>NJRL01000038.1:840383-866930 GCA_003063815.1 Aphaenogaster rudis
TTACTTTACATTTTTATTTAACTATGACACTCTGCATATGTAAGTTTTTTACTTCTCATCATCTCACAATACTTAATTGTCAAAAACTGTTTCTATCTGTTCGTTATCACAATTTCTGTATTCAATTATCTTTTTAGTTCTCTGGACTTTAACATATTGTTGGAACATTGTCATTTCCATTGGATGTAATTGTGTATGATCCATATAATTAATCTTAATTTAATCACTTGAGAAGGACCAAAATCCATGGTCGAAACGTCGTAACATTTTAAATTAAAATAAAATTGGCCAGTAGTGTCGAAACAAATCTTCTTTGTGGTTTATTATTCACTGGCGAAAAATATTCATCTCTTACTTGCTTAATGAGATATTCTTTTCTTTTTTTGGCTATATTCATAAGTTAAAACACATTCTTATGAATGCAAATAAAGTTGCTGCTTTCTTTAATCTATTATTTGTGAAATAATTTATATTATAATTTATTCTATACGTATGCACATACAATCACGAAGATTGTACATTAATGTGTGAAATTAAAGAATTATTATTTTTAAAATCTTATTTTTCTTAGATAAAATAAGAAAATTATAAATAACTATTTTTCGTATGTAACTTTGAACCTATCTGCATTTTTAACAATTTATCTTACTATGCTATTTAAAAGTAAATAAAACTAACATTGGCGCCACACCCATAGAAATTAAACACTATAACTACGCGTGAGCTGCCGTCTCTGCATTCCTGCAGTCTCGTTTTGGTGGCTCGGGATTTGTGTGCGTCGCGTTCACATATGCAAATATCTATACGTGTGTGTAGATTAACAGCGTGTCCTGGACCAAACTACGATCGAACATCGTAGAGTACTACCCAGGTACAAGATGCTCCCTCAACATAAAAATGTTGGCGCCATCCTTATACACGCGAGCCTACATACACACATACAGATTACATTCTTCCACACACAAAGACCAAGATTTTATATAGACACATCTTATATGCTTGGAAATCGTATTAGGTGATAGTTTCAAAAAATGTAAAGAAGCGAGGAAATTATTATCAATTGCGAAAAACGAAGTCAGAGATTAATCGTCGATTTCCTCGCCTTTGTCACTTTTTAAGAGAATAATTTGTTCATATTATTGCGTTTGTAGTTATAAATTCGATGATGATCGTTAGTTTTAATGATATATTGTCTGTGTATTAAAGTTACGTATGTCATCATAAGTTACTTATACTTTTTTAAATACTTGTTACTCTTAGTTAGATGGGCTGCATATAAATACACGGTCCGCTTTGCACTTTGCTGCGCGTGACTTGGCGCAAAAAACGAGCGTGTCTCTTGACTGACGATACTAGAGCACAGATAAATAAAAAAGAAGTACCAAAAAATTATTTTGTATTTAAAATATCCTCGGTCGATGCACACACAATATATTATGTATTTGCCATTAAGAAAACCATTGAAGAAATCGCATATTTTTCACCTATAGCATAGAAGTGTTCTATGAGCAACTATCGACTATTTTTCCAAATCAACGATTGACATGCTTGTTTTACATCAGATATATTCCTACATTTCTTTATAAGTTTAAATAATTAACAATATTAACATATCGAATAAGTGTTATATTATCTAATTTATTTTATTTAAATGTATTTAAATCAAGTAAAGTTAAAAATGTAGATATTTATACAAAATTTAATAAGTCTATATCTCATAATTTTTTATGTCGTTCTAAATTTTAGCATCATAGTTTGGAGGATTTGATTAATCAATACAAATTTTTAGAAAATTATTCAAATAACGAATAAAAAAGAGAATGAGATTCAATAGGATCAAGCAGATTATCACTTTAATGTTTAAAGTAAAGGAGGTGAAATGTAACTCACTTCGCTGACTGTTGTCATTGCAAAGTGTCTGCGAATGCGATTCACGGTCAATATCGTACTACCAGCATTGAGATATTTTAGCCTCGATCGGCGATATCTCATCGGTACATTAAGCCGCCTGCCACGATTCGCATTTCATCGTGCATTTCTTAGAAGGTACCTTATCCTCTTCAATATTGCGTATGCAATGGTTTACCGTTCAGCAATAGTACCATCGAGTTACTACCGCGACGAATTGGTACTTTTACAAACAAGTAAATAAAGTAAAAAGAACTGATAAAAGCTTATTTTGCAAAATTGATTTATTAATTTTTATAGTTGTGTCGTATTTCGTTTGAATTCTTAATTTTTTTAAATAAAATAAAAAGAATTACACGGATTATTTTCTTATCTCTGATGTGTCCTGGCAAGAATACTAGGCCCATCATTCGAAGAAATATCAATTTTAAATTAGACGAAATATGCATTTTTATATTAATAATCAGTATTCTCGAGACTTCTAATATTTAAATCATTATCGAAGGCAATTTGAGTTTTAATGTATTTAAGTATTAAACTTTAAATAGATTGGAATTCACTTCGACAATTGTGTCAAGAAGCGATCGATATAATTGCATGTTGAAAAAACATATAGTCGACTATAACAAGTAATACATTAGACTGAGATAATAATGTTTCGTCTAATAAAAGTTACACCTGTATTTCTGAAAAATACCAGTCGCGTCGGCTATCATTGGCGATTTTTACAATTCAATCGTCGGTACTTTATCGGCCATTCGGCTCATCCTTCACGGAAATATTCTTGCTTCATTGTACATACACTTTGGCCGAGGTTTATTTCTAATAAATATGTTTTCGCCCGCACGCCACCGAGCGAACGTCTGCGATGCATTTATCTAATCTTGCTCTTTGCTACACCGATAAAGATTTTTCGTATGTTCGGCCGGCAGTATTTTCACGGAACTTTTAACGTCGCGAAATCCACAGTTATATCTTTCTCTGTAGCGGAACCTATGTAAAAATAGTTACAATTTGATTATTCTCCTTTTAAACTCTCTTATAAAACATTAGAAATTTATTTTCAGTTTCAATTGTGCACTACTCCATCGCCCGTAATCTCACCTCCGCATAAATCACGAGTGATTAAAACAAAATCCGCTTGTATTCGCCTGATCGCAACATTATCGAGTTCATCCTAGATTCCGAGGAACATCTTTTTCTCGCTCGCGAATCGCTGCCGATAATATATATAAATCGTCATCTCCCACCCAACTCAATTCACCGAACTTCGTGGAACCTCATGGCGCAACGAAACACTAAAAACAATAAATTACAATACGAAATTGCTCGCGGAGAGAACCGAGCTGCGGGGGGGATGGAGGAAGGGGGGCAACAGGGAGAACCCTTCTCCCCGATGAAAGCAGGATAGATCGAACGGCAGAGAGGTGCTTTCGGTGAATCGACAACGGGGAAGGGATCTTCGAGGGCGGCGCCACGTTTGCGCCACGGTATAAAGAGCCTCGGAGGGGAATAAAGAGGTGGAAAAAAAGGAGCTCGGTGAGAGTGGCTAACATGGAATAGCCCTTAGCCGGCACGATAGCCGCTCTTTAGGCTGATGGACTCTTGCCCCCTTTTCCCTTTTATCCCCTCATGGCGCCTCTCTCGTTCTCTTCGCCTGTCACCTCTTGCCTGTGGTCCAGCTTTCTACCTTCATCGCACTCTCCTTCTCTCTCTGCATTTCCTCTCCTCATATCTGCTCTCTCTCTCCTATCTATATTTCGCGGTATTTGCTGTGCCTTTGTGCATATATACGCACCAAGAATATTGGATTTGATTTAGAATAATCGTTATCAAACCTTGGTTATGCGTATACTAAACATTTTCCAGTAACTCCATTTACTAAAAATTTAGTACCTAATATATTTAGTACCTAATATATTTATTAATAAATAATAAACTCGTCATTTCTTATCATAATTGAAAGATGCGAAACGTAAAATTCCTATTGGTAGTTTTAGTACATATTACTTGCAATATATATATATATATATATATACATATATATATATATATATGTGTGTATATATATTGCAAGTAAATGAATTATCTTGTTATGATAGAAAAGAAAAACGCGCTAGAATAGTATAGCTTGATGAGCGATAATAGATCTATGCGCTTTATTACTTATACTTGTTTATTATACGGTATGTATAAGTTATTAATGTACAATCAAACATGTAGATTGCGATCAAATCGTTCTTTGCGCATATTTATCGCACTGTAGTATAGACGTATATGCAACGCTAATTTAATAATTTAATTAGCTATCTTTGATGTACATGTCAATTAATAAATTATACATCACTGGGTAGGTAGTTATTTAGATAGGCGTTATCTTTGCTAGAACTCTTCGGCAAACACTAAAATATGATAAATTATTGCCGGACAGCAAGATACTTGCAAGAATCTTGTTCTCACGTTATTATGCCATATAATTACGAGCAGTTTGCACTATTTTTAATCAACCTTATTAATAAATATAAAAAAGAAGTAGTAATAAAAATCTATTGAAAAATTAAAAATTTACTATTACGTCTACATCTAACGTATGATTCAAGTGCATTTAATTTATAATCTATAATTTTTATAACAACCGCAACAAGATGTATCTGCATAGTCATACTTATGTATAATATAAATATTGTTATGCGCAAAGGGATCTGGGTCTCATCCTAAAAGATATGAATTTTTATCTTAAAAAAAAAACGATTCGTAGAATATGTCTAAGTACGTATATTTACGTTATATATTACTCTTTGGAGAGAAAATTAAAATATACATCTATACACATATATCTAGATATACATATTTCTTTGGATCACGTGACATAAATAGATATTTACAAAAGTAGGCAAACAGACCAGAGTACATTCACATGTCACATTAAGTACAAGTCGCACGATAAATATAGATTAATCATTCAAAATATCTTATATGTCGCATTGCCTGAAAATTTATATTTGAAATGTATATATGTCGCATTACCTGATATCAAAAATTATAATGGAAAAACGCATTTGTTAAAAAAGAGAAAGAAGACAATTTTTTATGATATATTTTCAGAAAACAGGAGAGAATCAATCCAAAAGTGAATTTTAAATTAAAGTTTAAAACAGAATTCACAGTTTTTTGTTTCTTCTTGATGTACCAATAATAGTCATCTTTTATTTTCTCTTCTCCGGTTTTCCTGGTAGGGAGCGCATCAGTTCAGGCATTCTCTGCGACATGGTAGTCTGCAATATCGGTAACGTAGGATTCAGAGAAGAAATCGTACTAGAAAGTGTTACCGATATTGTATTGATCCTAAGAAACAGGCGATTATTTTGCAAAAATCGACATGACAAAAAGCGTAAAGGAATAAAAGAATAAAATGCATCGGTTACAATGCGCCACGCTTCTTAATCCTCAAGAGCTGAAATAGATGATTAGGCAAAATTAATACCTAATAATAAATATAAATAAGCGATAGGAACACACTTTAAAAAATTGTTTTCTAATTCGGAAAATTAAACTTGATGTCGAAGGGAGTCCTTTGGTTCGTATGATGCAGCACATTTAGCACTAAACTTCATCTTTCGCATTAGATTGATGAACATCGGATGCTTCTCTTCAGCGCTAAATATCCGAGTGAATACAAACATTTATAATGTACACGCTATTTTTATCTTTGTACAGGATAATTCTGTCTATTTGCAATTAATGCGATCGCGTTTTTAACGATAATCAATGTATTTCGATGTCGAATGTAATAAAAGATTTGTTAGCGTTACTTGCACTTTCCACACTTGTACTACTCTTTCTTCTTATCTTCAATGCCCACGTGTATGTCTATCTCGCTGTAGGTGTAGAAAATACTAGGGAGTGCAAGCAACGCGAACAAGATTAAAATCGACACGCGTTCGTATTACAGCTACAGTCGGCAAGTACAAAGTTTCTACAGAACAGAATGATATTTACGATTTCTCAGCATGGGCGGCCGTAGTTGATGTTATAACCGAGGTGATGTCGCTGCTGGATTGACTAGTGATTGGTTCTAGTGGTGGCACGCTAAAATAAAAAAGAGAATGCCATTAATTAATAATTATCACATTATAAGATTTTCAACTTTTTCAATTTAATAATCTGTCATTTTTTTATTTGAACGTAAAGAAGAGAGTTAAATTTTGTTGGTACAATATAATTTAGCAATAAACTTAAATCCTTTTACATTACAACTCAATTTTTATAAAAATTTATATTATTTAGAGAATATCTCGAAACTATCGCTATTCTTTTCATTCATAAGTTTTTTTGTCGAATTTTGAGTCAGTTTTTTTTTCAAACAGAAGACTATATAAATGTTATGTATAGTATATATGTATCGAGACTCCAAAAAATTAATCGTTTATTTTTTCTGTTCTTTCTGAAGCTTCTTCGACTTTATTTTAATTTTGTTTTCAATAGTCGATTTATTAATGGAGAATTAACGATAGCCTGTCATATAAAAATGTCGAAAGGCACAAATTTTCTGCGATACAAATGAGGTGATACGTGACTTACGTAAGGGTAGTTTGGCGATTCAACACGGCGGCGGTAGGTAATGCGAGGGGCGAGTGTGCATGCCCTAATTGTGTTCCAGTTGGTGTACCTACAGGAAGACAATGCTCTTCGACCCCTCCACCACCCCCAACCCCGCTTGCGTACATGTTCAACTGCAACGAGTCCACTGCAATGTCAATAAAAAAGACGATATCGATCATGATTATTTTTCTCGCTACACTTCATGCGCTGATCATGCTCTTGCATTACTCTTAATTTCGTTTAACAAGCGATATATCTATATGAATTGTATGCATTATTCGTGATGTTATTTTATGATATGTACATTTAAATTGCATGTTCTTTTATAATAAATTTGTTTATTATCCTTACTTATTTCTTGTTAATTATACATATTTGACACTTAAATCGTAAAAATTTAGCGATCGGCGGGTATAGCTTCTTATCACGATGAATATTTGAGATGCCCATACGATCATTAATCGATTTTAATCTTTGTTTTGCCGTTCACGGAAAGTGCCCCAAGGCCATAACGTGATTTTCGGGAAAGATAAGCGCATGTAGATCGAGTAAAATTTCGTAAATTATTATGCATCATTTTTTCATATTCGGCTTTACAAAGCTAAAGGACTTTGACTAAGTCCGACAACAATGTTCGATCGCGTTAATTCAAAATAGCATATAACAACTTAATTATTGTAAATGGAAAAATATATCGCAATCGAGCGCAATTGCTATTTTTTAATCGATCACAAGTTATAGCTTTTTTGAATTTTGCATGCTTACTAGTTATGACGATTAATATGATTTTTTAATTTTATTATGATTTCACTTGTGAGAAAATTATCGACGTGCCGAAGGTAATATCCCACGTCCCCCTTCCGCGTATCTCAACGCGTGCGTGTTCTTCGGGTTAATCCCCCATCGATGAGAAGTATGTGTTAGTCGCTATCGGAGTACATCCCGAGCTCTGACCAATCCGAGGCATTTATCGGTTGTTGTGTGCTCTTGTCGGAGCTTCCCCGACCCTCCTTCACGCTGTCACATATACGCGCGATCGTGTGTTTAGTCGGCCATCGCGATTGTCGATGGACGGGGACGAGAATTATTGGCTGACCGTTCCATGAAGAATGATATTTGTACGCGGAGAAACCGGTTAGTTATTATTTACACATCGATGATAACGGTGGTAAAAATAATTTTTACCTCAAAATTTCAACTGTACCTTTTACGTATAATGATCCTAATAATATAATGGTTCATAAACATTCCTAGCGATTGTTTATATAACCGTTTAAATAATAAAATATTAGTATAATTTTATGTATATCGTAATAGTTTTGCATGCAAATATATGTATATTCCTGAAAGCATCTTACTCACTCCTACCTGTAGGTACACCTAATCTAATCAGCTGAATGCCCAACTAATGTTTAGGTATGAAAATGAAAATATACAGGGTATCATTATCAATTAAAAAATTTTGGCAAACTCTAATTAAAAAATGAAGATATGCACCCCGTATAGTTGTTAAAATGTAAACTAATGGGAAGTGTTAGTAAAAATAAACTGTATAATAGACTTGCTCACCGAAGACTCACCAAGTAGACTGGACTTGATATCGGTCTTGTGGATGCCACTGGGACCAGCTAGATTTCCAGTGATATTCGAGTGACTCTTCGGTTTCCTCTTTCGTGTTTGTATTCCTTCCTTTTTCATGCTTAAAGGCCTATTCACCTGTTCGCATAAATCTGATTATGTTTATATGTGAGAAATTTCTAAAAATTATTTATTCTTAATAATCTCTGACTGGCTAAAGCATGAAATCGCTCGTATTTTAGATTTTTGCATTATGACTAATAAAAGCGAAAAAGGCCAGACAAAACGGGCATCTTTTCGATCGAACCTACAGCCGCGCATCGATCTCTGTTTTAATTAAATTTGTTGTCACGATCGTTTGCACAGATTCGCGCGATAATCTGCGCTCCTCTTCAACGTCGAGACGGGGTCGTCTCACGTGCGTAAAAACAATCAAGTCGTTGTTATCACGCTTAGCAATCGCAAAAAAGCTGATAACGACGCGTTGACCAGTTCGCAGTAAGATTAATGTTAATTAAAAAAAATTTCTTTGCTGCTTTCTTGGTGTTTTTATATCACGCGAGAATAGAAGCAGTTCTCAGAACTTTACTCGGAAACACAACCGATAAGAAAAGGAAATGCTACTCTTTATTAATTATTTTTGAAAATAATTAACAATAGTTTATATTTTTTACTAAATTATTGTTATTTGCATTATTTGTTATTATTATTTGTTTTTATAATGTTTGTAATAACATTAAATGAAATACAAATGAAAAAGTTAAATGTAATTATATCATTTTAAAACTTACGTTATGCAGCTTGAAATAAAGGCCGCACGCATTGCAGACTGGCTCGCCATTATTGTTTCGTCTCCAAAGGGTTGTGTTGCTTGTTCTACAATTTGCACATTGTACTCCTGTTCTTCGTACATTAGCCTGCAATGTAAAAAGCATTTTTATATTAACACATAAACACATATCAATTGCAGAGTAACACAGTTCACATAAATAGATATATTATGTGTAGCATGTTATTATAAATTACACAATTAAGTTATATATTTCGCAAACGATGCACTTTCGTTTACATTGGATCGTTAAAATGTGTATGTCGTAAGCGTAAAAAGAGCTCACGAAAGAATTCGTCGCTCTCGACGGTTGATGACGACATAAAATGTTGCGTCGCCGTCGAGAGACGGGGAGTATTTGAAGAATCGAGACAACGAAATGGGAGTGCTCAGAGCAAGAAAAATAGAGCAAACAACCGCCAGCAAGTCCCGTAGTGATTATTTGCTCGAGATAACGTTCCTCTTCCCTCTGTCTTTGGTAGCGGTAGAGGGAAACAAGGAGAAGAGGGAAAGAGGGGAACACAGGGAGAGAGAAGAGAGAGGCAGAGGGCGCGAGAATGTTACTTAATATCGAAGCCATGTACGCTTCATGGGTGAGAAAATTATCAGGGTAAATATCGGTGGCCTCATTTTAGCAATGGTCAAATGAATTTCGGACCCGGCAATTAAGCATTCGAACGTGAGAGCAGCAAATAGTATTTTAATCTTTTTTCACCACTTTTCAATATGTACGATATATTCAGTAGTTTTAAGATTTTTTTTATGTTAAAAACTACTTTTAGAGAATAATAAAGAAGAGAAGGACGGAGATTCAGCTACGCATAATTCGAGAGTCCGGACAACGTACTAACAAGCTAAATAAAGAGTGCAATTTGAATATCATATTATCCAAATTACGATAATTAAAATACGTAATTCGTTGTAATCTATACTATAGGGACTATTATAAACTATAACAAAAATGTAAAGAAACTTCTTCTCGGGCGCTACAGTCTTAGCCTGCTCGTAAAGAAAGTAATAATTATTAACAAGAATTGTATTTGATTAATTGTGATTTGAATGCTATTTTCTGAAAAGGAGTCGAATTACCTATACAAAAATTAACATTCGAAAGATTGCATAATTAAATTACAGTAATCATATGATTCGCACAATGTTTACCGGCGCAACCGACTGCTTCGGTTTGGGGCATCGCATGGGTGGCCTGTTGATGCCATTGTTCATCTTGTTATAGATCCCGCAAGCGTTGCAGAGGTAGTGGCCAGTGCCATCCCTTCTCCATAACGGCGTCATGCTGGCCGCGCAGTTAACACATTCTTTGGGTTCCGTTGCTATGACGGTTCCCTCAAATCCCTCGTCAGTACCGGGAAGCGGAAGGGTGGTCCATCCAGGAGATGGTCCATTCCCGCTCGCGGAAACACTGTATCCACCGCCGCAGTTGGAATAGAGCTGCACATTAGTAGCGTCGCTGACGGAGATCGCGGTAATGCCCGGATATCCCGGGACGTACTCCAAAGTCGGGGGTGAGGGAGTGTTACCGCCTGGCCAATAAGGATCACCCGAGGAGGACTTCACATATTGATACGACGGTGTTGCTGTGCTATACAGAGTCACTTGGGAACTTGGTGAACCGGGTTGCTCGTAGTGTAATGGAACCGCTCGGGTAGCGGCCAAGGATGACGCTAACGTGGGATCGCTCTTCATGTACGCGCTGCCAGTTGATTCTACCTATTAAATGCGAAACGTAGATTTTGTATATTTTTTGCGGTCTAAAAATAAAAAGAAAACTGAACAATAAATTTTTATGAATTGTAAAATAAAATGAAATTGAAACAATAAAATATATCATTCAAATAACAATGACGATCGCGTTTTCTCACCTCAGTAACTCTCGAGCCAAGTTGCGTCGCTGGTGGATACGCCAAGATCACGGAATCTCCCGGTTTGGCGTAACTATATGTCGGCGCTTGCTGAAAAGTTTCGCCAGCCGATAAATACTGTGTGTACTGAACGGTTTGCGTGGGTGGAATAGCGACCGTTTCCAGCGTGGTGTATGTGTTGGAAGCTTTGATGGTTTCCGCGGCGGCCGCGGTCTCGGCGTCGTACTTGACGACACCACTAGCGTCGGCGTAACTTGTTGCTACGAGCTGTTGCTGTTGACCGGCACGTATACCATCGATTGGCGGTGAATACGGCGGCGCGGGTGATCCAAGATGGACTGTGGATCCTGACTGCGTATGAACGATCGTCGAGGCATCATAGTCCTCCGTCGTGGTTAGAACTGGCGACGTCTGATATCTGGTGCCAACGTTCGTCCCGGACCCTTGATGATTCTCGTGAGGACTAAATCTCTGGTGTCCGACCTGCTGAGTTCGTCGATGGTCAGGTACCTGTACGGTGATTACATGGTTCTCTCTTCGGACTTCGTGACCGTCAGAATAAGCGTATATCCGGTCTTCCATTCTGTCTGGCGCAGGTGTCTCGTATCTTCGTACGAAAAAGTCGTGTTTGATTCTCAATCATTGTCTCAATCATTTTTTAACGCTAATTATCAATCCTTTGATTATTCTTACCTGGGCGGTTCTTTAACCGTAAGTGTGATAGTAGCCTCGGAAGTTTCGGAGACTTCAACTTGAACTGCCTGTCCACTGCTGGTGGCGTAAACGACGCGTTGCTGATCCGTCGATCGTTGCTGATCCTCAGTGCCCGTATGAGAAATCTGCACGTAATGCTGCTGCGTTTGATGAGTTCGGTGCTGTTCCTCTTGGAAATTACGCTGTTCGTGTTGCTCATTTCTCTGTTGAAGTCCTTGATGAAGACTTCCGGTAACCGAATTGGAATCTGGCGATTCCGGGTCTACTTCGGCGATTCCCTCAGTTATATGACCAGCGGTCGTAATCGTTCTCACATGTCTTCTGGTCGTTATTACGCTTTGAGGACTCCCGGCTGTCTGATCTTCCGTTCCAGGAACTTGCGATGAATTATCATCCGCATGATGATGACCCTCCCATTCCATCTTGATTTCCTGTTTTACCAATGTCTCTTTCATCACGTCCTGGATAAAGCGGAAATTCCACTTTAGGAGTAATATAATTATCTAATCTCATATATATACGTCCAAGTGCATTGACTCTTTCCGATTTCATCGATACATTTCCGATGAGATGTCTTTATTTTTTACGCTCATTTCATTAAATCTCTGTGGAAAAAATTTTTGTCCAAAAATATATAATACTGCTCTTATCCTTCCACACTAAGAATAATTAAACAATATCTTATTTTTAATAGACATATTACGTTATTTATTACGGATAACTTATCGAAAAGATAAATGCAAGAATCTTTCAACTTTCGCTGTCTCCTAACTTTTCTAAGTAGCGTAATATAAATGTTAATAGCAGACAGCAATGCGGCCACGTGCGAAAACTCGCGCGCAAAGACACCAGAATAGCGTTATCGTTGCGATAACGGAACAAGCAAAGTCATATGTCGGATTTTCAACCGGATAACAGATGAGATTGGTGTCTAGGTCGGCGATCGCGCAGAAACTTTTGCTCTCACTGATAACTTTCGCTCTAAAGAAGCAACACTATTGCAGATTCGTTAGTTAAGAGAATCACTGACATTTAATACGTTTCATACTTTTTGCTCTTGCAGAAACAAGTTAAATCTTAAAAAAAAAAGAAAAATTTTAGATAATGGATGTACATGACAATTAGATGATAATATTACATGACAAGCAAATTGGATATCCTGTCATATATCACGTTGCTTTATTGTGATATTCGGTAAAGACTTTACAATAGTACCTATATATAAAGGCAATTAAAAAATCTATATAAGAATTAATATCAATGATTTAATATTGATCATATCTGTGAATAGATTTTTGCTAACAATAAGTCAAATCATAATCTGTTCGTCAGAAATGTCAATCAACAGGATGAAGAGACTAACGGTCCTACAGATTAGTCATTCTTTTAGGGGAATCCTCGAGGCACGCGACACGAGATTGTTTCGGCTCGCGGGCGAGAATGCACGGCAGGTTTAGTGAAGAAGGTGGAGGAGAGGGAAAGGACCGGGGACACACCTCGTCCGTCTCGGGAAAAAATGCGAGAGGCACTATTTGTCCTGCGTCACACTTCCGTTCAGCAATGTCAAGTTTCGACTTCCGGCGTGAGAGCACGCGACGGCTCTCTTTCTTTGGCAAAGACCTCGCGCGACTTCCGCTATATCTCGTCGGCGATGATCTCGCAATCTGTACTTCGGTGTCGCGAGAGTCAAATCGAATCGTAATGCGACGGTGATGGTGAGTTATAAATGGTGAAGTGAATGAGGAAAATTAGTTATTGTAAACTTATGTAAGATATAACTGGAAAAAATTACGTATCGACAATTTCATGTGACTGAAGTTAATAAATGTCTTTTCTAAACCTTTAATAAATCATCGAATGTCGAAGAGATAATAGCATAAATTGTATTATCATTATTTTAAAGAATTAAAGACGTCGTGAAAGTATCTAATATCTATCAAGATCCCATTTCGTAATTAATCGACAAAAGACTGTTTTAGACTTCGATCTTAATAAACGAAGTTGCCCTTGTAAATTTATTAATGACATTTTTTAGCAAATAAACTTATAAACAACGTTTTGAGTAACTACCAGCATTAATATATTCGTTAAGATCAATCTAATTTAGGGCCGATTGTTCCAACTTCTTGGTAAGCTAACTAACAGTTAAATCATATGTTTATCTTTGTCTAATTTGAAGGAGAAACAAAGAGAGACATATGATTTAACTATTAGTTAGCTTACTAAGAAGTTGGAACAACCGGCCCTTAATGATGCAAACATCGTAATTTTATTAAATAAATCCCTTAAATCTTCAATAATGACACCGAATTATTTAATATACTCTATACTTCTCTTCCGTTTTTCGCATTTCATTCGCCCAAAATGATCACTCATTGGTACCTCGTTCGCCGTGTGTCGCATTTGAACCTCGTGCCGCGTTTTTTCTATTCTCGCAGCCTGCAACCCCGATGCGCCAAATACACTCTGAGACCGATACACTTCAAGTTGATAGCATTTACCAAAGACAGTATGTACACTCGAAAATATCCGCGGGATCGATGATGAGAATGTTCGAAGGAACGCTCTCAAATGTTCGAGAGACGCTTCGCCGGCGGGAAGCGCTTTGCAACTGACGATGGCAAGAGAGATGACTCGCCGTGGTGTCCCACAAAGAGACGGAAGGTGGAAGGAAAGAGGTGGAATCGTAGCGAAGCTACGTCGGTGAGTCTCTACTGCTTGGTCCCAAACGAGACGATGTTCTTCTTGTCGTTACGTTCGTCATCAACGAGCAGCGAAGAGAGCGGAGAGTGACAAAGTGTGTATGTATATATATGAGAAAGAGAGAGAGAGAGAGAGGGGGGGGAATAAGAGAAAAAGAGAGAGAAGATCTGCATGGAGAACATGCAGTAGACAATTTAGATGGACACTAAACAGCAGCGGGAGCGACCGATTGGGCGGACCCTCGCGTCTCATTGGCCAACCGATTGCAAGATTCTCGTGTGCTGCTATTACCGTAGGAATCGATCGTGCTTGTGTCGCTGTTTCGCGGTACGTAGCTTGATGCAAAAGTTTGGTATAAGATCTTGCACGTTTTATTAGTACCTTCTGCAATCTGTTTCTTCTCTTTTCTGATTTCCTGACACTGAGCTTATTATCTCACTTTAAATGCGAAAAAGATGCATCTAAAATAAACAAATTCTTCCTTTCAATAACGAGATTGAGTCTTCCCATTAATAATAGTTATATAAAGTACCAAGAATTTCATGACATTTCTAGAATGATATTTTTTATGGTATTTCGTGACACTTGGTACAAAAATTTTTTACGCAATCGCTCGTCAGCTTATATAGATACTGTTTGTATTATACCGTCAGATATGACGGTAAAATCCAACGAGACCGTGTTCGTAATTCTGTCCAGCCGGATTGGACGAATTACACATAGTATGTCCGGGGGGAAAAAGGTCGCAGAGGGAGTCCGTTTGTTTGCTCGCTGATAAGCGCGATGAAGCGGCGACGAAAGATAACGAGGGACGACGAGGGAACGAAACATGTCCACGAGATCTTGTCGTCATCGTCGGCCATCGTTGCTAACGCCTTGCATCGCCATTTTGTAGCGGCGACAGCTTAACCGTAGAGGGATGATGATTCATTCGCGTACTGACCAGTTGGAAAAAGGGATCGTTACGGCGAATTCGTAATATATTATCTCGTTTTAATAGAGCAGAAGGTAAAAACGGGAGATATTCATTCCGAAATCATAAAATTTAACGTTTAATTGTGAGGATTACGTTCATAATATTTATATCTGTAATTTTTAGGATGTATTCCAGGGTATCAATTATGTACAAATTGTCCGAAATATAATAAACTATCCTTCATCTATGAATTTTTGAAGCAATTTCTGAAATTGATCAACAAAAGAGTAAAACTTATCATTTGTCATAAGTTTCCAACATTAGACATTAAATATCTTCGTAATTCTGAAATTAGGATTGTTGAACATATAATAGAACATGTGTAGACATATAAAAAAGTTTTTCTAACTTTAGAAAAATATAATGCTGTACAAAGTGTAATAGACCGAAATTATATTAATTGTTCACGGTACAAAATTGTACTATCCGGCTAGTTATTATGCCACTAATGATGATATTGAAGTGATCCGTACGATAAACGCGCGAATATCTTAAAGCAAGCTAAATAACGATTAAACCATAGATAATTTTTAGCATTGTGATATGCGCGACTAATCATTACCCGATCTCAAAATAGGACAAGAAAGAAGAAAAAATAGTAACTTTAATTATATCGTACGAAGTACGAACAGCATACATAGTCGAAAGAGTCATCTTAAGATAATGACTATTACTTGCGTCATCGTGCACCTGATTCATTTCTGCAAACGAAACGTCATTGACAACGGAAGCGTCACAATTTTTGATAATTGAGAAAAGGTATGATACAAAACCATGGTATAGAATAATAAAATCTTCTCTTCGCCAGTAAATAAGTAACAGAAATAATAGTATGATCGACACAACTGGCTAATAAAACATTTATTGTAATATACTACCTTTCGGCCATGGGTTTTGGCCCTTTTCAAGTACAGAGTTGGTAAATTTCCTCTATGACAATGACATGTATCCAAACAACGCCATTAGTCTAAAAATTCAAAAAATAGGGGATGATAATAATTTAAACTCATGATCACCGCTTTTTTAATTTTCAGACTAATGGCGTTGTTTGGACACATGTCATTGTTATAGAGGAAATTTACCAAAACTGGTATACTTAACTTCTTATAGCCAAACTAATCTGTTCCATCTATAATCAAACTTACATACATTAAAATTTAAGACCAAAGAAAAAAGGTTTATTATGAGAACGGGGAATAGAATGAAGTGATTAAATCTTAAATTGATACAGGGATTTCACAAACATACGATACGAACTTTCTTCTTTCAATTTCCAATTTCCGCTATTAATTGCCAAAGTTAAGCGATAGATAAGTCTACTATATATAACCAATGTTCCCTATACTCCTCAAATAAATTAATAACGTGATCTCGACGAGAGGCAATTAAGATAAAGGGACGCGCCATAAATTTATCGATCTGCATGATCAATACGAGCTACGGGAAGATTTCTCGAAATCGCGATTCAAGAGGGAAATAAATATATTTTCGGGCTGAACCTTTGAACGCATGGAATTGTCCAGAATGGCGTACGTGACGCTGTCAGATATTTCTACCTGCGATCGCAACGATACCAGTAAGCGCGACACTCGATAGAAATCAAGAGCACATTCACACGCACACATACATTGCAGGTTTCCTCTTGAAACAATATTCCACTGATAAGAGCGTGCTATTACGAGCCACGACAAAAGAAAAAGAGGAGATTATACGCAATTGCAACACAGCGAAAGTTTGGTGGGACGAATCATAGCTCTATTGACTTTATAACAATTTTTCGTTATTAAATTGTGCGCTGATTAGATCACGAGATATTTAATATAGAATAAGAAAATTAATGGCACACAATATCAAGAAAGAAATTATGAAACTTATGCTGTTCTCATCGTATGATTATATAATGCAAAAATATATTAATAAATAAATTTGACGTCAAGAATTTCATATTAACGTGCGATTGTGTTTATCCATATTTTTATAATTACTATTTAAATATTAAATATAAACTTAACGAAATTTGATTTATATAGTGTAACTTTAAATGATTAAATAAAACAAAGGCATTGCTAAGAATCACAGAAAGTAATAGGAATCTTGTAATAAAATTCTAATAAATAAATGGTGAATAAATTTGTTTCATTTTCTATAATTAAAGAAGATTAATTTGATGATATTTTCTCCTTTTTTCCTCGTATTCTTTAATTCTTGTATAGTCTTTTCTTTGTTTGTGCGACGAATTTATTAATCCAGTAAAATTATCATCAGTAAAAGTTATTGCCTCCTATAAAACGTCGATTGCAAAAATGAGTATAATACGTTTCCGACGGAATCATAAAAACCAATCCCTCTTTTTCCCAAGACTCGATGCTTCGATGAAGCAACAATTCAATATGGACTCGGAAACGCATCGGTACAGATTAACTTCGCAATGCAGTCACGTTAAACCACCTGCATACAGAGCTTTAATGGGCAAAGTTTGGCGATCGTTCAATTTTACAATCGTGTTATGTCGCGGAGTAAGCAAACAGTACTCGGTAAACAACAGGTAACTGCAACGCGTGATGTATAATTGCATGAAAGATTTCTCAGCGACGCAATGACGCACAATCAAATTCTGACAAATGCTCATACTAAGTGAACCTGTTTCTCTAAAAAAAAATAAAAATTATATTACAAAACTTAAGGCATTGTGTAATTCTTGACTTCAAATAATCAAGAACTGAAACATTCCTCATAACGATTCATATAAACCGATCATTTTTATACGTAATTTCCAACATTGTATTTTATATATAAGTTTTATTATATATCTCAAATTAACTCTTAAAAAATGAATTGAAGTTTTCAATTAATGAATAATATTATTTTAAATATATTATGTTAAATTCAATATATTGTATTGAATAAAAATGAAATAATTAATTTAATAGTATTGTCATTTGGTAATATTAAATGAATATAACTTGTAGATGATCAGAATATAGATAAAAAGATCTCTTTGTATAAAATTTCGCATATTTCGCGTTTCCGTCTGTATTTTCGTCGCATGCCTTATTGTCTTATATAAAAAAAATTCGTAGATATATAATTATATGATGGGTAAGGTGAACAAGATAAGCGAAGAAGTTGAGAGGTTGAAGGCAAGATTACCTGAACGGAGATACTAGGACCGATACACAAAGCGTGGCGTCACGCTGTACATCGTCGATGGGGAGGCGCGCGTGGTGCCGCCACGCTGTCAAAATAAACGGCACTATCGCGATTTATCTCGTTTCCCATGATAATAAGAGATAAAACTGCATCCTTACATTAGCTAGTATATCAGCTAAAATGATAATTTCAGTCGTTGGATTCGCCAGGAGCGCGTAGGGCCGCTCCTACTCTCCTCCGCCGCGCCGATCTATGGATTTCCCCAGTGAATCCCTCGTGAATCTCTCGGGGATTCACGAGAACAAGCCACTAAAAACATACTTTAACCCGAGAGGCATTACGTGAGATCAATTACGGTGAACAAGTGTAACCCCAAAAAAATGTAGCGGAAAGGATCGGTCTGATTTCATACTTATCTTATGATTATCTAAAGGAAATTTCTCAAGTGTTATCTAACGCCAGTGAACAATTCCCAGAATAACTTTTCCGCGGATTTTCATCTAAGAAATCTACTTGACATATGAGGGTAAAGTTTACAGATTTACGATCGAAGTGAACAGTTGATGGAACATACAAACATGAATAACTGTTGATTCTCATAAAAAGGTGCGGAAAGTTGTAAGCTCTGCAAGTGGTGACATAAATGAAATATGTGCGCGTTGAAAATATTACTGCGTTGTATCTGGAAATTAATACGAAGACGAATTTTTCTGAAGCAAACACGATGAAAATAAAAATCGAGCGAGCAAAGAGGATTTACGTCATTAAACGGGGCGCGAACACGTCGAGGCCATTTTCTTTATCAGCCACGTAGAAATCCCTTATCGTTGTACATGAAAAAAATACAGGTGTGTGTAGATGCGTGATTGGCGTACGCAAGTGTACGTGAAAATCCGTATCGTTGAGAATCTACGCGAAAATGATGTCTTATTTTCGCCCGTTGACATCATGCAGTTCAAAGTATACCGATATACACTGTGTCTTAAAATTATCGAATGCTTTTTAACTATTTCTTTCCTGATCTCAATGTGGAGACGATTTTATATCAATAAAAATGTCAAAATTCTAACTTATTACTTTCAATTTTAATTATTGCATATCTCTATAATTAAATATAAATTGAAATTTCATTAAAATTTAAAAATTAGATTCTTTGCAATCAAGTGTTTGAAGAATTGCACGACTTTAGTTTGAAATTACGATTCAGCATTGTAGTTTGACGATAATAGATTAAAGAGATTTCTCAAGACGCAATATGACAGAAAATGATAGCGCTAAGTTCTCAGATCTTATTGAATACTAAGAAGTCAATAAAACTTTATTGCAATTTGTCATCATTTTGTAATCGAGTATAGTGCACGCCCGTGCACCAAAATGGCGAACATAGAAGTCTTTTATGGCGTGTGTTTAAATGACTCGACGGCGATGCCTCACGTCCGCAATGCGTGCAAAGATGAAGAAGGTTTTACGGCGCAATTACTGAAATTTACAACGAGACAGAACTGTCTCAATTTTCACGTCGAGGATTAACATCGCGCTACGACCGCGTTGTGCAAACACAAGTTTCGTGTTCATTGTTTTCGTCGCAAATATAGTGCGCCCATTCGTCGTAAAATATCCCAAAAATAGGCTCGAAGTTAGAGAACAATGACGAAGATACTTAGACTCAGACTTCTCAATCATGAATGCTTAAAAAATGTTGAAAAAAACGACAGAGTTTTAAGAATCATCTATCGTTTCTCGAAGAGAAGAGACGAGACGCATGTAGTACCGCTATGGTGATGTTTGCGTTTCTGCAGCGTAGCGACGGGATCGAAACTTTTTATTCCAATATTTGTATTTCGATCGCTCGGTCATGAGTGGAACGCCACGAGACCTTGAAAAAAAAATGATTTACATTGGGATTCGGAACTAAAACCCGCCTTTTCCAGATCATTTTTGACAATGATAGATTTTTACAAGAGGTTTCATTAGTGAAACCTTATTAATATGTAATATACGCTTTGCATATATTGTGTGTTTATGAGTTTATTTAAATTTACAAAATTCCGGCACATTAAGTTCACATTAAGATGAAAATATTTGCAATATTTCTTAAATTAATCTCATGTGAATTTTTCGACAGAGTTTTAATTCCGTGCTTAGTGATTCTTTATCAAGGTATTTAACATTGCAAATTAAGAAAATGTTGAAAAATCAGTTGCAGAAAGGATTCTATCAAATAGATATTCTACGCGTAAATACTTGACACTTGCCAAAGAGTCGCAAGATACTTAGTTACCATTGCATTGTCTTGCCTATCAAGGTTTTGTTCGAACGAACAAAAGAGTGAAAAATCTTGATCGCCGCTATTTTCTTATTTCTGTGACACATTGATACGACATCTTTCAAGAAGAAACTTTGTCACTTCCGAATAAATCGATGCAATAATCGGGGGAGACGTTGCCGCCGACGGCGCAGCGCGAAAGTCGGCCGAGGTGCGAGGACCAATAATTAACGTACACGACAAACAGTATTATCGTCATTGCCTGATATTATTCCCATTATCTTATATGTACGGCGGCTATGTGCTTAATGATTAATAAAATATTATCTGCGCTCAGGGGATATCTCTCTTCCTGGCGACAAATAGTTTCGTGCCAGACGCCGCGAAGAGCACCGATCGGCGTTGCGCGATCTGTGTAATCTGCAGATGAAAATAAGATCGAAGCCGGACCCCAATCGATAGTATTCGAAAATAGAGCGTGTCGCGAACGTGATACGAGAAAAAGATATGCGCAAAATAAAAAATTTCATTTTTCATTTCTATGGAAGATTTGTGAAGACGGTTTTTTTAGTGGCCGTGGCTTTTGAGACAATGACCGTGTCACGATCAATATAAAACTGAAACAAATTTCTTTCATAAGCATTCGCAATTGAAAATTTCATGGAAATGGAATTGGATGCAGCGTCGATGAATATATTCCGAGCATGTGATAATCGCGAGTGGTAATTGTACAATAAAAAATTTGTACAAAATATTTAAAACAGTAGATGCGTTAGAAACGCAGTATGCGATAGGTGTATAAATAAAAAATAGAAATGTGATATTAATTAAATGTGACTGACATGTGGAATTTTATAAAATTTATAAAGGAAGTGTCGTGAACGCGCGCATCTTTATCTAAGAAAGACCGTTCATCGAAATCTTCCGTCGCGAATACGCATCGTCGGAGTAACTTGAGTTATCGATTTAATATTTACATTATCGACAACGTTCCTGCAATCGAGCAATCTAGACACGTCGTTTTGGATGTATCTCGCTCTTATAAACCAGACACGGGTAAATTAATTAAACATTAAAATAATTAATATGCAGTAAGTGAGAGTGCTCAAAAGTCTGCAAATATTTTCGATCGTTTATATATGCTGAATGTATTACGTATAATTTAATGAGCTCATATGCGATTTCAACGATTCGTGGCGGTAACATTGTTCGCACAAGTTTTGGACGCACATGTGACTCGCCTTTGAGTGGTAAAACAGATGAAACGACATAACGATGAATCAAGGTCCTTGAAAAAGAGAAATGAAGAGAAAAGAAGATGGAAGATCGCCAAGAAAGAAAGAGAGAGAGAGAGAGAGAGAAAGAAAGATAAATCGAATCGATGAGGCCTATGTCTAGATTTCGACATCGGGATCGCATCGATGAGGAGGAGGAAGCGGGCCGCGTACAAAACACAAGTGTCAGAGCGGGCCGAACATAAAACACAAGTGTTCCTTTCGTGTACGGCATTGCTCGTGTTACCACGGATGTTCGCTTTCGTTCGGCTCCTTCTTGCGTACGTTTCTTTCTCTCTCTTTCAAGTGATCAGGTAAAATCGCGCTAGACGATCCGCTACTCCTGGATCAACGATATCTCGAATCCCATAAGTGTTTCTGTAGATGTTTTGCTTATGTCTATCAAAAATGAAATTACTAAAGTTCAAAGTATAGACTTTGAACTTTATTATGCCTTAATGCCTTTTCTATATTTTAATAATGTCTATTGCAGTTATCTGCTTATATCTGGAATATTAAATTGAGTTAAATTGTGGCTATGTTAACTCCATAATATTAAATTTTATATTAATATTAATTAGAACTAGTCTTAGAGTAGTACCATAAAGTTAATAATCGCTTAAAACACTAATCGATACGATATGTTTCATCTATTATAGAAACACGTGAGAGAAAATTGTCGTTCAAAATGTTAGCTATTTTACTTATCTAATGGTCAATTTAAATTATTAATTTCTGTCTCCGTATTTTAACTTGTTTCTAAATCATACATCATCTCTGTTGACTATAATACAAACAGAAACACAATTTCTTTAACAATGAAATTTGCACTCACTAACGTCGTTGAGGCCATGCCCGATTTGTTCACTGACTCTCTATATAACCCGGCGTCGCGATGCCGGTTTTTGACAACGCGCGCGAAATCGTATGACTAAAAATTCGGATAAAGGGTTTCGACTTACAAATCAGCGGAGGAGAAAGATGAGGAAGCGTCGAAGGAGAGCAGCTACGAGATGTAGTTCCTCTTGGAACTGCTTGCGATTCTACACGCGACGCTCCACGACGTGCTCCGGGCTCCGACGTTCTTGGAGCTCGCTCCTCGTCGTTACTGCGTCTACGAGTGAGTTTGTGAGCGAGACACACACGCGGCGCGCGCTTGACACAGGTGCGCTTCCACGAGGAGAGCGAGGAGGTTTGCTACTCTTCGTCGTCGTGGTCGTCGTCGTCGTTGGGACTGCCGTCTGGTAGCGCAAGATCGAAGCTTCGATTTTATCCGAGAGCCGTCAAATATTAACTCTGACTGATGATTGCCGCCGTGTTGTACTGCTGCCAGGTTCTCTTCTGCGGACGCCATATTGGTACCGGTACTCCCCAGTGTTCCGCTCTTCCACTTGTCAGTCGCATCGCAATTTACGAAAACTGTGCATAGTGGTGAGTTACGAGTTACCAATGAAATGATGATAGCAGTAGGATTCCTTTTTAGGAACGACCGAGATAAGTAGTTGCTCAAAAAACACCGAAAATTAGAAAAGTTGCACTTATATAATTATCTATTTATCAATCAAGTGGAACAATCCAAATTTTTTACAAATATTAAAAACGTCAAAAAACATTTTAATAAGATATAGGGAAAATAATATTTATTCGTAGAAATGATAATTGGTATGTAAGTTCGCAAAGTTTCATGACATGCCATCTTGCTTGGATGATCTGAAATTGTTTTTTTTGACAATGAAGCCGCGATCTACCATAAATCTTCTCTTTTAAAATTTAGTTGATGTTAAAAAATTTTCCACACACGTGTACGAGAATTTTCGAATCGAAAAATTTTTGATGATTTTCGAAACTTGAATTTTTTCATGGTGCCTCAGATTAATTTTCTGGAAATTCTTATAATTTTTGTTCTGGAATTTCAGTTAATGCAGTCTTGTTTACTAGATAGCCTATCCATAATTTATGAACATATACATTATACCTCTCGTGTTACTTCTTCCAATACAATTTAAATTTAAACACAATTTAACAATTTCAATTTTTCTAAGTTGAATGTTTAAACTTAAAAACTCTTAGAATTAGAATTCTTAGAATTAAAAAATAGATAGGGATGACGGTTTGTTTATTAGCACACCGTGCTCCGTTTTTAATATTAAACTAATATTTCTTATATATTTATCACAAAATATCGCAGGTTAAACACGAAATATACACATTCCATATTCTTGCATGCTTGCAATCAATATTCTCTTATATATACACATTATAACCCAGTAAACGCTAGATATATTCCTGAAATATTCCGTTCGTATTCCGGAATACGAACGGAATATTTCAGGAATATCTAACGTTTACTGGGAACACTCGTATGTACTTATAAGCATTAACTTTTAAATATTATTTCGAATAGATTCAAACACAGATGTAAAAAATATTATTAGATCGGGTATAAATCTTTTTATTTATGTAGAAGAATATAAGATTAAGCCATATGGTTAATATGAGCTTCAATGAATCGGAAAAAGCGATATATTTTAATGAAGCTTGGACTTATGTGTAAACAAAATATATTTTGTTGTAAAAAAAATAGTAATTTGACTGTATTTTTATAACAAAATACTTACACATTGCGTTGCTATAGGATGCAAAAGCACAGTTCATTTATAACATATCATTTTTATAGTTCACATTTACCATAAATTTCACATGTTTTTCATATCAACAATGTCTTATTTATTGTTTTTCTCTTTACGTTTATTTTTTATACTCTGCGCGAGTTACGACTTTATTCATTTATCTTTTAACGTCCATATGATTCATAGGAAACAATCACACGTATAGACTTAATGTGCCTCAGCAACGCTCACCTAAAAAGAAATAAAATCTCATGGAATTTTTAATAAAAACAACATTATATAACAAGAAAGAGCCATTCAAAAGACAAAATTAGTATACGGATTAAAATATGTACATAACAGTCTCCTAGGACTATTTATGACGTTATAAAAAAAAAATTTTTTTTTCTTCGCTATGTTCGGCTCGTTCACGATTTATTACCCTTATCCCAGGTTATTTTCGTGAAGCTCCTTGACGAGGGATCAGTTTACCTTACTGTACACAGACGTATACTATCACAGTTATCATTTTTTTGGAGGGAGGGGAACAAAGCTTAAAGGCGGAAGGTTGTAGTCATGGTTACAGAGCACACACTAGGGTACCGCTGATAAGAAAATCAGGTGAGACATCGTTTTAATAAGGCAACGATCCAACAAGCATTATTGTCCCAGATGCATAGGCGTAATCGAGATTCATAATGCATAGAGATATTGGTTTTAAGTTAATAGTTACATTCTAAAGTTATTTAGCTAAAAATAATCCTTTCTGGATTTATAAAAATAAGTAACATAATATATATATATATATATATATATATATATATATATATATATATATATTTAAAGATATATTATTAAATGTTAAATTTATATTATAATATAATTTAAAAATTTATTTTAGTTTTATTTAATAAAGTCTTGCAAATTTGAAAACATTTTCTTAGAAATGAAAATAAATATTAGCCAAGATTTTATTTGTAAATATTATATTCTCTCACACACAATTAAAAAAATAAAAATTTATTTTAAGAAATTAAAAATAAAATAAATAATTGACTTTATAATTTAAGCAATAACTGGTTATTCTAAAGCTTTCATAAATTGTGCTATTGACTACGCCATTGCAAGCAAGAATGAGTATATGTGGTTACAAAGATTAGCCGAGACATTGTATTATCGCCGAAAATACACAAGAATGAACTTTCTTTCGGCCGTTCACTGATTCCTCGCTTCACATCAACTGGATGTTTTTGTGAATATTACAGAGGACCCACATGTTAAACATGTACGCGCATTTATATGTGTAACTTAAATAATCCATTTCGATAATTCTAAAAATTATTTTTTAAATAATGAAACAAATGCAATTCTGAGAAAAAACATAGATCGCATGCTTCATATTATGCGACTGGTATAGACAATAATGCACAATGGATCAATTTTTTGCAATTCATTATCAAACATACATGTAATATCGTACTCTTTCTTGTTATTAATAATCATTATAATCTTTAATTGTGTAATTTTACTGATAACCTAAGTTTTTAAATGTTTTAATGTCTTTTTTACAGCAAACTTACCTTCAGATCTAAGCTATATTAATTATATAATCAAAGACGTCATAACGAAGCTACGTCATACGAAGCTACGTATTTAAAATATCCCATTTTATTTAGAAATAATCGATATCTCAATACACAACATTCTAAAAATATATCATGCGAAACATATTCACGCTCACACTTACTAACAAAACTCGACACATTATTACGAAAGGAAAGAAAATATGTCATAATTGTCGCATATATTTATTCGCATAGCCGTCAGATATGTTTAACTCGTATAATATACACCATTGTTGCTATATGTTTATTATTTAATTGTATTATATTACATATTATTCTTATCATTTTTACTACTCTCGCGCGATACCGTTTATGTTATATCGAAGACATTACATATCCGTTCGATTAAAATATCCTTGTGCTTTTATGTAGTTTTTATGCTGGAATATAAGAGAGAGAGAGAGAGAGAGAGAAAGAGAGAGAGAGAGAGAGA
>NJRL01000038.1:867200-906062 GCA_003063815.1 Aphaenogaster rudis
AGAGAGAGAGAGAACACTTACATATAATCTTATATAAGAAAATTCCCATATACATATATATACAAATACAACAATATCATTCATAATTTGGTATTACTTAGATGTTGACACAAGATTCATTAGTAAAGTCTTCTTTGGTAAAAAAGAGAAAAACTAAATAAAAATAACGTAGAATAAACAAAAAATTATTTTTCTTTTAAAGAGAAAATCTATTTCCTTTTGAAAAATTTCCTTTCCAAAAGAAAAGCTACAACTTTTCGAAAAATTCTAAAGTTCTAAAACATCCTAAAACTCTTATTTACAACAACAGTGCTGCTTTTTCATATGTTTTCACACATTTGTAAAAGATATATAACTTTCAATTTTGCATATCACAATGCGCACAGGAAAGTGACATCAGTGAGACTGTTTGTCTCGCTGGCTAAAAAGTAAAAAGCGGGAATCCAATCCAGGTCTTTTGCTTGACAGGCATTTACTTTGCTACAAAGTTATTTTTTTTTATTGTCTGCCTCAACAATCCGGCATGTTTCCGGACTACGTTTAAGATGATATCGACACAACCGTAGATCTCTCGAGATGACCATTGTCCAGCATAATTTTAGACCCGGCTGGACTGGTCGACGGACTGCCTAGAGTGACGATATGTGGCGAAGTGAGTTGGTGATGATCAGGTGATTGACCAGCCGAGACCATTCCAGGTGAGCGTGTAGCGCAAGGTGGAGACGGACATTCGATCTTCGGCGAGTGGGTCTCCAGCAGTTGGTGTTGCTGTTGCTGCTGCTGCGAAGTGATCATATCGTAGTACACGGGTTGATAGGGCACTAGCCTGCTCGAAGATTGGGGAGTACCGTAAAGACTACTCGGATATGTCACTTGCGATACGCCAGAATGAGCCATCCTCAGATCGCCGTAGGTGTCTATGTCGTCAACAGCAAAAAAATTTTTTAATAAAATTAATTCGAGTCTAACGCACACAAAATCGATATGATAAAGTAGACGGACGTATTTTATTTGAATAAGTATTTCGCAAAAACGTTGCAAAGAATAGTATAAGAAAGAAAAAAGTTCAGTTTGTAAAAAATTGTACATGTGATTTTCTAATGATGGGAGTACTTAATTAATAGAGATATATACCTGGCTCAAGCTTAACGCTATTGTTATTGTTGTTATTATTGTTCGTGCATTGCGCGACATTGCCTGAAAGAGGCGTATCGCTGCTTTTCATTCCACCCTTAGGCTTCCGCTTGCGCGTTTGAATGCTGTCTTTCTTCATAGTCGATGGCCTGTTGACGCCGTGTAGTTTGTAGTAAAGACCGCAGGCGTTACACACCGGTTCGCCGTGCGCGTTACGACGCCATAACGACGTCATCGTAGTTTCACAGTTGCTGCAAGAGAGACCGACGCGTCTCGTGGCAGACTGAAGAGATATAAAATCGTTATTATATGCTGCTATCTTCAGGTAGAAAAAGATCTAAAAATGATTTCGTAGCCGAGAGTCTGATGAAGGCATAATGATGGATTGCATTGCTCTTAAAAGGTATATACAATTATATTAAAACAGGATTGTAAATATGAAACATATAAGAATCAATTTAATATTACGAATGATATTGAAAATATATACAAAATATGAGAGAAATTTGTGCTATAAGTTTCGGAAGAAGCTAATATACAATACGAGAGTATTGTCGAAAAGTAATTCTGAATATTTGTGAACATTTAAGAGAAAATTCGTGGTATCGAATGATCAATCGCTTTCCCCATCGAAGTTATTAAAGAGCTCCGATGCGAATTCGGGAAAGGATTAGGTCAGATTACCATAATTAGAAAGTTTTCTGTGCAAGGCACCGCAGAGACCGCGGAGCAGAAAAGCGAGCCACCCTCGGTCACGAAGATCACGCGAGCCTGGAAAAACTCAACAGACACAAAGAATCATTCCGTGTGATCGGAAATTGCAAGCGGCACGTAATTACGAGACGAGATGTACTTTACAACAGGCTGCACGTGATTTCGGGAAGGAGAGTGCTCGTACCATGGGTATAGTGGCACCTCGGGGCTACGACTCGAATGTTTTCTACTAGAAATGCGCCACCGATGACGAAAACGGTCAAGGACGACTGCCTTCGTCTCGATAATTAACAGACGTTTAGTATAATGATGAGTGATCGAAGAAAGCGTGATGTTAACGCGATAGCAACATTACGGGAAAGTTGGGACAGGAAAGAAATTGTCGATCCTTGACCGTAAGCAGTTTTTTAGCGCGAAACTTTAATATTTTAATAGATTTAATTTAATCGTAGTTATATTAATTTATCATGTCTTACCTATTATTCATTTTTGGTCAAATCTTCATTTATCTATCTACAGCATATTTCTATTTACACAATACTTGATTAAATAATATCAAAGTGTCAATATATATTACAAACTGTACTGCTACTCGGCCGTAGTAAAGGATCAACGATGATGAGCTGGGAAAATACAAGGTAAGAGTGATGAACTATGGGACAAGAGGTGCCCCGATGATAAGGACGGATAAAGAGAGAGAAAGAGACATCAGACAAAAAATATTATTGCAATACCATATCATTAGAGAGAGAAAGATAGGAAAAGACAGACAAAAAGAGAAAGAGAGAGAGAGAGAGAGAGAGAGAGAGAGAGAGAGAAAGAGAGAGAATGCTGACTTGGGAGGATGACACCTACCAAACGACGGCTCGATTTCTCCTCCGCGAGGGCGCGACGGGCGCCACTATACCCACAGAAGTCTTTGTAGAAATTGCCCTGGTCCGCCACTGAAACAGACATGAGGCCATACGTTAAGGGTGTTTTTTTTTCTGCGTGTATTAAATACACGATGATGCATCGAGCCTCGAGTAAGAGGCAAGTTTGACATCGCGAGGAGAATTCATTTCGTTACGGTCGGAGATCGGGATGCGATTGCTGAGCGTCCCTTGGACTTACAAAAGGGCAGAACATCACGGGCGAATTTCCACATAGGCTCCTGGACAGTAACGAGAACGAGCGAGAAAGGATCCTTACTGTTTGTCTCTCTCTTTCTGTCTCTTTCTCTCTTATATTGCCTTCGAATGCACAGTTGTGGCTAGCCCGATTCGTGAAACCAACGGTTTGCGAAATATTGTTTGTATCAGACTCGTCCAAGCTTATCCACGTCTCTTATCTCTTAACGCTTTGCAAAAAATCGCTCTAATTTTTTCTACAAAATTTTCGGATAATAGCAATGAAAATTAAACAAAATAGCATAAAATAAAGAGCGTCTGACATGGCAAGTCTACACAGAGCCTTCAATTTTCCGAATTGCAAACAATTTTGCCAAACCGTTCCGTTCCCGGATCGCGATGGAGTCGTCGTGAAGCCTTCCTTACCAGGCGACGTGGTTGTTTAACTAATGGACGATTCATTCCGTTCATCTTATGGTAGAGACCGCATGCGTTGCAGAGGTAATGCCCGGTACCATCTCTACGCCATAAGGGTGTGGAAATCGCGCCGCAGTTCACGCACTCGCGGCCCTCCGTAAAGTACTCTGCTTCGATGTTGTGCACTGCATTTCATTCATACTGGGTTTCTCAGAAAGATCAGACAGGTGTATCGCAACAAGTATGCACACATGTATGACAGCGTTTATCTCATTGTTTCCTTTTTCTTTTAATTGCAGAATTAAGTAATTATAATTTAATCTTTGGAGAGAAGTTGGATTGAAAAATAATTGGCTGTCAATGTGCTATATGTGATTTTAAAGGCATAGTGTGTCGTCGACTGTTAATAAATGTCAATTTATTCTAAGAGATGAGATAATTAATGTAAATGTATACAATATCTGTAACTTTTTATAGTTACAGAATATTTAATAAGTTATAATATCGCGTCACCAAGTAGCTAAAATATAATTGTGCAATTGCAGACGTTACTCCATGCCTTTTGCATCCTGTGTATCCTAACTACATAATTACTAAACTCTCATATATATATATATATATATATATGAGAAATTTAATTAATAATCTGATTACAATTAATTATAAATATGATCAATACAAAAAAATACTTGCCCTTACAAATAAAAATAAGAAATGTATAGATTTATTATAATTCTTCTTTAATTATATGCTTCTTTCCTGAAAAATATAGCATTTATTTATTTTCCGAACATTTACTACTTTCATTTCTTGTAAAAACAAGTATTTTTCCTTGAAAAAGCAGGCAGGCAAACGCGATATAGAATAAATTTACAGAATACAATGATTGTTTTTTTTTCTTTTTCACTTCTCACGAATCTCTTTCTTTTTTATCGGAAAAATAAAACTGCATAATATCTACGCGTACTTCCGGTATAAAGTGATACACGAAACGATGCATTTGCGCGACCAGGTAAAAAGTACAGAACTACACACGTGTCTCCGACGGGAGCAACCATATCTGCAGTGGCCTCTTTTTACGTGACCACTCGGAAACAATTGTTTCGTTAGTTTGCGGCGTTCCCCCACTTCCATTACGTGACTATGAATATGCATAGTTTCTCAGACCGAGCACAGCGTAAAACGTAAACTATTCCAGAACTTGTGAAATGTTCATTATGAAAACTTATCTGATTTTATTTTCCCCGACAAACCAAAATGAAACAAACATTTATTGAAATAATAATTACTAATAAAATATGAAAAAAATAGTAAAATACAAAAATCTAAATTAATTTATGTAATTTTCTAACGTTTCTGTAAAGAAATTTTAATGAGTAAATTTAAAATAAATGACTGTTCTTAATGACATTTAAAGATTTGGCATTTAAAGTTAAGCCATTAAGATCTTAACGATTCTTAAAGTCACTTGCTGTGATGAAATTCTACAAAAAAACAAATTCCTTGCTGTATTTATGCTTTAAAATAAATAATACTTTTATTGGAAGCGCTAAATGTGAATACTATAAATCTTAAAGTGTTAATAACTATTCATAATTTTATGAGCAAGGAAGTATTAAGAGCGAATATGAGAAAATCACGAGAAATACAATGGAACGAAGAGCACTAACAAAAGAGAGAAGGAAAGATGCAGGAAGTGTGAAAACAACGAGGGAAGGATGGAAACGGACATGGCATTATCAGAGTTTCCGGCGTTTGCTGATAATAACGCGAACCAACCTAGTAGCCACACCATGTATGCATGTGCTACGTTAAAAAGCGCGTTGCCTGTACATACAGAATTGTGTCTATATAGCAATTATTAACTGGAATTATTTAAAGCGAAAGTTATTGCCATTTAATCAAAGATTGAGAGATACATTTTCCTTGAACTGGTGCCAGAAATTATTTAGCCACTCATTAAAATGCGAATCCACGTAAAGACGCGTTTATCCTTCCTAGTAGAGGCTGAGCGAACGCGTCACTTGACGACGGAGAAAAATAAGAGAATTGGTCTCGAGTTACTCGGTGAAAAAAAAAAAGAAGAAAAGCAAAGTGGAGAAGGAGAGAACGAAGAGAGGTCGGCGTACGCGAGCAGCACATCCGGCAGAAATGCGACTGGGAAGCAATTGGATATTGTATGTAGGTAAGCAAGAAGCTGCTGATGCCGCCCGAGTCCTACGAACTCTCTTAGAGCACACTACACATATATATATATGCACGGGTCGAGCGTATATGCGTTCTCGCGCCTTCATGACGCCACCTTGACCCACAAATAGTGGACTGAATTAATCGTCGGATTATCACGGATTCACGCTTGCGAGAAATTGCGATTGCGAACCAAAAGGATGAAACAATTCGGCGAAGATGCTATTTTTTATGCAAAGGCATTCAAAATATCTCGGCGTGTATGAATTTTATATATACATTATAATTGTATTATATAAATATCATTTAGAATATCTGTGATGTTTTTATGCATATATTTAAGTATAAAATTTGATCGTTTTTTTCCTTCAGTCCATAGTATCGCATCTTCTGGATCGTTAAAATTAAGATCGAGATATCTCATTGCTTGAATCATTTTATGGTGTCCATAACGCGGCACGCAGTTTTCGAAGTAGAGCAGTGTCCGTAACTAGATATGAAAGGACGCAGGGGGAAGAGCCAGGGAATTAAAATGCAGGCATTGAATTACCGAACCGACACGAAGACGAAGAGGTCAGAGGACACGAGAATCTTCTTGAGATAGGGGCGGAATCAGACTGGGAAGCAATCGGATATTATGTAAGCAAGAAGTAGCTGACGTAGCTAGGTATCCTGTACGGAGTCCTCACTACGTTAGAGCTACGTACAAGGGTTCACGTTGCACTTTCGCACCCGAACGACGCCGTTGCATTCCGACCTTCGTGACATTCTATCCTCGAGCATGCATCGCGAGAAAGAAAAATGCAAATCGACGATAATAAAAAAATAGAAAGAAATAATGGAAGCACTAAATGTTATAGGAAAAAGTAATAAAAGTAGCATATAACGCATATTTTTATATCGCAGATTAAATAATAAATCAGATTGTGGCACATTACTCCTTGTAGTATTCCAGCGAACTTAATTTCACAGTTAGACGATTATACCTCGGTGCGATAATAACTGTGTTATCGTCGCATTAACATTCTTGTTCACCTGTGCTTTTGTTTCCTTTGACCGCTCTAATCTGCCCTCGGCTTTGCGATACTTATTATTTCATACAGAAAGCTTAACCAATTACCAGTGCAGCGTACGTACTTGCATGACCCGTTCGCGTCAGATGTGCAGGCATTGCGCGCATTGCAATTGCCTTTTACGACTTGGATCTTTCTATCCTTCGCATTCTCATTATTATAAAATACATTTAAAAACTAAGAAAAAGATTAAAAGATTGAAAATTAATTTTCTGTCGGCAATTTTCATTTCTTCAAAGTTCTATGTTCAATGATCAACGTTCGTATAATTTCATTTAAGTATAGAAATACTAGTGGAAAGTAGTGCGAGAGATCGCTACATCAATTTTAAATGAGCTAAAACGGCTATAAATGTAAATATAAACGAAAAAAGGCAAACTGTGCACGTATATACTAGTTTAAAAAGAAAGTTTCTGGATCAACCGGATTAATTTAGGGACGGCCACGTGCACGGTCCTTCAGGATGATGCACAGCTCTTGCGGTATTCTTGCATCGATGTATACGACATACACGAAAGTACACCGAGAGAAATAGTTCTCCTATAGGTAGGAGGGGATAGATGTCTGGCACGGTTAAACTTAAATCACAGCCAGCATGGTGAACCCGCGGATGAAACACTCGAGGTCGCGGTATGTTAAAAGGAACTTCACTCTCGTTGCCAGTCTGCTAGAACGAAGTCTGGATGGTGCGGCGCATGTGTAACCACAGGCTTTAGTCCCTGAAGAACCACTTAAAGTCTTTAAACTTTCCCTCCCCGGCCGATACATCCCTCAGAGATGCATCTTTCCCTTTTTATTTCTTTCTCTTAATAAACGTCTTAATTATTTTTATTATTGTTGCATGTATCTGTATCTAATAATTATGTTACAACATAGCTAAAAAATAGTAGTATGCTATGAGTAAAAATCAAAACGGAAATATTTGACTCGAGTAAAAAAGCAGCCAGGGAAAAAGATCGGAAAATCGACTAATTCGTGTGACATATTAAAATCATTAAGATAAATATTTGGTTAATTTTTTGCGATATATATACGAACTTTTTAAAATACTTGGAGTATTTCTTCAAAGAAATTCGCCTTCAGCAAAAGAAAAAATTCAAAATTAATAAACAAAACCCTTAAAGAATTAATACTGTAGCGAAAAGAATATTTTAGCCGAGACGATTTCAGATTCGACAAGATATTTTCAACTTTTACTCATTGCTTTCTCAGCATGAACAAACTTTTATGTCAGGCGGATAAAAAAGTCGACCTCCGTGAACCTTGAAGAGGCACACTTATCTTGGCGTCATTATTAGTATCTAAAATAAATGATCGAGAAGCGTTGGCTTAACTGTTCAATGTACTCGTCGAGCCTTATCAATCGAGCAAGACTTAATTATTGCCGAAAATGGACAGAAGAAAGAGAGCAAGTTGGGAGCGCAAGAGGTGAAGCGCATCGCAAGTAATGAGTTGCGTGCGATATCGACCTCAGTCGTGAACTTGAGCTTGCATAAGAAGCAAAATTAATTGCAGACGAAACCGAGGAGGTATTTTAAAAAAGAAGTTTTATGTCTTAATCGAGCTGTGCTTATCCTCTACATGACATGCCCTGCGAACGTGATATTACATTGCCAGAAGTCTTCAATCGACTTAAGAACATTGCGATCTTAATTTAAATTGTAAGAATAACATCCCCAGCTACTTTAGATTTACTGGATATCTTGTAATCGTGTTCTCAAAAATAGCTATGTGTCCAATAAACTTCTCGAGGTTGAATGAAAAACTGCAAATTTTTCGCTGAAGATTACAATTAATTAAGATTACGATTTAATTCTCCTGGGAAAGAATTTGTACGATTTGGGAGTGTGTCGCTTCCATTTTCAAGTCAGGCAACAAAATAAAAGTCAGGCAAAGTTTGACTACGCGTCACTGACATTATTGGCTGGTATTGATTAGATACCTGGATGTAACACCTGAAAATACGGCGGAATTATCGTAAGCCTGCTAGATACAGCCCTATCGTTACCTCTGTATCGCGCGTAGACACAACTAGATTAGACCTACGCGTTCGTGCAACCTAGGTCATGGTCGTATCAATGCCTTCTTCGATAGCCGTCAGCGCGTGACGTCGCGGAAACAGGTGTCGCGGACCGACCGCGAACGACGACATAGAGACGTTAGAGGACGACGGCTCTTTCACAGCTACCGCGAAGCTCGAAATCGTAGACGATAAAGAACTTAGAATGGGGCAACGGGAATGCTTCCACGAAATAAAAGAATGCATCGTGGTAATTACTGAATAATCCATTTCAAGAAAATAACAGATACGTTCTTCAAAAAAAAATTCCGTAACATAGTAAAAAAATTTCTGGGGTACGAAATAAAACGTTTAATATTTTTATAAAATTAAGACGACGAATTAATCGAAGCGAAGTGCAAAATTATTGCAAAACAAGGAAAATATATACTTGAAATAATTATTTCCTCTCTCTAATCACATCTAATGTGATGAGATGTGTTAGATACTAAACAATATATAACTTAAATTAGCGAGATCGTAAAGAGTATTATAAAATGCGTATGACCGATTGTGAATTGAAAAAGAGTTCATTGGTATTTATTAGTTAATCTGCTCCCGACAGGTCAACAAAACACAACAAAACCGCAAATTCATATCACGGATTCTCGTTTACAAAGTCGACATGTCAGTGGTCAGTAGCCAGTGACCCATACGAACGATAAATCTTCAGTCTCTCCCGATAACGATGGAAATTCGTAAGATACACACCACCTATCCTATCGATCATCCAATATTCATTTAACGGCACTCATAAATAGTTATGCGCAGGCTAAAAAAGTCGCACGAGAAATATCGCCCCCAGGGATGCTATGTCAAGTAAGGGGAAACTGAAACACGATATTGGAGTGGTCTGCTGGAACAGCCCTAATTTAGTACCGTGAACGAATTAGTCACAACTATATGATTATCCGTGCCACCCGTGGCTAAACCAAACTCTCGCCTCCGTACTGAATTTTTGACGACTAACGGAGCATCGAATCCTTTTTTCCGTTATTTATGACAACTGTAATACGATCGTCGCAAGAGCTTGAATTACCGCCAATTCATCATTTGCGAAGAAGCATGGTATCTCGCTGCCCGGAATCGTACAAATTGTTAGAAAATCAACAGAGTGGAGTTTGCAAGAGCAGGAGATTGGATATAATATCCAGTAAATCGTGATACAACTGACAGAAAGATGATTGATTCCTCATCCGCGGATGAGAAAATAATAATATGAAAATAAAACGTTTCTTTTTTTAGTCGATCGCACAGCTTTCGGAACAAGCGGATTTGAATACGATGCCAATGTGCGTCAAGCGCGGAATTCGAGACGAGTTCGAAGGAGCATGTATGTATACACGCAATACGCCCACCGATCACGCTTGACGATATCCACGTCGCTGCACGTCGATGCAGCGCGGGATACCACCTCGTGTCTTTTAGCGCCGGCGCTCATTTATTCCTGTACGGTCGCAGATGCGCGCGAAGAAGGATCGTCGCATCAAAGGACACCGCCCACTTCAGGAACGCACGCAGATAGGCGCGCCGACGTATACGACCAGAGGAGTCTCTGGCTCCTCAAGGACCTCCTCAAATGAGGGTTGCTTACATCGGTCACTTCCAACTCCCCGTGCCCATGTTACCCTGCACTTTGCGGTTTCGTATTTCGAACTGCTGCGCGAGTTTGAGAATTAGTTGAAGAATGTGTCGAAGTTGGAAAAACAAAGAAGAAAAACAAATTTTAAGTTAATGGAGCTCCAGCCTCCACAGTAACTATCGCATTATCCATAATTACGGAATTTATTCCATTTATGCCCAAAAACGTATAGAAATAAGTAAATTTTGCAAGCACAATGATCGGTAAATATTAGCAAACATTTTCAAAAGTATCTACTTTATAAATGAAATGAAAGAACTGCCAACAAAGAGCATTTTTAATATGAAAAAAAAATTTTTTTTCGAAGATAGTTTTACGAAACAATCAAACTGGTGTGCTATAAAATAAAAGATAAAGATTCAAATATATTATCATAAAGCGCTGAAGCTGCACGTGAAAAAATTACAAAATACATCCAGCAGAAGACGCGATAATTAATAAGTTACGAAGAATGTTTTTTCGTCAAATTCCACGGATCAAATGAAATGGCCAACACACGTTCACGTTATCGCAACGATACCCGGCCGATTCTTACAATTTTATTGCCGGAGACACGAATCCTGCGATTGATAATCTAAATCCGTGAGAATACACGGCGATCACTGCAAATATCGATGCGACGACTTTCAGAAGCGAACTTATTATCGTCAGACGGATTTAATAAGGATCTTTCGCGATTTCTTTCAGTTATAGCATTCAAATGAAAAGAATGAGACTAATAATTTATAGTTACACGGTGAAATGCGATTCGAATGCTGATCAATTCTTATTAACCCTTTTAATGCTGAATCTTATTCAACTATAGTCTTACTTTTTAATTTTATTTGCAAAAAAATCAACGTTTTACTTTTAAAATTATGATAAATATAGGATTCTTTTTTCATAAACATGCATTTTTCATTAAGAAGAAATAGCCTTAACATTTTTCACGTATTTATTTCTGTTCATGAGGAATAGCATTAAAAGAGTTCTTCTAATTTAATTCTAATTTCTAATTATATCTAATTCCATTCAACAATAAAAATAACATTATTATACATCGTTTGATTAACGAAGAAAAATACTTTACTTACTTGCAGTTAAACTCGCCGAGGCGCTCATCGGAGCTGGTGCTGTCGCCGGGTTAACAGTCTGCCGTCTCGACGTTGCACCGTATTGTGTCGTTAGCGAATCGGTTGTAGGCGATGTATACGCCCAAGAAGTAGCTTCTACGGCCGTGACAGCGGCGGTGCCGGTGGTATTCTGCTGAGAGGATGGATATGGCGGACTGTAACCGCGAAAACTCGATCGGGCGCCGAAAGGTTGCGAAAATGCCGGTAAAGATTGATGGGACACCGTGCCCGAAGACTTACTGCCGCCATAATCTTCGGAAATGGAAAGTCCGGTGCTCAGGCCAACTGTCGAGACAACGAAAATGTATTATGAACAAAGAAATCCCAAAATCACTTACGAGCTGTTCTTTTAACAATAGCTTCTTTCGCTAATTTAAAGATTTTTCCTTATTGAAAGTATCATAAAATGGAGCTCATTACTTATTGCATTTTTCGAATTTTGGTGTCTTATATCTTTATAGATATATATATATATATATTAAAAATTATTCAATAGAAATTAGACATAAAATATTATTAATGATTAGTGATTCACTAAGTTATCAAAATTTTATTGATCTTATAATTAATCGTATTTTTTATTCAATATCAAATGGATTAAAAAAATTATAATATAAAGTTTAAAGAGAGAGAGATATATATTTATATAAGTTTATATATATATTTATATATATTTTATGTCTAATTTCTATTGAATAATTTTTAATAAAATACTATTGCCTATATAGAGAGAAAAAATATTAAATTAATAATTACAACGCGCGTATAGAGAAAAAATTGCAATTTCTTAAAAAAACTTCTAAAAACTCCTCGATTCGCGATTATTCCCTAAGAATATTACAAACGTCAGACAGTCATCCATCTAATGCGTCAGAGACTTATCCAGACAAGCCGACGTAAGTATTACCGGGTCCATTCTCCTTGTGGCTAATACCTACCCTGAGCGTTCCAAAGTTGAGGCGACGACGCTACTAGCTCTGTGGGACTGCTCGTCATGTAAGGGAGGGTATAGGTTCCTCCGGTTCCAGCCACGGTACCCATCGCGCTCACGCTACTCATCGGCCGATACAATGACGAACTGTAACAGCAAAGCTTATATCTAAAACGCGGAAGATGATGCCCTATATTATTTGATTAGTTTGAAACGCATCGTTTCTCTGGCAATGTCAATAGAATAAAAGAAAAAGTTCGTTTAGTTTGTTTAGAAGCGACGCCGCACGCGAAAACGACAGCATATATGAACTGATTTACCGCATCTACAGCATCGCCATTTCGCTTGAAAAAGCTCATCGCAAAATCTTACAAATATTTTTACGTCCCATATATCCTACAGATATAATTAGTAGTGAAGTATTAATTAGTAATAATTGAGATTTTGACAAAGCTCTTTATCTTCGACATCGCCGTTCCTTTTCTTCCTTCGCACCGCGACGCTTATGTTAAATTCTGGTAATGATATTTAAAGATAATCGAGTTGTATTCGAAATAATTTAAGAGAGAAATGGAATGTACATTTAATTATTAACCCTTTCGCTGCGGGAAATTTCAGCGTAAAACGCGCACTGCAGGCGATAAACGCTCAGCGGCAACCAATGGATAGCGATTTCTTGTGTGTGTGTGTGTGTGTGTGTGTGTGTGTGTGTGTGTGTGTGTGTGTGTGTGTGTGTGTGTGTGTGTGCCAGTGCGTATTCTTTAGAGAATGTATAAAAGTTGAAACGCTAAATCGTTTTATAATAAAAAATCTATTCGCATAACAAGTGACGTTGAGCGCCTATATAGCGTAGGATGACCGAACTTACAATTAGACGCCTATAGCAATGAAAAGGTTAAATACAGTGTCAATCGCGGCTCGTGTGCCTCGTATTTCGCGCACAGATCACGTTTCGCGAATAAATACGCCCCTACCCATGGGATTTGTGGATCGCAAAGCGGCGTGTACCTCGCGAATCAATCGTCCGCATCGATCGTTCAATCGATACTCTGGAGAATTATTCTTATTTTTATTGCAGATTGCTTGTATATACATATGGTTGGCCTTAGATTGCGTACACCTATGTATCTGTTTTTTTCCTTCAATTTCGATCTAATATTGGAAAAAAAGAGAGAAAAATCCTAAATAAAAAAAACTAACTCACATATGAAGAATATATAATCATTGCAGTAACATGCAGCATAAACGCAAGATTTTTCTATTTCTGCAACTGATTTGCAAACATATATCTGTAACCGATAATAGTATATATATATATATATATATATAGATATATCATCGTATTTTTATCATTGGAAAAAATCGCTGTTCCGTGTCCGAAAGACCGGAAAATAACCGTCGCGGGAGAGCGGAAACCGTGGTTTGACTCATAATGCGGGCGCAGGCGCGTGCCCGAAGAACGGAAGGGCACCCTTTCGATCTCCCTTCGCGTCCCCTGCTACGGATGACCCTCATCATATAAAAGTCCGGAACGACATGGCTACTCCATTACCATTGCCATTACCATTACGAGTTGTTTATACCTGGTTTCGGCTCAGCGGCCACTTGAACTCGCAGCAGGATGATTCTACCTGAACCTGAACGGAATAGCATAACCAGCTTTCAGGCGCACGGCACGACGAGCGAATTATGTGTCTCCACTTGAACGCATTTTTCAAACCGACACCTTATCTTCGGCGGGGAATGTTGACGAATCTTCTGGACAAAATTTTTCGAGAAATTTCGGAAGATTCCGGTCACACAGAAGTCAAAGTGATGACGTGTACAAATAGAGAATGTCAGTGATTCGTTACGATTTAACAAAATAATTACAAATAATATTTTAGTCATTATAATTTAAACGTTAATAAATTTTATATGTTCAAAAACGATATTTAAAGCAATTAATTTTATTTGCTTTTATAGCAATTACATATTTAAATATTAATAATCGTTATTGATGATCGTTATTAATTTAAATTAATCCATTTGGACAATGTGGTAAATCGCGGCAGGATTTTATCTGTGGTAGAGTGATTTATTACGTATAATTATGCGCGAAAAATTGTCCCCTGCCATCGTCGGTGCGCTGTTCATGCCACGCGCGCATCGCGCACGTGCACTTTATCTCCGGGCGCATTAACGTGTCCCAAACAAGGTAAAGAAGCGGTCGGCGTAAAACAAACGAAAGCACCGCTGTACGCTCGCGGTGATGTCAATACGGATGCGGCCTTGAGCAGTCACGCGGTGGCCCGGGCACGTTTCTGCATACCGGTACGTGTCCGGAGACACCTTTGCGGTCGCTCTCGCGATGGCGACGATTGCCGAGGTACTTCTCACGTGGTATCCTCCAAACTCACCGCCGATCGACAAAGAAAGATAGAAACATTGATAAGCGCGTGCAATTTCATCGAAAATTAAACACGAAAAGAGATCTGTGTGACATGCTAAATGTTAGACTAGAGATGTAGAAAATGAAAATATAATATGTGTAAAATTTCATACGACAAAGATTGATATAAGATTTAGTAACATAGACTGGTATATATGTATAATATACTAATGACTTCAACTATAAAAAGTAAATTTTACAGAAATGCTAACTTTATTTGGCAATAAATATATCTAGAAAGCGATGTGTGTGTGTGTGTGATAGAATTGACTAATTAATTTAATTCTTAATATTAGGTTAAATTTTTGTAAAATTTGGTATATCACACGTGCACGGCATGCATGTTGTTAGCACGTGAGCGGCTATTCGAAAACTGCGACTCGCGTGCAAAAATATGCATACCTAGCATATTACTCTCGATCCAACAGAGTTGTGACGAATATGAAATTTGCAGGCTAACGGTGAATTCGACACCCCCAATGTGGTCTGACCTTTCAGGAAATCTGCTTAGACGATTTATATTTACATAACCTAACGTTAAGGTAGGTAATGGCACGAAACGACCAGCTATATCGACGATTGAAACGAAAATATTTTTAGCGACGCAAAAGGAGATAGAAGTTAATCTCCGAATAAATTGTAAAATGAGAGAGAAAGAATAAAAAATAATTTTACAAATAAAATCTAAATTTTTTAAATCAGTATACAGTGAACATTTTTTAAAATATTGCATAAAATTTCCAAGTTTCAAATTGACTATATCGATGAATCTTATGTTGGAAAATCTAATTTATCTTTATATAAATTTTCGATCGCAGGTAAGAGTTACGCGCGCGATAAATCCGCGTGCATTTTACATCGGCAATGTAAATACCGGTGAATGAGAGTCGTCTAACGGTTTCGATTGTCTTAGGATGTGTTGTACGTCTGACACGAGCTCAGTGGGCACGAGGATGCGTCTTAAGTGCATCGGCTAAGTGCGATAGAACGTCCGATGCAATACGAGTGCATCAGGAGCGAGACCATTCCCCGTGAAACTGGTTGCTCGTATCCTGGATGGTTGTGTACCAGGTGCAATCGGGTACTTTGTAAACCACTAATACGAGAGGAAACGGTATTAAATGGGCACGCGCTGCGTGCAATTGCACGCCCGGTGCAACGATGCGCACGATCCGTCTCGCTAATGCATTTCGCAATGTAAACGACCGATGGTGGTGAGTTAGGCGGAAAAAACCTGCCTTCGACAAACTATGAAAGGTTGCGAAAAGAAATAGCGAAAAAATACACGATGCGTCCCATATTCAACAAATATTGATCAAGTCCTAAATAAATAACATTACAATTCTGGGCTCTTTAGAAAATATAATGTTTATCAAAATAGAAGAAATTAAAAAATGCTATTAGATATTTATAGTACAATAGTAATCTTGATTATGCGTATTATTATTATTCAGAGCACTAGTTAGGGGGTGATATAAAATAAAAATTCAACGTGTTAAAAAAAAAATAAACGAGGAATGCAATAAATTTCTATTTGTTCATCCTATGGGAAGAGAGTATTTTTTGTTGCTTGTAGTTTGCTCTTGACAAACACGAATGAGGGCCTAATGCTCAATGACGTAACGTCATACTAACAGGAATCGAGAGCGATTTTATGGTCAGCGCGCGGACGTATGTGTGCGCGCACATTCTATGCGTAACGGTTGCACGGGGAGCTCAATAGCAGATCTCAGGTTTCTTCTAAGAATCTCTGCCGCACTTTTAATTATTGCCGCCGCCGCCTCCAGTAATCTCGATCTTGAACTCTTCCTCCCACAAAACGCTCCAAATATAATAACCATGACGATTATTTAGGTAATTTGTAAAGTTAATGAAAACGGCCAGGAGAAATTCTCATATTAGCGATAAATAATAAATACAAACGTTATAACATAAGCTAATAATGTTACATATTTGCTTATACGGAAATATAGGAATAATGGAATATTAAAGTTAATAATATAAGTTATCGCGTGAGATTAATTTCAATTTTTTGATCGTTTTTCGTGGGAAATTCCAGATTAGCTCATCGGAATTATAGCGCGTGACAAGTTTATTTAATAAACAGAAGATAAACGACAGATATAATACGCATACTATTTGCCACCGGAGAAAGATGAGGGTTCCTCACGGTTGATGAGGAGTGCGAATTTCGCGAAATCCAATATAGCGAGTTTAATGTCAACGGGGTTATAGCCCTGCTGCCGTAGGACTATCTGAATCCACCGAGCTGATAAGACGCTTCTCACGATGGCTCGCGGAAAAAGGCGGGGTAAACGTAAAGATGAGAACGATAAGTCTACTGATCAAGTACAATATTTATATATACGTAACCAAAAGTAAAAAATGCATGTATATTTACATAGGATGTATATCGATGCGGAAATCGATAAAAAGTTCTATAAACTTCTCGATAAATCAATAGTGTGTGACGAAATTAATTTTCGAAATAGCTGAACGGTATTGAATGAAAAATTCTTCCAGATTTTTTTCATCTTTTTTAATAAGCATCACAGTGTAAAGTACCTTAAAGTAAAATTTAGTATACTCGAATTAAAGGATAAAATTGTGTAGTCTATTTGTATTTCTGAAACTCAACTAAAAATCATTGATATCACTGATATCACTCAATATCAGAATTCAAGGTTAATTCTCTTATTTTCCTTTTCTAGCTCTCGCTATGACAGGAGGTGGCGTGATAATAAGATTATAGGAAATTACGATCATACGAAATATTTTATAATAACGAAAAGTTTGTGCTGTTTCAAGAATCCTGTAACACGGTAGATATCTCGTATGACGAAAGATAAGAAGGGCACCATTTCTTATTTGCTTAGCCGTATTGAGATTGTTCAAGATATCACCGCTGATCTTTTTATACGGTCAGGGTTGACAGAGCGCAAGACTAAATCGCGTTAGTGTAGGAATTTAATATTTACAGATGCGACACACGCACGAGTAGAGAACTGCATTTAAAAAAAAAAACACGCGCGCGTGCGCGCGAAACTAATGTGCGAGATGTACATTAGATATACATCTAATGTACATTAAGATAAAAAGTTATTCCTTTAATACACGATGACGTCTCTATCTATTTGTGATTTAAATATTATGTTATCGAGTAAATTAATAATTACAAGGTGTAAATGTAAAGGGTCAAATATATGAATATCGATAAATCGAAAGAATCGTACTCATTTGAGATTTAAGATGTCCAAGTGTCAACGCGCATTAAATTTCAATACCGGAGTTGTAAAAGGCTGCAATATTTTGTTCACGCTGCATTTATTTGGCTGCCGTTGCATCAATTATCGCTACTGACTTTATTTTTATTTAGCGAGATAAAGCCTGAATTTTTAAAAATGTGCATTTAATCGATAGATCCAAAAAAAGAAGAATATATAATCAAAACGGTAAATTGATTATGTGTGTGTATCAATAAGTTTGCGATTACAGACAAAAAAATAACTTATTGCAATGCGATCATAAAAAAAAGGAAATAAAATTTTATAATTAAAAATATAATTAAAATGGCTAAAATAATAATCTGACATAGAAATCCATGCTTTTTAAAATTAATAGCTTCTTGTAAAACATTTATCTCTACATGTAATATTATATTGTAAGTCGTGTGATATCAAGTGCATCTCAACTGTTAAATAAATAAAAGACAAATATATATTATTAAGATATTAATAAATAATTATGCATAAGTGCCCCAGATGCTGTAAATAATAATCTCCGACTGTTCTCATGATATATATAGTAATTATATATATATATTTTTTTTTAAATTAAAATTGAACAAAATTCTATTTTTTAGAATATTATTAATTATTCCACTATAATAATTCCTTAATAAAATTATGAGAGAACTTTTCAATTCCGTTTCAGCTATTTTGAGATTTAGCTTCGTCACGCACTATCGGTTCATCGGAGGAATTCCAAAACTTTATATCGTCTTTCGCGCATCGATTCTATCTAAATACACATGCATATACATAATTATACTGCAATTATTCATTATATGCAATTATTTTCATAATACGTAAGCGCACACAGTTATATTTGTATAATTATTATTTCCATATAATTTCTATATAATCTCCAAATTTTATCTAAAATTTGCGTAACATTTTATCAGAATACGATTTTTATCAGAATTTAGCTAATTATACGTCACGGTAAAAATAAACAGCACACACGAAACATTATTCTAGAAGATATGGAAATACCGAGCATGAGCAATCGACAAACGACGAAGAACACCATTCATAAAATAAATCTTTCATTAGATAAAGACTCACTGCATCTTAGCGGGCGTAACAGGCTGATACGCTTTGATATCTTCTCTTCTTCCTCCACTTACGCTCGTGTCTTCGCTTTGTCGTGAGGAACAGAGAAGGCAAAGAAAAAAAGTGATGCCGGAGAAAAAAAGAAAGGCCAGAGAGCGTCCCGTATCTGTCACCGGACAGACAAGAACTGAGCGGAATATAATCTAACAGAGTGCACGAAACGTCGAGCCGAATGGAGTTGGAGGACCTCGAAGGTGGTCAGGATTTCCCCTTCTGCAATCCCTTCCCCACTCGAAGAGACCCTCCTGCGGCGACGGACAATTATCCCCACTTGTTATTTTCTACGTGTTTTCCCCTCCTACCGAGATATCACCGGCGCGATCACATTTCGCAGTGTACCCCAACTTTGCCTTCTCCGACTGAGTCTGTCACGAGAGATCCCCACCATCGTTATCGACTACTCAAGACGCCCCACTGTTTGACGTTCTTCGCCGATTACGCCTCGTGGCGAATACTTTCGTCCTGTCTCGAGGAACTGCCGTCATGACGCCACGAACATTAGCGAAGCGACGCAACGTTTTTTTATTATCTAACACTTCTCTTTTTCTCTTTCAATTAACAAATTTGTAAATTCAAACGGATTTGACTTTTAAAATATTAAGATCCGGATAATTTGTATAATTCCGATTTTAATAATGGTATATTAATTATGTTGGACAATTCACAATTGGATATTTAGAGTCTTGGAATAAACATTACGACCAGGCCAAGGTAATTAACTCGAATGACAAATTAGTGCTTGTCGGGATGTTCCGTAAAGCGAAATCTACCACGTGCCACTTCCGCCGGCATGTTCACATCGAAAGACTACCGCTCGTGGTAAAGAAAAACAAATGCTGAAATCGTCTTTAGGTGTAGAGACAGCTGCGTATTGCACGCGTATTGCACGCGCCTCATGATACTTTGAGATCAGTACAATATGTATGTAATTATTTTGAATGAGAAATTGTTATAATTATGAAATTATGTAAAATATTTAACACTCATTGAAATTTCTAGTTTCGTTATAGCTGTTAATTTTATGTCTTAAAAAAATAAAAAGTTTATATAATATCACAATTAAGAAAATATAAAATAAATGTACAAATAGTGTTAGTATAACAATAATAATACACTAAGAATTCATAATAGAAAATAGAAAGGTTAAACGATACGAGTTTGTTCAAGTACCGAAGGGTTTCGTTCTATATGATTCGTAGAAGGCAGTGTGGCTGTATTTATGAATTGTAAACTCTCTCAAATGATTCACAAACTTTGCATCACTATTAATAATCGCGATTTATTAAACCTCGGGTTTCTTTCTTCGTATTGTAACTTTATTCATTATAGCTGTTTAGAATTATATATTTTGAAAACTGATTCTTTTAAACTACAAATAACGTATAGTCATCCGCCAGTAAATAGATAACAAATCAAAGTAAATTATATTCGACAACAACTGGCCAAATTGATTAATTAGAAATATTCTTACTACGTTAGCGACCCGATTCTTTTATTTGTATAGTCTATAATTCGATAAATTCAAAATAAACTATAAAAATTCATTTTCTTAGATTTTTTAATTACTCAAAACACATACGCATAAAATATTCTTATAATTAACTCTTAGAAAGGGAGAGAGGAAGTTTTAATTATTTTTTCATTATAATCGTATGTCATTTTATTATGTTATTTATCATATATTATTGATTTGTTTCGCTATAATATTAATAATATTAATTCGTATCATAGTGTAACTAATCTTCATTTTAGATCATAAGGTTGCTGCTAGCGTTATCATACTACAAGATACATTAGACAATGACAGACAATTATGACAGCCAAGATTAGTGTTATCTGATATCAGTAAAATCAGATCTTGATGACCCATTAATAACGAATAATTTTCATTTGCAGAATGTAAGATTGAAATAAATTCACGTAATTATCAGACGATTGTGTGCATAACAGAACGAACAATTTCTTTGCATTGGCGCAATCTCTCAAATCAGCCAAAAAAGTAGCAAACAACAAAAAGAAGTGACGAAAAACGGATCACGATCTGCACTCGAACTTTTGCTATCAAATTTGAAAGGTCGCGGCCCGTGCACATGTACAGTGCGTGAGTTAAGAAATACGAAATATTTCGTCTTTCTTTCTCCCTCCCTCTCCTCCCTCTCTCTCATTCTACATTTCTTCTCGATTACATCCGTCATGATGAAAATAAGTGTGATCATCCGTTCTCTTTTCGTGGAATTGCGAGGTAACAGTCGAGGAGAATCTATCAGTCAATCGCATTCATCGGTCAATAAAATCTTATCAGATGCAGATCCGACACATCAGATAAGACAGCTATATTGATGGATAAAATCACGGATAAAATAAATGAAATTGCAATATTGTAGCTGACGTATCGAGAAAAGTTATCAATCACATTCATTGTCGTTAATTACTGATATCTTTTTCAAAAATAATTTTTTCTTTTTTGTGAATTGTTAACTGTGAATTCGTATTTGCCAGAGGTGCGATTTTCCTTTGTGCATTCCCATTTATTGTCACGTAATAAAGATAAATCCAACAGTTATGCGCAAATGCGCGCCGATCAAATGAATCAACATAGAACCTTGGATATGACGCATGACGCCTTCGTCGCGAGTCTTGCGATGCGAGCAATCTGTCTCGTTCCCTTCCCAGAATCGGAGGGTGGCAAACAATGCGATCCGTGGATCATTTCGATCGGTGAATGAACCCTTATCGTCAGCAAGCATCGGACATGAAGAGAAAAGCGCGAAGAACGAAAGTCGCGCGAAATCCGAGTACAATTATATCCCTCATTCGTTATTTAATTCAATTATCAATCTCAGCACTTCTTGTTCTTTAAGATACTGGGTATCTTATAATTCGATTTGTAAATTATAGTCATAAAAAAATAGTGTTCTTTTGAAATAAAAAATGGATCATGGTAAATTAAAATATGGAAATTAAAACATGGTAAGATTAACCCTTTCACTGCGTATTTCTTTTTCATGCGCGCCGGCTGTGCGCGCATTTTATTCGGTCGATTCGTATAAATGCATCCGTAGCAGTGTGCCGTAGTAATCGAGGTAATAATCGACGTGGATTGCGTTAAAATCATATGAAATTATTTTTTTATCATATGGTATCTTTATTTGTGTATGAGGGAACACATAAGGGTGCAGTGAATCGGTAATCGTAAATATATACGTCTGGAGCAGTGAAAGGGTTAAAAAAGCAGCTACGAGTTATGTGGCTGCAGCATTGGAATTTTATAACAAAAACAAGTAAATATTTATTTAAAAATCCCTATCAACAAATGTAATAAGATGTAGAAAAAAGAAAGAGAAACTACTAAAGCTGAAACAACTAATTGACAATCAAAATTGAAAGAACAAACTATATCGAGAGGATCGTGACGAAAAAGAGACGACCACCTCAGAATTTCGAGTACCTAAATTCAAGGGCTCGTGCCCGAGATAAATCAACAAACACGGCAGTGAGGGTGGGGACAATCTTCGCTTTCATATGGTTGTTAGCATAGGGTCGGGCAGTCTTCCGACGGTTGCGCTTTGTTTCGGGCTGTATATTAAGTATCGCCTACGCACACAAACCTGCGTGAAGCGGAATAGCTCTTAAAACTCGCGAGTAAATATTTTTGCGCGCGGGAAAAGACTACGTTTACATGGATGCAACAGTCCGAGCATACGTCTCGCAGGATGACGTTTGATCGTACCGCACTTCCGATAAAAGTTATTTTTCAAGATAAAAATTTTCATATATTATTGACATACACATCAAACATTATAAGCTAGTTAATCCAATTTATTAGTGTATTCAACCGATCTATTCCCTAATTAGAATAAAGCAATGATTTTAGGTCTCCGATATAAAAGTAACGAGAGATTATTCTCGTTTATCTAACTATAAACCAAATATTATAATTTTAATTCTATTTACGCATAAAAGTTAATATAGAAATACAGAGTTACTCGTCATATTCTTGTTTTGCCCATAAGATAAAATGACACATATATCGTTACATATTGTATCTCATATATTATATCACATATATTATATCTCATGTTTCAGAGACAGCAATCAAATAAATTCCCGGTAAGTGATAAACTTGGAGCGAAACGATTTTCTATGCGAGACAACCGCAGATCGCGCAGAAAAACACGTTGCAGCGGTGTCAACGAACGATGCTACGCATAATGATGCAATTTAATATTACATCGCTATTGATTTTTCATAGATGATTTTCTAACGTTGAAGCGTCAATAGTACGTCTGTGCGCCGCCGTTTCAAAAGACCCCTCAGCACTAGTTTATTCACCGATTTATTCTATTTTTTCTCGACACTAAAACAATTTTACCTTTAAGAGATGAGAATTTTTTCTAAAAACGAAGAAACAAAAAAAATGTAATTTCGCCAATAACAGGAATCGGACGATTTTATGATACGGTTAATTCCGTTCACACCTAGCACATTCATCCGCATCACGTAATGATAACGATAACGATTGTCACTAACCTGGAGAGCGGGCCGCTAGGCGAATGCGGCGCGGAGGGGCCTTGATCATGTTGGTCCTGATGATGATGGGGGGTACCGGCGGCGTGATGCGTGTAGATCGAGTCAATGTACAGCTGATCGGACACGCGCTCGGCTTCTTGCAGTCCGTGATTGGTCTGTACCGACGGCGGTGGTTGCATAGCCGTAAGATGAGTGAAAGATTGCAATCTGCCCTGATCAGTAGGACTATAACCGGTCTCTTGGGCTTGGCGATGTGGCGATGAGAGACCCTGATCGTCGTGCGGACTATGGCTGGACGTTGGGGAGCCGCCGACGGTCCTTACCGATGGAGAACCGCCACCAGTCGGAGGGGCTCCTCCAGCGCGGATCTGATGTTGCAGATAAGACTCCTCAGACAATACGTCTTCTAGATGGTGCGACGCATGATGATGATGATTGCTGCCACCATTGCTGGACGTAGTGCTTGACGAGGTGATATTCGAGAAGGTGATATTCGAGAGTACACCTAAATAATCACCCCGTGCACCTCTCATGGCCGCGGTGATGCTGCTCACCCCTCGATCCACGTCCTCGTCAGTTTCTTGATGATGTTGCTGCGGATCCTCTAGATGACGGTGAGCGGACGATAGAGCGGTATGCACCTCGGATAAATGATGATGATGTTGCTGTTGTTGATGGTGATGATGATCCGTCGTAGTTGGTGAGAGCGTCTCGGTACCGTAACGATGCATCGTGGAGTGAGGCATGTGACTGCCGGCACGGCGTCCCTCCGATGCGATGGAGGCCTCCGTCGGGTGCCGGTTATCCCCTCCCTCGGGAACCGGGACCTCTCTCGCCCCAAGCTGAACATACTGTTGCGCCTGTTGGTGATGGTGTTGCGGCGGCGGCGGCGGCTGCTGCTGCTGCTGTTGACGATGGTGGTGGTGCGCGTCATGCTGCTGTTGGTGGTGCGGTTGGTGGGGCGGTTGTGAAACCTGTTGCTGCTGCTGCTGCTGCTCCTCCCTCATATCGCCGCCCCCGAAACTTTAGGGGTTAAAGAGACAGAGAGAAGACTTTTTTATTAACCAACATGCGGTGGAATTTAATTCAGCGTTTAATAGCTTTTGACTAACAGCTCTCATCTGTCAATGCATTTGAATAATATTTTTCGTAGGGGTTCGATTAGCGAATTTGTTAATGACAATTTCATCCTTGTAATCCTGAAAAATTCTCTCATAAATATTTTCAATATCGTTGAAAGTATAATAATAAACATCGTTCTCCATAATACATTTGAAATACAGAAAAGAAAAAATTAAATTCCACGCGAACTGTAGTGAGATAGTTCTATTCGTTCCGAGACGCAATTATAAAGGGATGCAAAATTTCGTGTTTAAATTACATCGTTCTACCGGTGTTTTTCAAGATATTTATCTTGATGTTTAATCAGGATATTTGTCCCGAGTCACTCACCTCTCATGGATTATGTGTGTGGGATGATAGTCGAGCTCATGAAGGGTATAAGCGGTGTTGGGATCCTCGGCATGATCGTCGGCAGCAGCGGCGACGGCGGCGACCGCAATAGCGACTGCTTCGGCACCGGTTGGCTCAACTATGGCGCCATTTTCCATTTCCGGCTGTCCCGCCTCTAGCACGCCCACACCGCTGCCTTCCTCTCCAGCCTCTCCGGTCGCCACAAACGCCAGCTGTTGCTGCTGTTGCTGCTGCTGCTCCTGCTGCTGGCCGACTTCGTGCCCGATGACGTCCTCACTCTTTATCGCCGTCGCCGCCACTGCTTTCCCCCCTTCCTCCCGTTTGACGATTGCCTCCCTGGCAGACTGCGACGCTGGTTCCGTGGCCCCGACATATCCGATCAAGACTGTATAACCGTCAAGCGAATCATTGGATATCTCATCCGATAAATTATGTTCATAATCCTAACTAAGCACGTGCATCTAAGGCCTGTACTTTTGAAGAGCACATAAATGAGAATAAACAACACCGAAACTATTTTTTAACAAGGAGTCTAGTATTATTTTTTTTCTTAAGTTTATATTATGAAAACTAGTAAAAAATTAACTATCTCTATCTCTTGTGATTTGCGGTTCTTTTAGAAATATAGAACCTGGTTAAAGTTAGTACCTATATTAAGATTTTTCAATTTTTCAGATTATGTAAATTTACAACACCAAATTCTATGAAAGTAAATTATATGAATAATAAGTAAAAATAGGTATCAAGAATATAAGATATTAACATTTTACATTTGATTACCGCAAATTCTTGCAGGACATTTTTATTAAGGAATATCTCAAAATAACGTGATGAGGATCATATCAAAATCACTTTATGTCTTATCTCTTTAAGCATAAATTGGTTATTTTATAAATAGCGAAACAAATATGATCGATGATAACAAGTTACATAATCATGGCACAAGATTCCGAAAGACTGATTCGCGCGTACACGTTTTCGTATACAGCATATAAACGCATACATCTTCGTATGAAAGCGATGTTGTAACAAACGACAAATGGCATGTTTTAGAAAAACGTATTCATTAGCGTTATATTATTTAATAGCATTTCGGAGTTCGCTCCGAAAGAAATGTCTTTTTATTCTCTTTTGTTTCTCAACGCATGGTAATTATGATCTTACATATGTAATTTATTATTATGGTTTCTTTTATTTTTCTAAAAGATATAACATTAAACGTTAAAAAATTGAGGAAAACAATAATTTCTCTCTATATTTTTCTCGAAAAAAATCAATTCCTATTTATTAAATTAGTCGGAAACTCTGTGAATTGAAATTAAATCTCGAGCTGTATGATATCGTGTGTGCAAGTCCGTAAAATATTAATTATAAATTGATGTAACATGTAAGTATTTGGTTTAACTAATTAGGTAAAATGGATGGACTGTTTTGGTTGCATGTCCGTTCTACTTTACAATCGAGTGACCACGATCGCATAATCGCGCAATAAAGACCGCAAGAATGTTGAAATCGATCGAGATTCGACAGAGACGTAGGGCACACCGCGTGATGACACCGAGAAACTGTTGCTAGCCGGTGCGTTACAAAAATAACCACGTGCTCTTATCTACGCGTCATTAGTGGTGGCACACGCACTCACGCACGAATGGACACTGCGTGCATGTACAAAGAAGCGAGAACGAGAGAGAGTGACAGAGGGGAAAAGAGAAACGAGGCTAATAAGAGCAAAGAAACGAAGAGAATGATTTCACGAACTGTTCTCTTTCTTGGGACGATAAAAATATTATTTTTAATCGTCGAGGGTCACGTATCATGTTAGGACCAACGAACACATATATGTAGTAATCCTAATCTTCAATTTTATTTATTTATTTAAATCGTATAATGTGTTGATTCTCGGAAGTTTTTATAAATTTCAGATAACTGGAGCGAAATACGACATATTGTACGTACACTTTTTGCGCTTTTAATAGACCATTGTCTGACCTCGAACGATGTAATATGGGTCGATCGTGACGATTTGATGCGTAACTCGATTGTCCACGCCGCCGCTGAGTAATCGGTCGCATGAACGTGTGGCACACGAGGGAAAACCTCAGGAATGTCACGTGCGCCCCGTAAAACTGATCTGATCCTAGCTCGTGACTTTGCTCATCCGACAAAGTTCAGATATCATCGCGCATCTGTGTGACTATGACTAATATTAATTTCTATTGAGAGAGAGTTTTTGAAATTGTCTAAACTAAATTGTCATATAAATCAACAAGTATTTGGCGCAATATGAAGATTTCTACAACTTTACTTTATTTGAGGTTTATTATCTTTTCTTCTAAAAAATAATAAAAATTAATAACAATTGATAAATCGCGGTGTCAAAAGTTATCGTAATAGTATCCATATATCACCTATACTCGCTCTTTTTAATAATTTTCATATTATGTGAATTATTAATAATTTATATATATATAATAAATTAATTTAAATATTAATATACATACTTTTAAGAACATTGTACATTAAATCCGGATGATAAAGTATCTTTCATTCGAAGAATGCGCGATTGGATTTAGCGACTTCATTCAAACTACCGTAATATCACCCCTGAAGGCGGTATATCGACCGTTTAACATTGAACTGACCTTATTGACATTACCTAATCGAATTGGAAAGGTCAGGCTCATTGGATTATCTGTCGCTGTCGCTCGACGAATCCTATTAAAAAACATATTTTTGCACAAAAGGTCCAAGTACAGTTCGCCTTGACCAACCTCTGAAATAATGTAAATAAAACCGTTTGTACAGGGTAGTCTGGTGGCACATTGCCGATAATGCTGCCCGTCAAAGATTACTCTTTGAACATCTCAAAAAATAACGAGCGATTATGAGAGTTGCATTTAATTAATGTGATTTTTTTTAACGCATTGTTTCTTCCTTTACGTATAATCATTTTAAAAAGACCAAATATTTTCTCTAAGAAAGTAATCACAAATTATTTCTTTAAGAAGTAACTCAAAATCACACATATTAATTTATGATTAAATATATTTTCACATTTTAAATCAATTAGCATAGATTTTATTTGACAAGAATGCAAAATGCAAAGTAAAATGTTGAGTGTAATGACGAAACATAAAATAACTACATAAGTGTAAGAACTTTGTAAGAACTTTGAATAAAAGACTTTAAAGATCAACGGAAAGGAATTAGCCGTCCCATATTATCTACGACGAGAAGATACAGAGCCACGACCCCGATTAATCATTCGACGAAGAAAATATACGCGACGGACGTGTACGGCTGCAGCGAGGAGGACCTTTCTTCATTGCTGCAATAGTAAAACAAACAAATGATCAGCAGGAACGACAAAGAAATGCGCGCGATCAACTTTGACTTTATGATTGTTGATATTATATTAATCGAATTTCGTTTTCCTAAGTCGAACCAATATCTCCTTTTATCTACAAATTTCATCTTCTTTCTCTTGTACCTACGCGCGTCTTTCTTTAAATTTTTCAATCTCTAGATTTCATAAAAAGAGCTATTCTATGAATCATCCTTTATATTAATATTTCACAAGATTTGCTTACTTTTAACATTAATTATTACTCTATCTTACTTGCTTCGCGTTTGTTTTCAATGAACCTGTATTTTTCGGGTTGTCGATTGCAGTGATACGCAAGGTGTTCGTAATATGATGCTTTTGAAATTATCAATAGCACGAAAAAAGTCAATACGCGTTTATTATCCCTCGAGATATACGCGAGAATTGATAGTACCGCTTTCCTGAACGGTAGCCAAGAGCGAGTTTCAGAGTCACTGGACGAGCGGAAGAGGTTTTGTACATCGAGGCCAGAGGTTGCTCTTATCTTCCAGACCCCCACAAAAACAGTCTCTGTTATCCGCAATACGAGCGAACATGGTGCGTATATATACATATATGTATATCGATGCGGTTTATGACGAGATTTTCAGAGATTGAATAGCCTCTTTATCTCTATCTCTCGAACCTTCATCTTTTGTCTCTTTTTATTCTCTTCCTTCTCTTTCTGTTTGACGAAATTCGTAATAATATTCGCTTATAATACAATAAATTTAAATAGAAGATTTATTTATTTTTAGATAAGATGAAAATTACGATAATGGAAATATGTAGCGTGGGTACTCACGTTTTATCTTCGAATTGAAGTAGAAAAAAAGAAAAGAAAGAACAAAATGAAGACTCAAGAAAAATAAAAATAAAGAGACTATTTTTACATATTTCATAATTTTGTGTTAATTTCTTTTTTATCCATGTTAAAATTTTACAAGACGAAATAAAGGCATTTATACAAAACAAGGAGGAAGAACAGGGAATGCATTGTAGGTAGATGAGGTGAGGTGAAATGGCCGTTGGATAGGTACGACGTTGAGCTAGGTATATGGGTGCGTTCAGTCTATTTCTGATAAGAAGAAGGCCAGGTGTTCTCATATACATCGTCTACGAGGGTGACATATTCTCGGCATACCGTTCGCAAAGCTGTAATTTATAATGTACGATCGACATTCATATGTGCGCGCAAAGAATACGAATGATTCACAGCGATTGAGTCGTCTGCGTTTATTCCAAAATGACACGTATAAGACATGATAAAGAGAAACATATGTATCATCGCATGACGATCAATCATATTAAATGATTAATACGTATTAAATTAATAATTTTTCATAAAATTAAAAATCATCCAAAATATAGTAAAGTCGAGCGAAGCACCTTATATAACATCACTTTTGATAACGAAATATTACGTTAATTTTATTTAAAAAAATAATTTTTTGTCTCTTTCGACGATTCTACTTGCAATGAATCAAAGAAGAATCATCGTATTCGAAACTGCTTACGCTGCTATGCTCGTCATCGGAGTAAATGTCGTCGCAGTGTCTGCAGCTGAAGCTGCATCAACGACTGTGACTTCTGTTGCAGATTAGGCTATTATGCGACTCTTAAAAGGCGATAGAAAGCCCGCAATCGCGGTGTGTACTCCGCTCGCCGTACTACGCACGCTTATGATAACTGTGCTGGCAGTAGAAATAGAAGATAATACAATCGCTGTATAATCATACGTAACTCATTCATCCCGCGGCTCAAGATAGAGCTAATCTGCTTAATGTTACGTTTTCTCGTATCCTTGACAATTTTGCTACGTCAGGTATAATTAAACGACTTGAAAGTAAAAAAAAGATAAATCTAATTTATTATTTTATTTCTTATGTGAGGAATTCTTTTCTCTGATATAGGTATAGAAAGGGCATGGATTTATTTTGACTGTGGGACAGTTTGCATGCCGCCATCAAACACCCCCGAATATTCCAAATATTTTACTCTCCATATATGTATCTGGCTCTAAAGGAAAATGACGCAATATACCAATACGGGAATAAAATATCATCTCTAGATAATATTGTATAAATAAAAATTAAGATAAAATACGCGTAAAAGAAAGCTGAAAAAATTCAATAAAATTTCTTGTAATTTCATTTGCTTTGAAAGAGAGTATCGCGCGCAATTTAATTTTTACATAAAAGAGAAAGTGCGTATATTAATTCTGTAACTTTAATGAAGAAGAATCGATATTTATATACATATCGTATAAATACGGTGATTAGGCCAATGCAAAACCACAAATAGATCGTGATAAATCATTCACGTTTTGTGATCACAACGACACCTTGGTATCTTAACGCGGAGTCGTACAAAACTACTACCTCAACCCGATAAAACGTGATAAGGCCGATAAGGTGATACGAAACGGCACGCGACCACGATATGTGTTTCTCACACTTACATGTGCAGACAGTACGAAAGAAAAGAAGAAACGTCCCAATGCATTTTAGCATTACCTCGTCGATTATCATTATTATTATATTTACATTCTTATCAGATATAAAATACGATAATATTCTCTATCATAATAAATAGAGAAAGCGAAATTACCATTTAAATAAACTATGATTTTTACGATAAGCCTATAAAACATTATTATGTATAATTAAATTTAAGAATACAAGATTTTAATCTAAGCAAAATTAATATTAATATATCAAACGCAGAATTGATGGCAATCTAATACCATTGCATATTAAGAAATGTATTCAAAACTTTTTAAATAATTATCAAGGTTGGACACTTCCTACTCTTGCATATTTGTTTTTTTCTCTTACAAGGGCTTGGAAATGTGCATACGATTAATTATTTATGAAATAATCAAATTATCCAATCTATTGCATAAAGGAACGTTTGTTTCGATGTTTGATTTCCACGATACTTTCGTGACACCTCGTGACATGGTATACAAATGAAAAGAAAATGGGGCTAACCCAATTAGCAACTATCAGACGAACAATGAGATGTGGCTTTATCACGCAGTGTCTGCGCACAGACAAAGACGATCGTCGATGACGTGGGAAATAAGACGAAAAAGACGGCATCACGCCAATGGAAATTTCGCTGTAGTTTCGAAGACTGTACGACAAAAAGGAAGACATAGAACGAGTGCATTCTATTCTCGACCATGCTAACTCAGAGGCCTTTGAACTTTCTCTCTCTCTCTCTCTCTCTCTCTCTCTCTCTCTCTCTCTCTCTCTCTCTCTCTCCCCCTTCTTTGTTTAATTGCTATACATTTAAACTGAATAAAATATAACTAAACAAAAAATTTAATTGCTTTTTACTGATTATAAAAATTTATCCATAAAGAAGTTAATTAGTTCCTCAATTGATCAATAATTCGATTTTAATGTAATATTATCAAAGCACTTGAGAAATAAAAGAGAAAACATTCTTTAAAGGAAAGTTACTTGTTCTGAAAATAATCGCATAAATCTTTTTCAAAAACAAAGACGTAGACTGTTATTATACTTTACGCAGAGTATCAAATTTCGACGAGTTTGACAAATTCATTAATAATCCGAAATACATCGTTAAAACGTGAGACACATAATCTTGCTAATAAACCTGCTGAATACACACGTGTCAGCTATTAACTACCTGACGCAGGAAGCATCAGGTTCGCGCTAATGAGCTTGAACGCACCTGCGACTGAAATGCGTTATGTGGCTATCCTGAATAAAACAATTGCCTAATTAAAACTTCTATAAAACACTTGTGTTAAGCTAGATTGATTGTGTGTATAATATGTGTGTTGTTAGTTATTAATTTCCTGTTAATATTACTTCGAAATTTTATTAATATGCTAATTCTAGGATCGTTGTTACTAAAACTTGGCATTAAAGCTTCACATTAAATACGATATACACATATCACATTTATATTCTAATTTACCATCTTGTTAATTTATTCTAAAATTATATTAAAGACTTTTATATTTTTAATTAAAATTTAATCGTGAATTATTAACAATCTTATCTCGATACAGATTAGGAAGCTTAATCAAAGATAAAAAAGACTAAATGATCGGAATTCCAACTTTCTTTCAAAACACTAAATCATGCATCATTTCGAAGTTAATGGGTAATAAAATGAAGAACCCATAAAGGTTACAAGTCGGCTGGGAAGCATCAGTGAACTGCGACAGACTTGACATAGTCATCTCGTTTTCTTTTCCCCGAAATCCATTCATACTCTTTCGTTTTCTGATGTCAAAAGGATTAACCGTTCTCATATAAGAAACTTGGTTGACATAGTTTAATCCGTGGAGTTGTAGTTTAATCCATGCACTTTAAAAGATGTATCACAAAAAATGCATTTTTTGGAATTCATAAGAAATGCGGATATTTATTGCAAATTTATAAGTATATTAAATAATATATTTATTGTTAGAATAATATATGGTTTAATTCCAAACTACAACAGAAAGGAGAAAGTTTCAATGTTCTTTTACATTTTTTAAGAACTAAAAATGCAATTCTTGATTATCTTAAAAAATGCTACGTAGAATAAAACTAAATTATTTGTTATAAAATAAATATAATTAATAATTATCAACATGTATCTTAATTATTTAAATATTTATGCTAATCTGTCATCTCATACCTTTTCAAAATAGATCTCTATAAGATATCACATGTACCTATTATTCCGTGTTATCAATTGCAAAAAATGGTAGGTACATTTAAATTAAAATTTTTAAGCATGATGCGGGATACATTTGAATCTATCGTTAAGAAAATAATTATCGCTTATATAAATATATCGTGAAATAAATAATTTATAATTCTCGTTCGCTGTCATTCCAACTCTTCTCCTGAATGATTAAATCGCATAAAATATTTGATTCGATAAGTAATCGTCGTCTCGATATGTACGAATTCTTAATTTGCGAACTAATAATTGCTTATCGTAACATTTGCGAAGTATAACGTTTAGTATCTTTTGGTACTTGTCGTGCGATCACGTTTCAAGGGATGACATGATAGAGCGGCTCGTGCAACTACCTGCCGGCTCGAGTCTCACTGTACGAATGGTAGCGGTGTGAACACAGCGCACTTATACGCCAAGGTTACGCGCCAGCAGAATTGTTGTTGCCATAAAATGTGTAACGGACTACGAAATATCTATACGTCAAATATTTTGCTCCATGTCCTTTAAAATAATTTCAATAAATAAATTATTTAGCAAGGTCGCCGCGTCCCGTGTTTCTTATTATTCGTGTTGTCGCATTATCCATCGAAATGCGAGAGAAGGAAGATGAGAAGAAGAAGATCTGAAAAGAGAGCATCGTACGATAGTAGAGTAAACATAGAGTGAGTAAATTACTATTTTTATCTTACATACTATTTACAGAGTTAATCGTTTATAATTATTTTGTGCGGGCGATATCTCATAAAAATCTATTATCTTTTGAAATGGATAGGCTAAAACAGATTAGCATAAATATTTTATTCATGATACGCATTAATAATTATTAATCTCTCACACACACACACACACACACACACACACACACACACACACACACACACACACACACACACACACGCGCGCGCGCGCGCACGCACACATTATTATTGACAATTTGATTTAAATTACATGAAACAAATGTCTAAATCTCATATTTTAATATTATTATTAGATCCGATAACTATCTTATCACGTACATAATACAGCGGAATGTTCCACAACAGTTGTACAACATTTTAATGGCGTTAGGTTTCATGGAAATAATCGTTCTATTTCTTCAAATCAGCTGAGTACAAATTGATCTCTAATTAAAATGTAATTATTAAACTATTTGTATTTCAAGAATATGAAACTTTATTTTGAATATCTCACCTGATACGCTTTTTTTACGCGAGATTCATATATTGGGCCTCAGTATATCGATCAGCAGAAACTTGTTCGCAACTGAAATTAACAGTTTACAATCGATATATCATTTCATTTCAGTTTGAGGAAATCTTGCGAGCGAGATGAAGAAAGAGAGAGATGCATATACGTAATAGTTGCGAGAGCAGGAGCGAGAGCGGGCCGGGAAAGGGTCACTAACCCCTATTTATCTCGGAGACTCTACTCTCTTTTATCTTTGTCTTTATTATAAACAACCTCAAGTCTGTTGATTTATAGACTACTTCTCGCTCTATTTAGTCTAAGTACCAATAACGAATGGCTGGAATTTATTTGCGAGTTCCCGTATTGCGCTGCAAAGAAGCTGTTTGGTTTCTTAAAGCAGACATTCGTAATTAATTCTCATTATGAATCGTATATCGTATTTCTAGGAAAGATTTTCTCGCACATAATCTTTACCAAAAAATTATATAAGATAGCCATCCTATTTCTCTTGACGAGGAATTAATCCTTTGAGTATTATGAGTACATGCTAAAACGGTTGTCTATACGTATACGCTATAGCCTACAAATGCATATACGCATTGAACGTATGTTCTTTCTAATTTTTTAATTTATCCTATTTCTAAAGTAATTGAAGTTTTTATAAATAAATAATATCATAAGCTTGAAGAAAACGCAAATATTTTAGTAAAAGTGAACTCTCAGCGTCGCGTTGTTCCGTTAAAAGATTAAGTACGTAACTGTTACGTAATTTATTCTTAAAAATAATGTCTCATCTCGAGATATCCTAAAATGAATTTTTTTGTGCGTTTTAATATGACCATAGTTCAGGAACACGAACCAGGCACGGCTCTAAAGAACTCGTGAGTCCTCTTTGTATGTACAATCCGATGCAGGACATTTCGACGAAGGAAGGTAAGCAAATATTGAGAGCGGCGTGCGGAAAAGACGCAGAACGGTTAAGTTATTAGCGACACCTTAAAGAAAGAAACAATGTCGCCCATGTGAGAGAGAAGGTGCCATAAACCGAGCCGGAAGCGGGGTGTCGGTCGAGACAAGCCAGGATATTTGCCATTTCCTCATGGGCTGGTGGACATTTTTTTTAAAATTTAATTTGTCCTCGCGCGCCGTCATGCCCTCACTATTTGCTTTCCTTTGCCTTGTGAATGAAGACAAGAATTTTGTGAAAAAAAATCTGTAATCTCAGCGTTTTCGCTTAATAACTCGAAAGAAAACACTGAGTATACGACGTAAAATATATTCAATACAAAAAATATTGATATATAGAAACGTTGATTCAAATAATTAAGGCGCTCTCTCATAAGTTATCCTGAACTTTGGCACAACTCTGAATGTCTCAAATTTTTTGATAATAATATAAAAGCCTTTCTCTTTTTCTATAATCATTTTTATATCTTTTTCAAATATTTTTATATCTATATGTATTTAATAAATATAAAAACTCTGTATTCGGGTCTTTTATGTGACCTTTTATGTGTCCTGTTGCAGCATTTCGGGGATTTGTTGACAGGTTTCCTTCTGTCTCCCCCTTGTGATGAGTTTCAGCCGTCACGACCCGCGAAACAACGAAACACAGACAGCGTGGCGTAACGCGAGAAGGGCACGAATCGCGCACAACGGGGCGTTTGAGTATCCCACCGCTCCTTTACACCGACACCTCTCGGTCCCTCTTTTTTCTTTGTAAGATTGCCGCGCACAATTTAAGCGCCACTTCATAAACGACTCTTCGAAAGATTATCGATGAACTATTCTCCAACGTACAGATACGCTTCGCGATGTCCGATGCACATGCACCAAAAAATTCGCTCATGTAAATTTATGAAATTTTTAATACGTAAATATTTTATTTAACTTTTGCAAAGATTGCCAATAACGATAAACACGACGTATCTTATTGTTAATTGTTCGCGGCTTGTTACCACTTATGGTTTCGTTAGATTGAGTTATAATTGTTATATTGAAAATATGTTGTAATTGTCATGAAATTATTAGGAATAAATATGTATCAGGATTGTCGATCGCAATTCGTGGTTCTTGAATCTTGAAACACTTGAATCAAGGCTCTTCGGAAGAACACTCTTTTGAATTGATGAACAACGTGAAAGAAGCCTCGAGTCTTAACGTATCCTTTCCACTCACAGAACGCAATATTTCCATAATGCCTGTAAAAATCTGACGCACTTCGAAGTACTCAAGCTTTTGGTCGCTAGTGGTTTATCTGCCATGTTCGATGAGAGCGACGAAAACTTAATAGCTTGCTTAGGAGTTTATTACGTTTCTAATGGCGTACCGACCAATTTCGCGTTATCAAGACTTTCAGAAACACGCGATGAATATCTCAAGTACTTGCCGCTTCTAGATATCTGTAGATTGTAAAACATTTTCAGATCATTAGATAAGCGTTTTCATACAGTTCATCACGTTTCCGCTTCGATTATGCTTATGTTTTATTGAATCCAGTATTCTAATGAGTTTTATTTAAAAGCCGTTAAAGACAAAGAACAAAAATATGCCAATCAAATCGAAATCGAAGAAAAAAGATGCATGCGCATATATCGAGCCAAAATTACAAAAAAGTTGCGACAAATTTCGTCCCAGAAAGTTTATTCCGCTGATAAGCTCGATCGATTTTGATCACTGCCTTGAAACACGATACGCCGCGCCGCAGTTAGTTACTAATTTCCATTTCTTCGATCTCGATAGAGGTGACACGAGGAGTCATTGAACCCGATCTCACGAATTCTCTACGAGCACGAGAATTATCGAGCTCGAGAAAAGTTAATTTACCGATATTTTGTAAGTCGTGCGTAACTCCATTTACGAAATGGTCGTGCTACAGTGGAAGGAGGAATAGAAGAAACGAAGGGTGAGATGGTGATCAGGATGGAAGGATCGGTTTCCGAGTCAAAAGAAAGCAGTAAATCAGTCATCAGGAGGTCGTAGGTCGTGAGCGGTGCCCTACTATATTCACATCTACCGCATAATGGGGTATTAGACCGAGGGGACTTTTGAAATCCCGAAATCCGAAGATCGCAACTCAGAATGAGAGACCCTTATTAGCTCGGTCTGATATTATTTTACGCCACTTTACGGCTCCGCGAGCGTCCCTCAACAAGTATCAACGGAATTACTAAGGGGATACTTGATGGTTTCTATTGTAAAAAATATATTGCTCTAAAAATAATCAGATATGTGATTATTTTTCACATACTATACCTATATATAGTATCTATATGAAGGAGAGAAAGAGTTTCTCTCTCTTTAATAATATAATTTTTTAACTTTTTATCTTAATTTTATTTAATGTTTTCTATTTTATAAAATGTTTCCTCACGTTAATATTATAGTAATTAGTAATAATTAATATATATATATACTTAATTAGTTTTGATATTTATTGTATTGAAAATGCATCTCGAAAAAACTTTTATGTAACGTAAACTTTAAATATTTGCTTGGATATTTAGAGCTAAATACATATTGACTTTATGTCTCGTTAAAAAAAAAACAAAAATTAGATTTTTGACCTAGTTGAAAACTCGAACACTTTCTAACTTAACGGCTCATTGTTATTCCCTTTTTTCGACACGGTACCTACGACGAATCGTGGACGGACCTTGTCCATACAAACATATATACACTGAAAATTCCGGCGAAACCAGAGCACCATACAGACACACACACACACACACACACACACACACACACCCACACACACACACACACACACACACACACACACACATTCTAAGACCGCCGTTAGAAAAACTTTTCTATTTTCCTATAACATCTGATATTTATGTTCATAGCAAAAGGATTAACACACTTTTTAAAGATAACTTTTAAGGGGTTACACAAGTGTTTTCTTTTCTTCAAATGTATTCTATTTCGCTACAAATGACAAGTGCATGGAATAAGATTCATGTTAAATTGTGTTTAATTAACTATAACCAACTGTTGTGTTTTTAATGAAAAGACAATATCAGTTATTGATTCAACTCTAAAGCATTGCCTTAAACTCTTGTCTCTCCTATTACATTCAAAATGTACCTCAAAATACTGGGTCGTATGCGAGTCGTAGGGCAAAAGAACGAATATAAAGGATGGATAGAAAGAGACAACAAATCGATACAGGGGGCAAAGGGGAGCAAGAGAAGGAGACGCATAGAGAGGAAATATTTGCGTTGCAAGCAGTCGGGCAAGTTTACGGTACTTGCTGGCTTGCCAGCAGCTCTGACGTCACATCCTGCGTGGGCGGACATCCGGTTTCGCTGCCGGACTCCTGCCCCAGAGCGATAACAAAATCTACTTTTAAAAAAGGAGAGAGAGAGAGAGAGAGAGAGAGAGAGAGA
>NJRL01000038.1:906162-927038 GCA_003063815.1 Aphaenogaster rudis
GACCTTGTCCATACAAACATATATACACTGAAAATTCCGGCGAAACCAGAGCACCATACAGACACACACACACACACACACACACACACACACACACACACACACACACACACACACACACACACACACACATTCTAAGACCGCCGTTAGAAAAACTTTTCTATTTTCCTATAACATCTGATATTTATGTTCATAGCAAAAGGATTAACACACTTTTTAAAGATAACTTTTAAGGGGTTACACAAGTGTTTTCTTTTCTTCAAATGTACTCTATTTCGCTACAAATGACAAGTGCATGGAATAAGATTCATGTTAAATTGTGTTTAATTAACTATAACCAACTGTTGTGTTTTTAATGAAAAGACAATATCAGTTATTGATTCAACTCTAAAGCATTGCCTTAAACTCTTGTCTCTCCTATTACATTCAAAATGTACCTCAAAATACTGGGTCGTATGCGAGTCGTAGGGCAAAAGAACGAATATAAAGGATGGATAGAAAGAGACAACAAATCGATACAGGGGGCAAAGGGGAGCAAGAGAAGGAGACGCATAGAGAGGAAATATTTGCGTTGCAAGCAGTCGGGCAAGTTTACGGTACTTGCTGGCTTGCCAGCAGCTCTGACGTCACATCCTGCGTGGGCGGACATCCGGTTTCGCTGCCGGACTCCTGCCCCAGAGCGATAACAAAATCTACTTTTAAAAAAGGAGAGAGAGAGAGAGAGAGAGAGAGAGAGAGAGAGAAATGAAAGGGGGTAGGACGGAAAAAAGAACACTCGCCACGATCTGTCCCATCCATCGATGATACCGTGAGGTCGGTACTAATCATTATTCATTCAAAATTTGCAAAACATGAATAGCAATGCTTATTTTATAAAAAAGTTTTAAATAGTCATAATTAAAAATAATATTTTAGTGTGACAAAAATAATATGCTCCAATTAATCTACTGGCTTCGAAAACGCTAAAAATGTTTAACGATGCTTAAGTTCGAGCTATCATTAAAGTTCTCTTTTTATATATTTATGATATATCGGTTTGTAATCTTTTCTTCACAAAAGAATTATTAGCTGATACTTATATATTTAATGTGATACTCTTTAATGTGTACTCTAACTTGTTACTAAAGATCGATGATGTATTCTCTCTCAAATCGATCCTTCATGACCGAAGATCGTCATCTCCATTTGATTCATGTTCATGCATGCACCATGTCTTGGCAAAGGTATTCTCAGTGGTTTGCCATTGCCTTCCGAGAGGTAATCAATTAAAAATTTGATATGTTCTGGATGGATTTAAGCCTTGATCTTTGGCAGAGAAAGCAGACGCGCAACTCTTACGCCACGATCACCACATAAAGGGTGATCAGATATATATATATATATATGTTATATGTATCTTTCGCACATCATACAATTACAGGTTACCCGTCAATCTAAACTTCTCATAAGCTTTTCTTTGCTGGAGTTTGTTTGTTAAGTGTGACACGGTTTAATGGTAGTAATAGAGTCTTTCTCCGTGGGAAGTTCGCGAAGACACTCCCACGACCGCAACCGGAAATCATGGCGCATTTATTTATCAAACACGTCCGTACCAAGTGCGTTACGCATGTCTGGTCAAACGGGTCTGACCGCCTTGCTGGGCCATACCGGGCATTATTACTTACTCGCTGCTTTTCGCGCGGGAACGACGAAAACATAACAATTAGGGTGCGTGTTATCACCGGGATAACGTCGTCCCCATTGCTCTAGACGTGCCTTCCGCGTCGAAACGCTTGATAAACTCCGCGACGGATGGATCGACTGGTAGATAATCCGATGTTTTACGGCCGCGCACTTATGCCCGTAAATCCATCCGTATGGTTCAACTCATTTTTTTGTCACTAAAAAATCGAAGTAGCAATAGTTTCTCTCAGTTTTCAAGTTCAATAATTTGTAATAAGAGATAAGAAAAAATCTAAGGAAAAATCGAATTGATGCTTATCAGTAAATCCATCATTAAAATTAATGTCACGAGTTTTTTAGTTTAAAGTTAAAAATATATATCATATAGTTCTTATACATAATATATAACACACACGCGGGCTTTTAAGCTTAAGAAAAGTCTCAAGAGATTAAGACTTCGTAGAACAAAAAAGAAGTGACTAGATTTTCGTACATTTCAACCGTATCTTGATAGAGATTGCAAATCTTATCAGAAAGAATACCGTGTGAGAATTAGCTAGAATGCAAGGAATGCGAGTGCAAAGGGACCAGACAGGATTTTACGCAGAGACTCTCGGTTTCTAGACGGTCGACCGTTTCGTTTGGCGCACAGTTTACAGTGCCTAAACCGACGCGACGCGACGACTAGCCGGCTGCCTCTCTCTCAAGACAGGGCGATGACAAATATTTGTCCCGTTATTATTTAACGGCGGTTCTTTGTTGCGCAGGATTAAGATTTTATGAGACCTCTCCACCTCTCCAAAAGGAGAATGCGCAGGTCGTAAAATACAAATGGAAACTTCACCGAGACTTGTAAAATCTGCATTGTTCGCAACTACACATTGCAGCTACAAATGCGCATTTTTATTACTCTCGAATTACTCTTGAATTTTATTTTAATGAAGAATACAAAAGAAATTTTAAATAACAGACACTAACGTAATATCATAATCTATAATTTTAGACCTAATATGAATCAATGATTTATATATACTTCAGTCTAATATGAGCTTCATTATTAATATATCTGAAATACTCTTGAATCACGCTTTCTTTATGCTATATGTATGTGTATACATATACATATATGGACAATTAATCGTTAAACATGTATGTTTTGCACAAAAAAGTTGATTGTTAATTAATACAAATTAATTTTTCCTCCAGAAGTAATATCGGAACATTGCCCGAAAAACTGCACATACGTGGCGTTGTTCATCTCGTGAGTCATAGATGGCATTAGTTCGCAGAACAGCAATGCATCGTGCATATACGACGTGCATGACGTCGCATTCGCGCGATATATATGCGCGAGTGCGATGCCGCACGAGACCGTACTGAGAAGCGCATAGCATAAATGCACTTGCACGCAGCGGTGAATGCGAAGTGACCAACGGTAGTTAATCCTCTGAAGTAAAAAATTTTATAAATAAAGCAAGGAATTTTTTCAGAGATATCGAGTCATCGAGATTTTTAAGTTTACTTCGTTACAGTTCGCCAGCAAAATTTATGGCAAAACAAAAAACTGCAAAATTTTATATTATTTTATTATTTGTAAGGCGAAAAATTTTATCTATAGCATTAATTATAGTGCATTAATTACATTTGTTCCATTGTGCGTTAAAAATTTAATACGTCATATGTCTTTTTATTGACGGTATTAATTTAGCAATTGTTAAAATAATTGTATCGTTTATAAATCGATATGTAAAATCAGATGTATTATCGTTATTAATTCAGAAGCTATGAAATATTTCACAAAAACAAAGCTGTTGTTGATTGTATCAAAACATTTTCCTTATGTTAAGGAATATTTCTTAACATAAGCGCAACGAATTAAAAATCGTGATGTTGACGTAAAGGTAGAACGCGAAGAGCGGGCGCTTATTTTCCCGTTGGAACGATCTGTATTTCTCGCATTAATTATTGCTCCAAGTCGATCGCCTTTACACCGGTATTACACGCGGAACAATCGCGAGTCACGACGTTTCCTTATGGAACCCATAAAATATTGCACGGCAGTTTGTTATAATACCTCGTACGCTTTCCTGCGTCCTTCTCCCTCGATTTACCGTCACCTTCGTTCCCCCCGCATCAGCGATTCTCATTCCGTCTCTTTGACATCGACTTTAATCATGTTAAATTAGAAAAACTTATATTTTTTCTATTTAAATTAACATACATTTTTCTTCAATTTATTACAATTAATGTAATTGTTATATGACGAACATAAAAAATAACATCACGGAAAGAACGGTTTTGCTGAAATATCTAAAAATTTGGCCAGATACAGATCTGAAAATAATTTTGTTAGACCATCAAAAGTAACTATGTAGGACACTCAAACATGATGATAATATTGCAAAAAATTTTGATATTTTAGCAACTATTTATGGCGTCCTACATAATTATTTTGATGATCCAACAAAATTATTTTTAGATCTGTATCTTGCCAAATATTTAAATATTTCAGCAAAATCATTCTTTCCGTGGCATCATTTTTTGTCGAAATATATTATTTTGATATTACTTTGCAAATGATATTACTTTGCGAAGCTAAAATAAGCTTCTCGACATCTGAGCAACTTTCTAAGTAGGATAATCAATGTTACTTAAAGCACAAAGTCTGGAAATGGGTTTAAGTAGTTTCAGAGGCTCGTCGCATTTATCGTAAAATGGTACGGACATCTCCAATAACTGGTTAACATCCCTGCGTGCAACAGAAACGGTCGGCTCGCATCGCAGAACGATTGCTGACGTGTTTTGACAGGCTGTACACGTCTGGCACATGTAGATAACCATACGAGTATTGGGGGGCGTTTTCGGGGCGGCTTTGATTCCTAAGGGACGCAATATGTATTCATACAAAGAACTCTATCCCGAAACATTAACAAATAAATAAAAATAGTTATAAAAGTCTCTCTCTCTCTCTCTCTCTCTCTCTCTATTTTTTTTTTTTAATGTAGCAGTTTTATGTTAAACATAATTAAGAGATATGCCTTTATCTTATAAATACATATTTAAAGTTACCAACATTTCAAATCACCAATTCAATTTTTATTATATACCTACTGCGTCCTAGAAAAGTTATGGTAGAATAGTTTGTTAGGGTAGAAAAGATCTGTTTCTTTCTCATGTTCCTAAGAAATCATCGCTATAAATTTCTCTCATGGGATTGAAATGTATATTTCAGTCGAAAAAAGGACTTGTTTTACTAATCGATTGGATGCTTACTAAGAACAAAAATTCTCCAGAGGATATATTTTAGGACTTTGAAAGATGTGCGTGTGTGTGTATCTGTATTTATGGTTACATGCTTTAACTGTCATAAATATTTATTATAAATGCATATATACTCTAAGTATTTACAATGGCTAAAAAATATTTGCTCATATTTTTTGGAATAATTAAAAAAAAGATGTTGCAAAGAGTGTTTCTCTATTAAAAAAATACTTTAATATATCGAGAGAATCATTTGTGTTAGTATATTATATATATATATATATATATATATATATATTACTTATATTACTATATTAAGTAAAGCATTTTGCTCTCAAAAATATTTAATATAGTAAAGCTTTTAAAGAACTAAGCGCACAAGGAAAAAATAGAAAGTAAAATTTTTTAAGTCGTCTTTAATGATCGTAGTATAAACCTTCTATATTTCGCAAAAAACGACGACAATCTACGAAATCCTTAGCTTCTGGCGACGATGCAATCCACGTGCTCATTAGCATGAATCGCGAGCAACATTCACAAAGTGGGCCGACTCGACGACGAGGTACGTTTTATGCACGATAAAACCCGCATGAAACACATTCGCACTCCCTAGTGCGACGCTACGCGATGCGGCGTTTCCGCTTCGGCACGTATGGGAAAATAACCGCCTTTTCACCTCTTATCACCGGCCACGACCCCACGGAGGGCGGACGACGCGGGCTGCTCAGCTGTCTATCCCTCGAAGAAGGCCACGTTTGAAGAGGATTCAAGTACAACCCCCATAACCAGGTGCAGGAATAAACCGCGTCGAGTCGTCAAGGCAATCGTTTTTTAACGATAGATAAGGTAAAAATATGTAGGAGTTATCTCCAAAAATCTTTAGTGATTTCCTATTCCCCATCCTAAGAATTTTTTCCACACACAAATATCATCTCATACAAATATAAAATTTTATCATATATATAAATCAATAAGCAAAACGTAGTACGATCGAAAGCTATTAATCTTTAGTTCTGAGAAATTAGCTTTAGTAATGAGGAATTTAAACTGTAAATTCTCAGATAGAATCTCAATTTTTCATGAATTCTTACGTATCGCGGCAGTTATTGTTATATCGATCCGATTAGAACATTCTGTAACGTCATGATTGCTAGGGGCGAAGCAAGAGAGAAAAAGAATCGTATTATGGAACAAGAGAATACGAGTTTACATCGCGCCAAGATGCAAAGAAGGGGTGTTAACAATGCAGAAGTTTATCTTCGCGTCCTTGGCTAATCTCTGCCGCAAGAGATTACCCTATCAACAACGCGAGTTACACTACGCTCTCGTACTACTCGACACGCGCGATTATCATTCCAACATAAGGACCATATCACTGCTAAAGTGAGTAAGGAAGTTCGACATCCTTACGCGGTGTCTACGTTCATTTATCTCCGTTCTTTTAGCGTCTCCATAGGTTTGCGCTCTTATGTAATCCACAAATTGTATATAAAAATAATATGACATAGTTTCCTGATTAATATAAGTTTCATTTCTATCAAATCAAATTTTAATAATCAATCTTTATTTTTAAATAGATTCTTTCTGGAATTATTATGAATTTATAAACTGTTAAAAATACGAATAAGTTTTATGATAATTAAAATTATTTTTTATTTCGTTTAATTTCAATTTAATTTTAAATTGATATTTAAACAAAACTTTTCATATGTAGGTTTACTCAAAAATGCTAAAAAAGCTAAAAATTAAGAAGTTATGTAACATATGACAGAATGTATAACAATATAAATCGGTTCGTTTTTAGTAAGAAATGAAATAATATAATCAATCGAAATATTAGACGACATGGAGAGAATATTGTCTGTGAATGGGTGACAAGCTCACTTAATTCTTTACATGCAATATATGTATCTTTTTCTTTCCTTTTCGCTCTTTCTTTCTTTGCATATGCGCACGTTTGCGCCTATAGGAGACGCATAAATGTCTGCATGCATTTGTAGGAATCGTAAATGCGTGGCGATGCGTTACATCGGGGCCGCACTGCGAAGCGCTATCGCGCGCAACGACCGCCGGGCGATACCTTATCTGAACTAGTTGCAAGCTGACAGTGGTTCTCAACAAGCTTATTAGCTCCTCTTTTTCTTTTTGTGAGTTGTATAGCTCTTTTGAGTTGTATGATAATAGCAGAAAACGATATTCATCATCCGTAAAAATTTTTTAGGGTTTTAACTTTATTTTAACATGTTATTTTTAAACCTATAGGATTAGTTAGGAAGGGAGCATTCAAGTTTTATCAATAAAGATAAGGAAAATTCCACACGGTAGTTTAAAATTGTCAAAGAATTCCGAGAAAGAAATATAATAGCACTTTCAAACTTTCAGGGACGCTGTATTAATAAACTTCTTTTCTATACATATACGTTTAATATACATATTTAGTAAGTACATAAATCTGTTCATCGTGTGTCACATGAAAAAAATGCGATTAGTCACGATCGAAACGTCTAGAACAGAAATGATCAACGTTGAAGCTTCGGGAAAAGGGTAGAGGGATTAATTGCGAGAAATGAAGTTTACTCATGGGCGCACACGCGATCCATAGGTAAACAGATCGTACGGATCAGTATGGAGAATCGTGTCGGGTGTCGGAACCCGAACAGATTCTTATCTGAACGATAACTTGACATCCACACGCGTTTCATTAGGCTCACTGTCGTCCTACGCATTCTAAAAGCGATTAGTTGTGTGAAATTTTTCATCGAATCAACGGAAAAGTTATTTTGATTGCCGCAAAATAATAGAGAGCGTCTCAAAACTATCGTTTTTTCAATAAAATTGGAATCGATTCCTCTTATTGGAGAAAATTCATGTATAGTAATTTTTACTTATTATTAAGAAACTTGATAACTAAATCCCAAAAATTAAGTAAAAATGTATGCGCAAAAATACCAACTTTCCTGAGGCCGATTGATAAATATATATATCTCTTACATATGACTTGCCAGGCAGTCAACATTGGCAAAAATCAGGTGGTTGAGAAAATTTAAAACCTATTCCTTAACCCATTTGCATCCATAAACATATCGACATGATAAATTCACCGGCAACCTATATGATTATAGAAAACGCATCAACTTCGTAAAAACTACTAGCCGTCTACTAACTACGAGATAACTGACTTGCTTTATTCTTCAATTCGTAGATCGCGATGCAGTGTCCCAATGCGGTATGCGGACAATCATATGTAATGGCTAATACATAGCTCACTGAACTGCCGTATTTTCTAATAAAAATAGATGTTAAATTAAACAAGGAATTTTACTATATGGATGCTATATGGATATGTATAAATCTCGGATTATTTCTTACGGACGATTCTCGGTTCTAGAGAATTAATATCATAAAAGAAAATATGCTTGAGAGTTAATAACGTTTCTTTCCGAGAATATATAAATGATTTCTGCGTTGGGAGGAGATGTACGAACGTTCTGCTATTCGCGGCTCAAAGATGCACACTACACGGAAACGGTATGTCGATCGCGGGTATTCATAATGCGCGTAGCTCAAGTCAGGTTTCGCCAAGCACCGGTATATCGTGAGATAAGTCCTATCGCTCGAGGCTGGTACACCGGGGCCCGATAGAGAGCCACCCACCATTTCGCGCGGCACGCCACCAAGATAGAACCCAGTGCACAAGCCAGATATCGTCGGCGTTTAGTCGTTCTCTGTGTGCATTATCACGCACTCGGCATTTCGTGAAATCAGTCACCGCGAGAGCCGCAGACGATACAGTACGCCGTACATTGGACCGCTTAATAAAAGTGCTTTCTTCTTCTTCTTCTTCTTCTTCCTCCTGCTCTACTGTTCGCGTTACGTGGAGAATTCAGGAGCGAAACTGTCGCGGAAGTCTGTCTTCGAGGAGGCTGACTTCCGGTCGAAAATAAAGACGCGATCTCGAGGTGGGAGAAAGTGCACGGGGAGACGTATAGTGGCACGTATACGATGCTCGAGCGCGCTCGAGCAATTGCGAAAGCAAGAAACGTGTCTCTGAATTGTGTCACCGATTTGCTTCTCGGTGAAATTGCCGCGTCTGTGAAACCGCAATTACAGCATGTGGATTTTTGTTGACATGGTGCGAAACAAAACCGTGAAAATTTTCTCTCTCTTTCTCTCTTTTCGTCCAATAAATAAATCGAAATGATGCAATTCTTTAATGAAAATATTGGAAATTTAATTCCTCGATGTCCGATAAAGATACGAGATACGCCTCTGTTATTAATATTGTTAATATTATTGCTATCAGTTAGATATCAAGAAAAAGAAATGCAACGCTGCAGCGGAAATGAATCGGCGGAAATCGTGCAGCATCGAAGGAAGTGGTTCGCTAAGCAAAACATATCTGCCGGACGAAATATTTTCGCTAAAGATCAAGCAGACAGAGTTATGTTTCTTTCCTGCGCTATCGTCTTGGTCTGTATTACGAAATAGCTAGCTTATCGTCATTCGTACTGGCAATTAAAGTAACGTTATTTTACTGGAACAAACAACGCGTAATGGCATATTTTCCATCTGTCTGCCATGCGATGAAAAATGTCTAAACAAAAATATATATAAATTAAAAATTTTTCAATTTTTTAATTAGGAAGGATATATAAAACAACCACGTGCTGCTAATTAATGACATTTCTGCTTCAGATGAAAATGATATTAGTTACCATTTTCATTACGATTCAGTTCGGATCTGGATTTGACAGGTTTGATTTTTTTATAGCGTATTCACGCGTGAATTTATCAATTTGCGGCACTAAATGTTTACGAAATGTTCTACTGTTAAAAATTCGATTACGGACATACAAGTTGTTAAATACAGCTATTTTATAATAAACTTGAAAGGGAAACGTTGCATATGTTTCACGTTTTATAAATCACAATTTTTACTGTAAATTATATTTGCATATCAAACGTTCGGAGAAGAACTAACACGAGAAATGTCACAGAACAGAGGAAGCAATTAAATTTTTAGTAAATTTAGAATATAACAACAAATTGAAGTAATCATAGAATAGTGTTCCACGTTATTTTCCGGCGACACCAGGTATGCTAGCATATACACAGCCCACGGCTCGCTGCATCGTTGAATGCAACGGCCCAAGACGTTTTGTACTTGCACGAACTCTGCACGCAGAGCCGTTTCAAAAAACTCGAAAACAATGCCTATACCGCCGGCTCTAAATGACGTAACAGCGACGACTACCTGCGGTGTGGAACAACTCCGTCGCGACACAAGCCTTTCGATACTTTGTCTCTCTCTCTCTCTCTCTTTTTCTCTCTCTAATAACTCTAACATTCCTATAGAAAGTATTTAGGTACAAACTAGGGGTGTGTATCGACTGTTATATCAATCCACACTTCAATTATCAGTTTCTGAAATATGATTAGGATTGAAAAACTTATTTGCCGAACTGTCTTAAATCTATATTTACAATAAGTGGAGATTATGAGTGAATTTAATTATTGAGTTTTCTATAATTTAATAATTATGAATGATTTTAAAACGATTGAAAAATAAATTCTTGATATAATCATCCATATAATCAGAGATTGAAAAAAATTATTATATAAAAAAGGAACTATCTGCTATAACATCTTTATACCATTTAGAGATATCAAAATTATTAAAAATAATACTTTTACTTTTAACGAATTGTAGGTATTTCTACATTGCATATGATTGTTCACAATTTTTGTGTTGGTCAAAAAATCGTATCGTTAGAAAATGGAAAAATAAGTTTGCATGAATTATTCCTGACTTACTATTCATTGTCGACGGTTCAACCATATTAGTTGTCCTTACGTAACGAGCAACGCGAATTTCCATATGGTAAATTGATTCCTTGAACTAAATGACGCGACTAGCAACTCCGGCGGAGCTGTCAAAATAATAATTAATTCTTCATAAAATGTCAATCCCCTCTATATTCTTCCTTATGAAATTGTTATTTTAGTCTAATGACATAGTTCCATTTTTCTAAATCTCAAAATATGTAAGGTTATTATATAAAGAGAATTACAAAGCAAAATAGATGCCTTATCAAACTTTGTACTTGCACTGAGAGAAAACGAAATAGTTCTGGCAACTATAATTTGGCAACTCTGAAATTTAAGTAGTTGCAACTAGTTTTACGAAGTAATAAGAACTAAAGTAGTACTGAATACTATAAAAATATAGTCACGCTAACTACATTTGTGAACTATTAATTGATAGTGAAATAGCGACTCAACTATAATTACACAGTTATATAAACTTCATACAAGTAAAATATTATGACAACATTTTTCCAGTTTAGACAAATATTTAGTTTATCCAACGATTTACTATAAATGGTTAATATTACTATGTTTTCTTAGTTCATATAACTTATTTGTTGTTGTTACTGCAACTTTATAGCACATAGTTGAGGCGCTATTTGTCCACAAATTTCTAGTTGCTGATACGACTTTTTTCTCTGAGTGTGGGTATGCTAATATTTTGAAAAGTTTTTGTTTCAAATTTATTCTTCAAAACTATTTACTGTCTAGACACACTAATTACTGTCTAGTGCATTTAAGAAACATATAACTATACAAAAAATCTCCGTAATCTCCCAAAACTAACGTAAAGAGGATTAGCTTTCCTTTAATGCTTTTCTCGAAAAGATGTTCTGTTATTGTCCCAGGAGACCCATTTTATGAGAGAACTTTTCCTTTTCAAAAAATGGGCATTTCACAGTCTTGGGTGAAGTGCAGTATTATCTTTTCGTATCCATTACGACGAGACGCCAGCTACCTATTATTGTCGGTTTCCCGATATAAGTGCAACAGTGCCTCTCGTAGGAAGATGGCAAAACAAGCATAATTCACGGTCACGCGATAAGGAGTTTAAAAATAAGGTCGGGAGAAAGACATGGTATTGTAATGACAAAAATATTTTGACGAATTCCGAGGAGATATACACGGCATGTTCAATATGTAATATAATCTCTTTTTAAAACTATATCGCACTTCCCAAATAACACATTAATGCCTTTTAAAATATCTAAATTTAAAGAATTAATACGTGGCATAAACCAATTGCAAATTCTCAATTACACTGTGATATCAAAGAAAATTAATATGTGTGTGTGAATATAGGTAAATGTCAAATCATATAAAAGTAGAGGCTGACTTGAAAACAATATTTTGTTGTAAAATTATCGCGATCACCTGTGATGATTTTATAAAATAATAGTTAAATTAGATTTATATACAAACTTGACTTAATTAAATATTAATATAATGCTAAATTATAATATAATTATAACTTGTAATATATTTGTAACAAAATAACGTACAAACAACTTGTAGAATGCTTGCCAATTAATGAATTGAAACGGAAATGAGTTGGTTAGCAAGGCAAGAGTTGGTTAACAGGCAAATTTAAACGAAGGCGGAGCTAACTAGTAGGAAGAACTTGATTCCTCATAACGGGCCATTCGCCTTCCACTGTAGCGGCCATTTTGGAGCATCCGTAGCATGCTATTCTTTTCCTATAAACTCATCTTTCCTATCATCATCTTATTTCTCACAGCCTCGATGATCACGATAATACTTATTCTGATAACACACAACACACACGCGCACACACACACACACACACACACACACACACACACACACACACACACACACACACACACACACACACTTTAAATGATCTTATTCATAATCATATAAGAGTTTTATAAACAGAAAATTTTTGTACATATAATCAAATTATCATTTACAATTGTAATTTAATTTAATGTAAATTACAATTGTAAATGTTATTTTAGAAAATTTTTAAAGTCTTATTGTTCTATTATCGTGATAATGATTATTACTAAAACTCTATATATTTTGCATTTTAAAAGTCATAAATAAAATTTAATTAAAATAGTGTCAAAAAATAAAGATTTTTCCATTAATACGTAGAAACAAAAAAAGCATGAAAAATTCGGAGAAATGGCATGGTTATTGTCGTGTACTGTGATCATGACGTAAGACTGTCCTGGTTGTATAAAACATCCGATAACGCGGATGAACTTGGAACTTTCATAGTTTGTAGAACGTTTATAGAAGCGTAAATTATACATCTCTACAGTAAATCTCTACAGTTAAAAATTATATTAAGTTATTTCTCTCATTTCTCTCTCTCTCTCTCTCTCTCTCTCTCTCTCTCTCTCTCTAACTCTCCTCCTCTCATTTTATAGTCATCTCATAGCGATTTCGTAAATAAAAAAAATCTCTTGGTTTTCTTTATCAATATTCTCTGTTATTTACGAGTATTGTGAAAAATACACTATGTATTCTATGCATATACAGGGTGGGCCATTTTAATCAATACACGCGATTATCTTCCGAACTATTCGTTATTCGAAAAAATGTTTCAAGTAAAACTTACTCTGTTTCGAGGGGGACATCTTATGATAGACACAGGTTTTTTCTAGGTGGAGGTATTCCTGAGATTTCAAGGTAATCTCTGTTTTTTTAAATGGAATCACATGATTTTCTTTATATAATATAATTCCTCCAGTTATTTGGCATATAAAAGTATTAAGGTAAAGTTATCAAAAAATCAATAGTTTACAAGATATTTCATATTTTATTCTGGCATATTTTGACATAAAATATAAAATATCTCGTAAACTATTCATTTCTTGATAACTGTACCTTAATACTTTCATGCGTAGAATAATGGGATGAATCAATCGATGTGAGGAAAACACATGTCGTATACATAGGATGCATATGTAAATATCTGCGAAGAGGCAAAATAGCAGATTGATTATCGATACAATGTGAATCACATTGCGGCTAAGCACAATCGGACATATCATTATTAGATTAATTTTTATTTACGCGAATATTCTAATAACATGACACCACGATAACTCGCTGGCTTGCCCAGTAATTATGATAGAGACGCATATCAGTTATTCGGTAATTACGAGAGATATGTTACGTTATCCGCTCCGTAATATGTGGATACGTGCAAAATTGCAAGTGTTACCGGACCGGAGGAGACGATAAAATGTACGCGATGATAAGGACCAATAACACAGTAGCGCATATATTCCATCCGGGTTAATGATGTTGTCTAACGAGACAGGAATTTTATCGTTGATAAAAAATTATTATCGCAGCACAAGAAGATGAACTGTTTATGTCAAAAGTAATCGAGAAGGAGAGAGAAAGAGAGAGAATCAGTTATTTAGTTTATCTGAAGATTAAAAATACGTATAATAAATTGTAAGACGACTTGACTGGCCATAGATAGTATTTTATTACTACGTATCAACCATACGGATTGTGGTCCTCTACGAGTATTAAATTTAATACTAATAATGCTAAAGCATTTATCAGATTCTCCCCCCTCCCCCCAACACCCTCCCATTACGAAAACTGTTAAAGAATTTTGTTGCGAAAAATATTACCTCAGCCAGGATATGAACCTGGACCTCCCTACACTCCGGGCGGGCGTCGTGCCAGTTTGACCACCGAGGCATGTGATTTATCGCAACAACCGATGATGTTAAGAAAACGTATTATTTCGTGACACTATTTTTCAGTCGAGGTGTATAATAACCAGAAACTTTAATATTCCTAAATCGCCAGTAAATAATTAACATATAATAAATTGTAAGACGACTTGACTGGCCATAGATGGTATTTTATTACTACGTATCAACCATACGGATTGTGGTCCTCTACGAGTATTAAATTTAATACTAATAATGCTAAAGCATTTATTAGATTCTCCCCCCTCCCTCCCAACACCCTTCCATCACGAAAACTGTTAAAGAATTTTGTTGCGAAAAGGAATTTAGGAATATTAAAGAGTTTCTGGTTATTAAAAATACGCTTAGTCATGTAATTACTATTTTTAGTGACTATTTTTTTTCAGAGATTTAGATAAAGTACGCGGAAAATTGCGGATTTTAATAGTATTCAATTAATAATAAATACCATAAACTTGTACAATATTGCAATTTCTTTAATATATCAAAAATATTTCGATTATATTGCGTATAGATATCAAGATACATTATGCATAAGTATTGTTAATGATAGTCCGCGTTGTCGCGATTGTTTAATTTAGTATACGCGGATGTGGTCTGCACTGCATCCGCGTTTCTTTTTCTCCATTCTTCTTCCTCCCATATTAAATTCATGTAACTTTAAAGTCTTTATTATTGATAATGATCAGAGTAAAAATTTTATTTTAACATCTTTTTAAAATCTCGCATTTTATCAAATGTACAAACTGATTGAACTCTGCATTGCGCGACCTAAGATCAAGAGGACGAATGTCATGCGACGCGAAAAGGATCATAAATTCATCCAAAATTGAGGCATGAATAGTGGCTGTGATGAAAAATGCTGGGGTCGGTTATCAAGCAATGTTAATTATAGTCCGTGCAATTGACACAAAGTTATAACTTCAATACAGCTTGAATCGCATAACTCGATCAGCCCGTTATTCCTTTTACCGTTGTCCCAATAAAACGATTTAACTTTTATCACCTTAGATAATTTAGTTCAAAATATTCTACACACAAACTAATTATAGCACATTTTTTATCAGTTATTCTTTTCGAAATATTGAACGTTAACTTCAGTTTTTTGCAACTTTTTTAAATAGGAATAATCAGAAAAATAAAATTATATGGTTTATCCTGTATATGCGCTAGTTTTGCATTCGGCGAACGAGGACAACGTGGCGGAGGATGACGGCAACAACTATTATTGATACGACGATGGCGATGATTTAATGTACATCGGTTTACGTGAACCATGACTTTTGTGCGGCACCGTGACCTCGCCACGTTGAACCCGACGCAGGCACAACTACCCGACTGTACGGCGAATCCAGGCCTTCGACGAAGGCAACTTGGTAGACAACGAGAACGATTGCGACTTCTCTGAAGTTTTCCGATATCTATTTATACACAAATATCCTTGAAAATTCCATCCCTCTTTAAGTTCGAACTAGAATCATATAGCTTTGAATAATAAGTATTGAGATCAGTCATGCAGTTATCGTGAAATTATTGGCCATTTAAGTTTATGAGCTTCCAATTAGAGAGCAATTTTTGCGTTTACTCATTTTCTACTATTAAATGTTTATATATTTCCTTCTAGTAGAAACGCGTTATAAAAATTTTGTCCACGTAATTTTAACGTTAAAAATTAATATCAAATTATTATTAAACGTTTAATTATCAGAAACAAGCGGACAGTGAATGTATAGTTTATACTATAAAAAGTAATAAATAATTTACAAATTTAAAAAATAAAGAAAGTTCTCACACAAGAAACAAAATGCTTTTCTGTGAACTTTTATCTGATCAAAACTGTAAAAACATCTCTGGACGACTTGACATTTTGCACTTTCGACGTATTTACGTAAAGACAGTTACGAAATGAACGTACGAAATCGCCTGACTCGACGCGATAAAATCTTTCGAACTTCACCTTCTTTATATAAAATATTATATTTGCTATCTTGACATGTTCGTTCGAATGTTTGCAGGAACCAATGGCGCAATAGGTCAATAATATGAAATATTGTTTTTATAAGCATTTATTGAATTTTTGGCAAGTGTAAAGTCTGGTAAATATAAGTGTAAAAATGCAAGTTACGGATTGACGTAATAGCGAGTATTAATAAACAAAAAAAGAATCGTCGACGTTCCGGTAGTTTTGTTAGCTCGATGGGGACCGAACAAACGGCGGGTATCATAGTTTGTCTTATTATATTGTGGTATTAAAAGCAAACGGTCCATTTGTATACGCACGCGTGACTCATATAGGATCCCGACACGGCAATGCGACCAACGTGTAATAATCTTTCGTTCATTAATATTTGAACCGTTTCGAGCAGGAAGTTTACGTATACATATACTTGTACCCAAGAATTCCGTACGATGTTCTGCATAAGAATGATTGCGATTCAATATTATAATTATTCTACAAGCTAAATTTTGAAGAATTTAAAACTTGCTTTGTCATATATGTATTTCAATATCTAGAAGTGATTACCGAATAGCTTTTTCATACTCATATTATTTTTATATATTAGAAAAGTCAATCGTTAAAAATTTTATTTATATATTCTTCTATTATTTTTATGTCCATTAGTTTTACCTGTTTCTTTTTTAAATCGATAAAAAGTATAATAGGCGATGGGTATATATTGTAAATGAGAAATAAATTCCTCTGAATCAAAAAGCAATCGAAGGTAGTGGCTCGTCTTCAAACATCACGAAATGACACGCGCTGGAGTGACTCAGGAGACATGTGACGCAGCGAGCAAGTGTTTAAATAGAAATAATGGCGACCCTGGCGATCGAGCCGATAAAATTCAACCGTTCGAGGGAATGGTCAAAGTGACCGTTACAGGTGCTAGCGATGCGCTTGTATTAGGACAGAATAAGATAATAGAATGATTCCTTATGACATCGTTATCAAAATACCGAGAATGATGATATAACTTTCTATCACGTGAGCAAGCTTGACAATAAATAAATAAAGCGATGTTTTTGGAGCACTGTATTAAAATAAAATAGATGCAAACTGTATTTTTCATATGTAAAAATTATGCATAAATATTTATGTATCTTTGCTCATATATACCAACTTGCTGCGTTTAGTGAATAAATGTATATTTTGACATATTACCTACATAGCAGATTCGATATAATCAAAGTATCACGTCTCAGCATCAAGCGAGCTGCGGTGTATTCAAAAGCTGCGGCTTGTTATCTTTATTAATAATTACTATGCGGTATTGGTATAATCGATAGTCGGAGCATTACGTGACATAATTATCCACCACAAACCGCAAATAAATGCAGTTGAACATAAACTGTAATCACACCCGCACTCACAAAAGATACTCAACAACTATCATCGCTCTACATTATTAAAAAATACGATTGTATTTTAATAATAATTATAATAATAAATTCCATATAAAATATACCGGTTTACGGAACCGACTTTAATTCGTCAGAAAACATGATAAAATATCTTCAAAAGTTAAGCTTCGGTTAGGTTCTTAAGACCAATTTGGAAGGAGGACGTACTTTTTTGAAAAATTCAAAAAATTCATCTCACAATCGCAGTAAAGCTAAACTAAATACATATTTTATATTTAATAAAATGCCGATGATTAAATAAAGAATAAGTTATGACGGTTTTTGTCAACAACATTACTCCAAAATAGCTAAAGGACAAAAATTTGTAACATGCGACTCATCGTTTTTGTATTTTGCAAGTATGAAGAAATTGAATAACTATACGACAAAAGCGCGCTTTTTAAAAGAGATTACTATCCTAGATTACTATCCTAGATTATCTAGGATTAAATAAAATCTTAATATTTTTTGTACATTTCTAAATAGTTGCAAAATAAGAATCGGGGAATTGCACGTTGCGAGTTTCCCTTACTAGCGTAACGCCGAAAGATGTTGGAAGGACATTCGCAACGGATGCAACTGGTGGCTGTACCAGCCAGCAATGTGCATATGTATACCGGCGGGCGTTATCGCAAAACCAGGGGCAGCGTTATCACTCTGATATCCAACATATATACATCCTCCACGACCGGCCCCTGGCCTCCAGTGACTCGCGGACCACCGGCTCAGTTGAGCGGTTTAGTGACACACTGTGTACATGCTCTCTAGACGTTGCATCTCAGAGCATGTTCGGGGATGCTTGACTACGATCGCAAGAATCGATCGGTCACGCGCGTCAGGCGTCGCCGAATGTTCGATCGATCCAAAGAATCCTTTGGATCAATCGAACGGAGATCTCAATTACCCTCCCCGCGAGAACGCGAGATTGCGAAAGGTGGAAGTGGTACTCACCGTATTCTCGGTGCCGATACTTGGCCACAGGTTTACCATCGTCGTCGCTCCTCCTCTTCATTTCGTGATTAATCGTCTTCTTGAGATCACTTGATGTTTATCCTTCGTTGCGTTCTCGCTTCTTGTTTGACAGCTGCTTTTCGATCTAGAATCTGCACTATAAGAGAGACTTGGCACTGTATTCGGCGATGGTGACTGTGACTACGACATTCTCACCTACGAAGGATCACGTCTTGTCCTTTCGTTTCCGCGCACGGAAGATTAGGAGAGCGACCGATGCTGTGTGTACACCGTGATCGGCGACTAGACGAAAATTAAGATCCGGACTTTTGCTGGCTGTACGAGAACTCGCGCCACTGCTCTATGATCGGGAGCGAGGCTCGTGTATATTATGCACATAGAGCAAACGGAGCATGAGGAGAAAAAGAGATGGAATGAGAGGTAGTGGAACAGAGCTAGAAAAGACGGTAAAACAAAAGGGGAAAAGAGAAAGAAGGAGAATGAATGAGAGAGACGGAAAATGAGCGAGCAATTGCGGCTCCGCGGATGGCCGAGGCGATGCGAGTTTGCTAGTGAGCTGCCCGAGTGAACGAAGGCGAGACAAAGATACCGCGAGAACGAATATACAGACAAGGAAAGATGAAGGGGGGAGTGAATAGGTTGAAGAGTAGGACGGGAACGAGTTGCAGAGAGAGAGAGAGAGAGAGAGTGAGAAGGAATAGAGTAAAATAGAACAGAGAGAGAAAGAGATAGAGAGAGAGGGGGGAGAGAGGAAAAGAGAGAGAGAGAAGCAGTGAAGAGAGAGAGAGAGAGAGAGAGAGAGAGAACGACCAATTCGAGCTGTGATCGCAAGCGGAGTGGTGACTCGAGAGGGGAGAGCCGGTGCCTTATGTCGAAGTCGCGGTGGTAGGAGCAGCGCGAATCATGCTAGGGAAAAGTATGGGAGTAGTAAAATCGCCACGCGGTGCGGCACGGTGGTTATTATCGCGCGAGTTCTATACCCATCTACACGCGACGTTTCCTTATCAGTGCGAAGGGGGGCTTGGCTAGTGACCACCTCCTACCCCTTCTTCTTTTCCAGACGCGTCGAGGCCAGCTCCTGTGCGATTCGCGCTACATATATTTGTGACCCGTTGGAATTTATACACGCGGGAATGTAATTTTATTACGTTCTTATTAGCTGCTCCACCTCGCAATTTTATGAGGAAACGAACAATGCTTTTGGAGTAATTGTAATCACTCGATTCAAATATTGTCGTATTCGTATTATTTGCGCCAAATGTTTCCTATTAAAGCACATGCAAATTTTTAAGCATAAGCTTTAAATCCAACTAGATACTTTGTATAAAAAAATATTTCTATGAGATAGAACTAAATTATAGTGTGCTTAACGATATTAAAATATATTACGCTATATCTTATTAGGAAATTTTAAAGATATATCGTCTGCATGATCTGTTACATACATTAATACAATTCATGTAAATCTTTATCTTATTTTAACCGTCTGTGGATTTTGCCTCTCTTGGAACATTTTTTCTAAATAATAAAACAATATTGAAAGAATATTATACATGTAGCGGAGACCTATGGTACACATAAAGGGAAGAAAGAGTGTTTACAGGGCCGGCGAAGCTGAAGCGTAAGCAAACGGCTCGGCGACTGTTTCGAGAGTGCCAGGTTACAGATACTCGGCTGTCAAGGACAAGCCTGTCCATTCATTCGTCCGTTCTTATGATCGATCGTTCGTTCATTCATTCATCCGCCAATTGATTATTACTATTGTTTATTACCCACATGATATTTGTGTATACGCAAGTATTAGTTTTATCAAAATATTTTAGACGCTTTACTTTGAACTAATAATGAATTCTCCATTGGGTGCAGTAGCGCGCCTAAGCCTCTAAATCAAATAGTAACTGTAATAAATTACCATTCAAAATTTATTCCTGATTATATGTAAGTATCAGGGTTGGCAAAAAACTTGTTTTTTTTATTTTAAACAAAAAACGTTGTTTTTTTTTT
>NJRL01000039.1:9793-22379 GCA_003063815.1 Aphaenogaster rudis
ACGTTACGTATACTATAGATTTTCAGTACTGGCAGTGTATATCGGAACACGGCCTAAATCGCGCTGGTCTGCAAGAGCCATTACAACGCCATGTTTTGTCAAACTTGCGACAGTGGCCAGACTCTTATTATAGAGTCTCTACTCTAGACTATCGTGGACACAAGGCTTTAGGACCGAGGACAAGAACGTGGTTGTGCGCGGTTTTTCGCGAGGTTTCGTGATTCTAATCTGCATTATAAACAATTGGTGAGTTATAAATAAAATAAAAATTGTATATCAACTCGGGCCGTGTTCCGATATTCACTGCCAGTACTGAAAATCTATAGTATACGTAACGTAAACTATGGATTTTCAGTACTGGCAGTGTATATCGGAACACGGCATCGGATACCGACTCCTAAATTTTTCTCTCAGCAACGATATTTTCTTACAGCACGTAGACTGTATATTTTGTTAGGAAGCCTGTCGTATGTCCTTTTGAAAATACAATGGTGATGGAGGAATCAGACATGGAGTTAGCCTCGGAAAGTATACCGGTTCCCCAGGTACAGGAGCCAATAGTCGATACAGTTAAACGCAACAACAAGTCGGGTGTTTCGCGTGGTAAACCAAGACTAAGGAAAAAAGCGTTGCACGCTTCGATACTTAAGCAAATGGAGTTCTATTTCAGCGACGCTAATTTGAGCAAGGATCGCTACCTGTCGGGACTTTTGAAAAAAAGTTCGTGTAAGTACTCCTTCCTCGTGTCTTTGATCCAAGATTAATTTCATCATTAAATTTTATGCATTTTCAATGTGTACGTAATAATATTATACAATACCTTACTTTTTTAGTCTACATAAATTATTTTTTTATTTATGGCAAAAAGATATCAAAATAGTGATTATTTGCGTTTGGTTTTTTTAGATATAGATCTTGAGGTATTCACCAGATTTAATAAGCTGCGTGAGCTAACCACAGATACGAACAGGATAGCTAAGGCTCTACAGGGATCAACTATGTTGAAAGTATCGGAGGATGGTACAAAGGTCTGTCGATTAACACCGATTCAAAAGAAGGAAAATATCGACGAGTGCACGGTTTATGTACAAAACCTACCTCCAGACGCCGATCACGACTGGTTAATATCTGTTTTTTCTAAATGTGGAACGGTAGATTACGTCTCGATTCCACGTTACAAGAGCAACAAGAAGATAAAGGGGTTTGCGTTTGTGGAATTTGATATGCCCAGCAGTGCTCAAGAATGCATTAAGGTAAGAGGAATAGTATTTGTTAACTGTTGCCAAATATATCACTATATAATTGCAGATGTGGAAGATAATAGCTACTAACTTGGCAACATGTTATAGTTTAACGTTTTATTTTATAGACATTTCGGAAAAAAGGACGTGTTTTGCCATCAGATACATCTCCAAATGAGCTATTAAGTATAACGACATTTGACGAACCTGAAAAAGATGCAGCGGTTGGAGTAATTAATTCAAAGGCTAAAGCAAAATGGAAAGATAATGAAAAAGAAAAGACATCCAATGAAGAAACAGGATATAATGACTGCAAAATGGATATAGGAGATGGCAAACAAAGTTCAAGAAAAAGAAAATGTTCAGAAAAATCTGTTGCAGACGAAAGCGACGTTAAAGTCAAGAAAAAGAAAAAAGCTGCTGATCCAAATATAACAGATCAGCAAGATGAAGAAGGAAAGATACCAAAAGCTGAACGTGAGGACAAGGATAATACTGGTGATAATGAAATAGATGCAGTAGATAATAATGGTAAACAAAGTGTAAAAAAGGGAAAACGTGTCTCAGAAAAATTTATTACAGATGAAAATGATATTAAAGTCAAGAAAAAGAGAAAAACTGGAGATCCAAATATAACATATCAGCAAAATGAAAAAGAAAAAGTGCCAGAAGAAGAACCCGAAGACAAGGATAATACTTACGATAACAAAATAAATGCAGCGCATAATAATGATAGACAACGTTTAAAGAAAGAAAAATATGCTTCAGAACAATCACTTGTTGCAAACGAAAGCGATGTTAAAGTCAAAAAAAGAAGAAGAGAAACTGTAGCTCAGACTATAACAGATCAACAAAATGAAAAAGAAAGGTCAAAAGAAGAACCTGAAGACAAGAATAATACCTACGACAACGAAATAGATACAGCAGATAATAATGATCGACAGAGTTCGAAGAAAAGAAGGCTTGCTTCAGAAAAATCATATATTAAAGATGAAAGGGACATAGAAAATCAAGAGATTTCGAACAAAAATCGCAACAAAATCACAGATAAAAAGAAGAGAAGACACACGATAAACGATATAATCATTACAGAAGACGTCAGTGGAGAAGCAGTAAAAAAAGAGTGCCAAAAAACAGCGAATAAGAATAAAGCAACAGAATTGGAATGTCTATATGAAGGCGACGAAAACAATGAAACAAATGCTTTAATGCAAACTGAAAAACATTCCACGAGAGATCTCGGCACGAGAAGTAGCGATATCGAAGAAACTAGTGTTGATGAAAGGAAGAAGAAAAAGAATCGCAAAAAGAGAAGTAAAATTCAGGACAATGATATCTGTAGCAAAATGGGATTGCAAGTAATGGCAAAGTTAAATTGGAAGCGTCTTAGAAATAAATACTTAGAATTGCAACGACATAAAATGGCACAACTGAAACTGCATTTGAAGAAAGCTGAAGTGGAAAGAGGTGGAATTATGACAAAAAATGGCTGGAACTACGATAAACCTGGACAGAATAATACATTGTATGATAAATCGAAATATGAAAATGATAATGGAAAACTTAATGAGGAAGAAAAGTCTTGTGGGCGCGTTAATTATGCGCCAGGAATTATAGTGAAAATCGAAATGGATGAGCCTTGCACAGATCTGCAGAGTTTCAAGGTATATTGATATCATTAGAGAAAGAACCTTTTTATATATTAAACATTGCGTCTCTAACAAGAATTTTATAAATGTTTTTAATTTCAGATGGAATTAAGAGACAACAATTCTGTGAAATATATAGATGTAACAGCTGGTTCTTGTGAAGCCTACATAAGATGCGATACAGCAGAAGCTGCACAGACATTCGCGCAGAAGAGCTACGAAGGAAGACGTTTAGCTGTTTTAGAAGGTAAAGTCCATGTTTTTTAGAAGATAAAGTCCTGTGTAATGCAAATAACATATTCATTACCAACTTTGTGTCAATTTTCCAGGTGATGAAGAGAAGTCATATTGGAATAAAATATCAGAAGACAGGATGGAAAAGTTGAGTAAAAAAAGAAGAATCAAACAAAGAGGGCGTGATAAATTGCTGAAACGAGCAGAAAAAGAACTTGGGAAATGTATAAAGTTCGATCAAGATTAACTTACAGTATCATTCGATTTTGTATAAAAGTTTAATATATGCACACATATGTGCACAATAATAATGTCGTTAATACAAATTCATGTGCATATGAACCATATGAACGTACATGTATGTAAATAATGGAATCGCTATTGCTACATGGTTGAAGTCATTAAAGAAAATTTGCCAAGATTAACTGTGTGTATGTGAGTAAATTATATCTAAAATATTTAATTCTCTGGTCCTTACATTTAATTCTTTGTCATTTACAATATTTATCAATATAGTACACGTCGCAACATACTATTTTAGTACATTAACATGTTAATTTTGAAGTCTACCATCTTCCTCTGCCTCCGCCTCCTCCTCGACCTCCACCTGAATTAAAACGATTGAATCCACCACCGCCTCCTCCGCGACCTCTAAATCCTCCACTGTTCCCGCCTCTGTTACCAAAGCCTCCTCCTCTCCCAAAAGATCCTCTACTGCCGCCTCTACCACCTCCTCCTCTGCCTCCGGCGCCTCTTTTCATGACCCTGCCGCCACCGCCGCCTCTTTTCTGTTCTCCAGGAGGTTTTGGCAAAAACCTCTGAAGAGGCAGCAATTTTGCTGGGTCAATATACAACTATAATCAACAAGCAATAATTAATAACATGCATAAGTAAAATTCATATATAAATATTCTTAGGATGATGTGTGGAGAGACGGTTGATTGTAATCGATGGGTTTCAGGTTCGATCAGAACCTTCATCCGATATTTCAATTTTATAAAAGATTGATTGGAAAAGAATTGTGTACAAATATGAAATAACAATGGCTGCGTTCAGCAGAAAAAGCAGCTTTGCAACTGTTATAAGATTTCTTGTATTCCTTAATATGATTGGTTTATACTATTAGATTCAGCGAGGAACTAGGGCAAGAACTAATCATTAAGAATTATTAACCCTTAGTTGTCACAACGTCGGAATTTCTCGTCGTTTGCACTGTGGGTATGGCACACCCGAGCAATTTTCAATCGCTTATATCTCAGCCAATTTAATTGATTTTAACTTTTTTTTCAAACTATAAGTTCAGAATCTCTAGAAAACGATAATTAGTAGTAATCAGTTAGAACATTCAAAATTCATAAGCTTCAAAAATATTTATGAAAATATAAAAAAAAAATTTTTTAAGTACTTTTTTTCAAACTTCTGTATCTTTACTTTAAAATAAGATAAAACACTTTTAAAATAGGTTAATCGAAAGGTTTCGAGTTGTATTTTAAGGTCCTGGTAATGGTTTGGCGAATTGTTTTAAAAACATTTTTTTTGCAACGAAAGTCAGTAAATTTTGACTTTTACTTTTTCCTCGGGTGTCTCGAGCTGACTGAAGCGGCTCTGGTGGGGAAGTTGTAGTAGGGACGCCTAAGTTTTTTCCCCCCACCTGACCCGGAACCCCTCCCTTCGGACTTTCGAATATTCGCCTGCCGAAAATACGGTTCGGGTATGCTCTACCCATAGCGACAACTGAGGGTTAAATAATTTAATATTAAAGAATTTTATAAGTTACAAAACTGCTTTTTAACTAAACGCAGGCAATAGTAATTCGTTTCGGAAACTCGTATTTCATTAAGATAAATATATGAATGTTCCTATCTAACTTTAATATTACAATACCTGAGCATCCTTCTGGAAGCTGGCAGCCTTTACGTTTTCCGATAACTTAACAGACACATAATAGTCTCGAATGTTACCGAAAATTTCATCTATTTTACCGATCTGTTGCTTGTTCTCTGTGTAAATCGGAGCATTGAAAAAGGGTACCTGTTCGATATCAACTTTAAGAATCAAGTCATTTTCAACTGTCCACGTAAAATGACCTAGTGGCGTCACTGTCTCCGGAGGTCCTTGATCGTACCTACGGTAAATTCGCAGAGAAAAATACATTTTATATCCTGGAATTTTACCTATAACCTAACCTAATTTTTGGCAAACTTGTCTGACGCATCTTATGCAGATTGCTATTGCAACATTGATGAAATTACCCCCTGCCTTTGTCGAAACCACCGGGACGTCCCCTGTTAAACCCTCCGCCACCTCGGCCACCCCTAAAACCACCGCCACCCCTAAAACCACCGCCGCCGCGTCCGCGGAAAGACATAACCTCTCACAGGAGCCGACTGTAAATAAACAACACTCTTCAATTATTACGCTGAATAAAGCGAAATTATTTTGCAAGATTTGTTGCCTTGTACCTTTCGTATATTTTTATCTACCTTGATTGAAAAAAAGGAATGTACTTTTACGTATTTCTCAGCAGATACAACAAGTTATCCACGACTACCACGTGCGTCGTGCACACTCCTAGTACTCCTTCCTACAGTAAATGTACGGAATGTACCGACTGAATAAACTGATCGGCGTGACACCAATGACACTCTATGCGCATGCGTAAACGTCATTAATCACGTGACCGTCCTCAAAACTCGTATTTTAAGATTAATTTTTATTCGAATGAATGGAAGAACGTGTGCATGAGCGAGTTCACGGAAAGCGATAAAAAACTTCAATTATGGATCTTTATGATGAGATCTATCAGCAATTGATCAGAATATAATCACAGTATAACTTATGTAGTTATACTGTGATATAATCATACCAAAATGTATCTCCAGCGTACGTAAAAATGGCGCAAACAAAAAAAGCGCGCGCAGTTTTGATTAAAAAAATAAGGGTAATAAAATAATCAAGTCGTTGATCTACGTGTGCTAATTTATTGTAAGCTAGTTATTACTATCAAATATAAAAATTTGTAATAAACTAATCAGTCGTCCGCATAATTTTCTCACGTCACTCGCAAAATTGCAAGATAAAAACGTAAAATTTTTACAAATTCCTTCCTAGAAGACGACCCGAGACTGTCGAGCCTCGGGAGATCGGACTGCCTGCAGGATCTTAAACGGCACAAAATATTGGGCCAATGGTATATTTTCAGCGGCCAACGTTATATTTCCAGCGGCCAACAGTTGGCCAACTATTAATAATTGCTACTCGGGTATCGGATTCTGACAGAGAGTATGCCCAGACAGCACAGGATATCCTATGGACATCCGTTTTATGTCCATTTCTTGTCGGAATGTCCATGGACCTTATAAAGATATCCATAGGATATACATTTGTGGACACTATAGGAATATCCCAAAATGGACAAGTTTGTATGTTTATATAATATCCACTACATCCGCGAGCAGTACGCGGCACCACCACCAGATGGATGCGGAGTTCTCGTATTTCTCGTAAGTAAAAAACCATACAAGATGGAATAAAAGACGCAGCATTATAAAAGTCTTCACCCATGTTTTAACGAAATGGTTTTTCGAAAACGAGTCCCTTCAAAATTGGGCTCCAAGATGTGAAAGTAAATGAGATGTATTTTGACAATATAATTTCGTTCAGTTCTAAAGTTAATGCAGATACTTAATATTCTTGGTGGTTATATGTAACAAAATGTATTAATATAGCTTTTATCACGTCCACCAATTTCATAAACGGATATATCATGAATGTCCATAGAATGTCCGGAGGACGTAAAACAGACGGCTTACGGATATCCTCAATATCCTTAATGGACGCCTTATAGATGTCCTTCGGATATCCGTGTGCTGTCTGGGTGCTTATCAAACAGCGAGCTACAAAGCAAACGGCGATGCGATTCTTCCACGGCGTGGAAACTTTCCGCGGAGAACCGGCGAGTAAGCCAAGTAATCCTCGATAGGAATGTATTTCGGTCCACCGAAAGTGTCCAGCATGGCGATCGCCGACATCTTCAGCTCGGCGAAAAAGAAGTTGTGGCCTATGCAAACAAACAGCGCAATGTAATTTGTGACGTACAAAAATTCTTCAGATAGTATATGAAGAGACTAGCGATATTACTTGTAGGCATATTCTCCAGTTTCGGATGACGTCCGAAAAATAATTGCTTCGCAACATCGTGCTCGCTAGTATTGTTTTTCAGCTGTTAAAACAAGGAGCATGTTAGTGACGGCAAAATACAAAAAAACGCGATACAGAATTGAATGATTTACTGACTTCTTTAATCTTTCCAGTTAGCATGACTCTAACGCACCGCGGGTCCATCGGGTCATATCCTTTATTCTTGCAATAATTGCCTTGAGCCAGTGATACCAGGAGAGTCGCGCGATGATCTTTCTGTAATGATGAATGATGATCGAGTATTAATGCGATATAATCACGACAGAAATTTAGATTAACGCGATGAATTAGATTATTTTGGCGAAATTATATTATTAACTTATTTTAAACCAAATAACAAAATTCTGTACAATTAAATTTGTTGCTTATCTCTTGATAAGATATAGTCATCAAATTCTCTTTAACTGTACGACGTGCATGATAGAAATCAAAAACTTTTTAAATTATACAAGGTGCGCGATATCGGAACGTGACACGATAGCGATAATTTTTGAAATTACATTTGTACAAATATAATAAAATATAATTGCCAAGGTTAAATTTGATCTTCTGCAAATTGGAAAAGATGTCATATTCTTTTTAATTAATATCTATAAAACATTATTATAAATATTTCATAATTAAATATCCTAAATCTTTTTCCAACTGATAAGAAGATTGATAACGCAAAGAATTATTAGTACTCCTGGCTTCTTTCTCTGCGCAGGTATTAATACATATTTTCGCTTAATCATAAAATAATTATATTGATTTTTTTTACATCGATTTAGAGCAATGTGACCTTTTCACCTTGCGGGAAAAATAAGGTTTAATCCAAAAAATCAATTTTATTATATTGCACAGATTTAATTTAAAAAATTATCGCTATCGTGTCACGTTTTGATATCACGTACGTTGTATAATTTAAAAAATTTTATTATTGCCTTATCAAGAGATAAGCCACAAATGTTATTATATAGAATTTTGCCTCGTCAAGAACTAAAAATATAATGATCAGATCGAATATGCCATTACCCAGTGAGAAATGACTAATTGAAATTCATCGAATCGACATTGAATCGACGTCGAATCATCGATTCGATGTCGATTCGATGAATCATTTCTCACTGGGTATCAGATCTCTTTTCGTGCCACATTATAACTGTTATTGTAACTAACTGATATTGTAACTAAATAACTGATTATTGTATTGTTATATTGTTCAAACTCCTATCAGATAATATAATGATCGTATCATGATTTGTTTAAAATAATATAATCAGGGAAAGTTACTTTTGAAAAGTAATTTGTTACCATTATCGTTATATATTATACTCAAGAAAGAATATACAATAAAGAATCGTTACAATTTCTGTTATTTTTTTATCAAGTTTTGAAGACTTTTTATTTATTAGAGTAACAGCTGATTACATACGTCGCTAATTAATACTAATTAACCAATTCAACACAAAACTTGTGACTGGTTGTAGCCAATCACAACGTCGTCAAATGTAATGCTTCCTTTTTTTTAGAACTTGCTTGTGCCCATTCTATACATACAGAAGGGTGATATGAGCCACGTAAAGTGTTACAAGCTATTTTCTCAGAATCTATTAGAGATAACGACAAAATCCTTTTTGGGTCTTTCAGGATTTATTGAGACCTTTTATGTGATCTATGGAGTACCACTATCGTAGCACAAACCTTCTAAAAATATCCATAGAACCTTCTAAGAACGTTACAATGTTCTTAGAACATCCTATGGACATTCTTTGAATATCGTGTGTTATCTGGGGTATGTATCATAAAAGAAATGCTAGTAAATTCTAAAACACAAGAAGAATTTTATCGCTATCTCTAATATATTCTGAGAAAATAGCTTGTAATATGTGGATCACTCTGTATGAACTGTACATGTGCTACATAACGATAAAAATAACGGTTATATTCGTTACATCCGGTAAAAAAATTTTCATATAAGAATATATGTATAAACAAATATAAATATATATCAAATATGCCCATATATATGTTTTTTTCTCTTGTATAATCTCTGCTCGTATATATAGAAAAAATAATTAAAAGGATAATTTTCGTATTTTTTTAAAATAAAAAATTAAGTTTGAGGAAACAAGAAAAAATTGCCCGTATATAAATATAATAATCGGAGAGAAAAATCATGTATATGACTATATATAAAATATTATACAATCTAATTGCAATTTTACTTTTTGTAACAAAAAACAATGCAAAAGTTATTTTTCTAATTATTTTTCAATTATTCTGCTTATTATTTTTCTTATATATATGTATATATATATATGAATAAAAATTATATAAGAGAAAAAAACATATATGGACATATATGGACAATTATATGTATATATTTTTACATTAACAATTTTTGATCGGGGCCATTACCCAAAAATGTAACTGCATTACTATTACCGTTAGCGATGAAAAAATATAACGTGATCATCAATTCGTTACTGAAAAAAAGTAATTGTAATGATAAAGACGTTACAAATAATTGCGTTGCTTCCCAACCCTGAGTATAATATGCAGTATAACATATATGCAATGTATGTACAATATATGTTATACTGATATGCAACGATAAAAATAAATGATTGATATCAATAATATATCATACTATCACTACTTACAGCAAGATCTTGAGCGGTGTAGTCGAGAGGAGTGAGGTACATGTATGGTATTCCGGTACCGTTTCCAAGAGGCCCGTCGGCGATGGAGATCAAATTTGCAACGGGAAAGCTTTGAACATCCTTCCGTGTGCTTATCGTCGCTACGGCCGCCCATTCTGCCGATAACATACATCCGATATAAATCCGACATAAATCCATGATATTGAACGCGCGTAAATAAATGAATCATTGGTACATGACGCGCTGTATTAAATTATTTTCGCAAATTTCGTGTCTTTTTATCTATATATACGACAAAATGATTAGAATTCTAAAAGCGGTTCTTGTCAGGTGGATTCGAATAAACGGAAGTTTATTCTTTGTTTGATTCCTTTGTTCTCTTCGGAGAAACAATATTCGGTAAAAAATTTTTCATGTAAAAAATATATAAACCTCAATAGGCAAATATTGTGGAAACATTGCACAATAATGATATCATGAATTGACCAAAATTTCGCAATAATTGCGCTAAGATGATTCGCCATAACGCAGCAGTTTTGTCAGAATAAACTTCACTTTTTATAAAAAAACGATGCGAAAATTATTCTTTTAATTATTTTTTAATTCTTCTTTTTTCTTATATATACAAAAAGAAATTATACAAAAGAAAGAAAAAACATATGTGGACATATTTTATATATATTTATATACGTTTTCATACAAAAAAATTTTTACTGTATAGGATCATTCTTATCTTTACTGTAATATTCGAAACAGTCTTTTTGCCGTGTTTGCATTCGATAACGGCACAAGTAATTTATTAGTTGATACCCAAAAACACCTGGCGCGAGACCAAAATACCGGCGTTCTGTTGACGGCAAATAGTTTTGAACATACGTATAAATACGTTTCACAAGACATATACATATACATATATGAGTAAGATAATAACACGATAATAACACAATAATAACACGATAATAACACGATAATAACACGATAATAACACAATACTGTTACTTAGAGTGCGCTGTTTTTTTTTCCTATTTATTCCCAATTTTCGATGCACTGAGAGAAAAATTTACTAAATTTCAATAAATGTTTTCTCCAATAATACTAATGAAGTATTTTTTTTTAATTCAGTTAATATTTTTCGAATGAAGAAAATATTCATCCAATTGAAAACAAATTTTCAAACCTAATAAAATATTTACTGAATCCAAAAGAATACTTCATTAGTACTATTGGAGAAAACATTTATTGAAATTTAGTAAATTTTTCTCTCAGTGTGATTATCTCATCTAGATAAAAGGTTTGTTCGCGTCACCTGTCCCAACATGCTCCTATTCACTCCAATGCACTCCAATACGTTGATTCCGATCATTCCGGTAACGCCAACCTATTAGAGTGCATTGGAGTGAGTAGGAGCATGTTGGGGCATGGCGACGCGAACAAACCTAAAATGATACGCAAACTGCAAAAATTTCCTTTTAATTACATTTAATTAAATTCCAGGGAGCTATTATATCGACCGGTAGCTGCACATGCACGCGTGCATTCGCACGCATGTACGCCGCGCTTCTCGAAAGTCTGTTTACTCCTTGCAAGACAAGATATGCGTTTATGTAAGTGCAAGACTGTTTATAAAACATGACAGCATATATATTCTGTACGCTGATATGATTCGATAAATCAGAATATATCGGCATGCATAATTTATCGGATGATGAACTTTTCAGACGTAGCTATATGTTACTTCATTAAAATGTTCCTATATGTTACTTCATTAATGTAAAAATTTGTTCGCTATAGGTGCTAACGATATCGCGTCGATTACCAGCTCGATTAACGACGTATCTGGCGATTGCGGCCGGTGGTAGATTCTGAAAGGTCTGGATGCGACTCAGCTGAGCGTCCCGATCTTCACCGAATCCGATCAAACGCGACAGAAACTCGGTGGATTTGTACAGCTCCATTGTCCCCTTTGTCTCCGCATTCTCCTCAATGTCGTTCCGGTACGTTTGCCTCGTTCCATCGTCGAGTCCGCTTGTACCTGTCTCTTATATGCATCTAGATGTGTATAAGATCCTCAATGTCGTTCCGGTACGTTTGCCTCGTTCCATCGTCGAGTCCGCTTGTACCGCTCAGCAGAATGCACAGAGCGACGATGCCCGCGATTCGCGACATAGTATGCGCTGCGTGTATTTCGCGATGCGTAATTGAAGCGAGCACTACTCAGCAATTTTCCCTCCTGATGAAGATGAAGCTCGGGAGCGAGTGCGACTTGTAAGTGGTTGTTGCTGACTGCGCGCGCTTTTATGAACTTCGTGACTAATGACGAGGCTGATGACTGGCGACTGATTTTCACACGACTTGCGCGATGAGGACAGATTTGGCAGATTACATGCGCGTGGACGTTATATCGTTATCGCGTACGTCTAGCAAATCGAAACGCGGTGCGCTGCGTTGCGTTTTTGCACGATGATGCGGCAAGGTTTGAAAAAGATATGAAGATATATCTATGATATGAATATATCATAGACTACATTTACACGGCCTGATTTGCGCCGAAGTTATAACATCGATGTACTATCCGATCCAAAATTTGTCTTCTTTTAATCATAATGATCATTTAAAT
>NJRL01000039.1:23469-61200 GCA_003063815.1 Aphaenogaster rudis
GCATGAACACTGACACATTTCAATTTCAAGCCCAAAACTACAAAACCTGGACAGCACTGACTTAAAACCATAGAAGTCTATGCTTAAAACAAAGACTTGGAGCATAAAACATGACAATGAATGCACATAGAGCATTTCCCAGTGAGAAATGACAAATTGAAATTCATCGAATCGACATTGAATCGACGTCGAAATCATCGAAATTACATCAAATTTGATGTAATTTCGATGATTTCGACGTCGATTCGATATCGATCGAAGAATCATTTCTCACTGGGTTTCTATTGTATATGATAAAGACTGGTCCATATCTTAAGAAATATTTGATTTAGGACCCATGTTTACTCGACATTTTTTTCTTATTTTGATGAATACTACCTGCTCTCAAAATAAGTGACACATTTTTTTAAACACCCTGAATAGTTAACAACTAGATAATTATTAATTGTTGCTGATGACTCACATTCCATTACCTCTGTTTCTATTTTTTCTACTACATTACTATTTTTTGTGTTATTTTCCATTTTCTCTTATCTCTTTCTTTATCCCTTGCTATATTAATCTCTAATTGAACCCATAACACTAAGTGCTGTGAGCTATCACATTCTCCCTTCCGACAGGGGGGTTTAATTATGCTTAAAAACTGATCTTGACTTAAAAATTTCACTTACTTATATCTCTATACTCTCCCGTCTATTTATCGATAATACCGCTAATTGAAATGTCCGCTAAAAGATCGCGAACAACCTGCTTACAATAGGTTTGTTTTTTATTGCTGCACTAAAACTTTCTTATTCGTGAACTTTTCCTGGATTGCATTAAAACTTTCCTTTTTACTTTCGCCAAATTTCAAATATTTACCTATTTCACTTTAAATACAGAGAGTATACACACACATTTTAGCTATAAAAACAGATTTAATATCATCTGAATGTCACAACAGTGGACACAATCCCCTACACGTAATTCACACGTCCAACATCTTCAAATACTTGTTTTTAAGATTTAAAGATTAATTTTTATTCGATTTTTAAGATTTAAAGATTAATTTTTATTCGAATAAATAACGGAAAAACATACGCACGAGCGAGTTTATGGAAAGCGATAAAGAACTTCGATTATGGATTTTTATAATGAAATTTATTAGCAATTAGATCAGAATAAAATTACGTCAAAATATATTCTTAGATCGCGCGCAAAAATGGCGTGAACGAAAAAAGCGGGCGCAGGTTTATAGATTTAAAAAATTTATAATTAAAATACTTCTTTTGTTGCTCGCGCTATAATTTTTTGCCAACGGCACATGATGCGATTTTTCGTACTAACTCGCATGCAATCTAGTAAATTGCTAGAAATGCTCCATACAACAAACAGCATTTATAATAATTTATTACATCGCACGCGAGCTAGCATGAAAATCGTATCGTGTGCCGTTGGCTTAAAATAACGTCGAAAGATTCCAACGACTGAATGAGGAAATGGAATAATCAACTCATTAATCTACGTGTACAAATTTATTGCAAGCCAGTTTACTGTAAATGTCAAAATTTGTAGTAAATTAATTTAATCGTTTTCGACGTTTCGCGCGTACTAATTTATAAATGCAATATATTTATATATTTACAATATATGTATTTTTTATACAATACGCAGCATTTATACTAATTATATACTACATCGTATGCAAGCTAGCATGAAAAATTACATCGTATGTCGTTGGCTTAAAATAACGTCGAAAGATTCCAACGATTAAATAAGGGAATGGAATAATCAACTATTTGATTTATATATATATTAATGTATTGTAAGTTAATTCAATTGCAAATATCAAAGTTTGTAATGAACTAAACCAGTCGTTTGCATAGATTTCTTATGTCATTTTTTGAAAATTGCAAGTTACTTAAGAGTTACAAAATTATTAAGTTTTTAAGAATTTTTTTTTAGGAGACGCCTCGAACTCGAACCTAGGGAAATCGGACCGTCAGAATTTTATTAGATCTTATTAGATCTTATTAGATTTTGACAAAGAATACGCTTATCAATCAACAGGTTCAAAAATAAACGAAAATGCGATTCTTTCATGGTGCGGTGAATTTCTGCGAGGAAGCAGGGGGTTCCAGTAATCCTCGACGGGAATGAATTTCTGTCCACCGATGCTGTCCAGCATGGCAATCGCATATATCTCCAACTTGGCGAAATAGGAATTATGATCTGTGTAAACAAACATACGCAATGTAATTTGACGTATAAAAATTATTTAGATAATATACGGAGTTATATTACCTCTAGGTACCTGATTTTTTAATGCCAGATGGCGGTCGAAATATAATTGGTTCACGACGTCGTACTCCTTAGTCCCGTTTTTTACCTATTGTCAAAACGTTGGACATGTTAGTGACGGTTAAATACAAAAATAACACTATACGCAATTATGTGTGTAAGTGATTTAAGTCAGTAAGAGTTTACTGACTGCTTTAATCTTTCCAGTTAGCATGACTCTAACGCACCGCGGGTCCATTGCATCATACCCTGTATTCTTGCAATAGTTGCCTTCAGCCAGTGTGACCAGGAGAGTCGCGCGATGATCTTGCTGTAATGATCATTAATGCTCTATAATAATCACGAAAGAAAATTAGACAGAGTTGGAAAAGTTACTTTCGAAAAATATCTTTCCATTATTGGTTACTCATTAAAAAAAGTAACTCATTAACGTTACTTGTTACCCATTGAAGAAAGTAACTTGTTATTGTTATTCAAAAAGTAATGAGTCGTTACAATTTTCATTACTTTTTCATCAAATTTTGATGACTTTTTTTTAAAGTGACATCCGATTGCTTGCATCGCTAATTAATCAAGTCAACACAAAACAAGTAGTTTTAATTAATCGCAATATGGCCAAACATAACGCTTCCCTTTTTTAAAACTCGCTTGTGTTTGCTTCATACATGTATTATCCATGTGTAAAGTAACGATAAAAGTAATGATTACATTCGTTACCGTTATTCAAAAATGTAACTGCGTTACCGTCACCGTTATTAATAAAAATATAACGTCGTTACCAATTCGTTATTTTAAAAAGTAACGAATTATAAGTAACTTCCCAACCCTGAATTTAGATTAACGCGGCAGATAAATTAGATTATTTTGACAAAATTATATATATATTTTAACTTATCTCTTAAAACTAAATAATAAAATTTTACATAATTATATTTTTTGCTTATCCTGGTAAAAATAATTTGTGAAGTTACATTTGTGCACATATAATAAAATATGATTGCCACAAGATTAAACCTGATCGTTTCTGCAAGCTGGAAAGGATATCGCATTTTTTTAACTAATATAAAAAATCAATATAATTACTTTATAATTAAATATGTTTCCAACTGATAAAGAAAATTGATATCGTAAAAAAATTATTAATGCTCCTAGCTTCTTTCTCTGCGCAGTTTAAACCGAAAATTCTTATAAAGAATTGTATCATTTAGCCTTATCAGAAGTAAGCTAAAAATATAGTTATCAGATCAATTATATGCTAGGATCTCTTTTTGTGCCACATTTTAGCAGAAGTATTGTATTGTCCTTCATATTGTTCAAACTCGTATCATGACGTATTTTAGATAGTATAATGTGCAGTATAACGTATAGTGTAACATATATGTATATGATGTAATGTATAGTATACATTGTACGGATGTGTACTGGTCAATAATTATCGATTAATATCAATATCGTACTACTTACAGCAAGATCTTCAGTAGCAAAATCTAAACTGATGAGGTACATGTATGGCATTCCAGTACCGTTTCCAACTGGTCCGTCGGCGATGGAGACCAAACTTGACATGGGAAAGCTTTGAACATCCCTCCGTGTGCTTATGGTCGCTATAGCCGCCCAATCTGCCAATACATAGATTCCTATGATACTGAACGCGCAAATAGATACGTTAATGGTGTAGGTATTGAATTATATCATTTTCGCAAAATTCGCGTCGATTCGATTAATTATTTTTAGCTGGGAATGTTATTATACAGCCTTGGCCGAAAGTATAAGGCACCTATATTTTTTTCATTTATCTGAAATTGTTTTACCTGTATTGTTTCCTATTGGTTACCGGCATTATGCATAAGTTTAAAGGGTTCTTGAAACAAAGAATAATTCACAGCAAGTGCCATAAATCAATTTTTTAACTTTTAGATAAATGAAAAAAATATAAGTGCCTTATACTTTTGGCCAAGGCTATACTATGTTACTTCTTTAATGTGGAGACTTATTCGGTAGATGTTAATGATGTCACGTCTTTTACCAGCTTGATTAACGACATATCTGGCCATTGCGGCCGGTGGTAGAGTCTGCAAGGTCTGGATACGATTCAGTTTATCGTCACGATCGTCGTCGAACCTAATTGAACGTGTCAGAAACTCGACGGGTTTGTACAGTTCCTTTGTCTTCCTCGCCTCACCATCCTCTTCGATTTCGTTCCAGTATATTTGCCTTATTCCATCGTCGAATTTACGTGCATCGTTCAGCAGAATGTATAAAGAGACGATACTCACAATTCGCGACATGGTATTCGCTACGTGCACTTTGCGATGCGTAATTGAAGCGAAGACTACTCAGCGATATTTTCCTCGAAAGTGAAGCTCGAACGCAAGTGCACCTTGCAAATAATTGATACTTTACGGACTTCGTGCGTTTTATGAATTGCGCATTTAACAGCGAGGCTAATTTTCTTGCTAATTGACGTACAAGTGCACGCGTATCGATGTTATATTTAACAAATAGGCATGTATCGCATTTTGGCATGAAAAGGCAAGGTTTGAAAAAAATATCTCTCTATATATATATTAACTTAATTTTTTCTAATATATCTTTCGTAATATTTTTTCGGAATATCGCGTTATATTTTATTTTAAGCTTGCCATCGATATCATGGAAAAGAACGGTCTATATTTACTTATTAATGTTTTTTTTATATAAGCTGATGACTCACACTCCATTACCTCTATTTCTGTTTTTAAATTATATTACTATTTTCCATTATCTTCCATATTCTCTTATCTTTTCCTCACTTTTTTGATTTATGTTTACCTCTATGTCAACCCACAATTCACTTTGTAAGTGCTGTGACACTAAGTGTGCTATTATGTTCCCCCTTCCGCGGCATGGGGATTATAATTATGCTTATAAAAACTGACCTCGACTTTACAATTTTATTTAATTACATTTCTATATTCCCCCCTTTATTTATCGATAATACCGCTCATTAAAATGCTCGCTAAAACAACCTCCTACACATAGTTTACATACCCAGCACACCTATAGATATAACTGCCATCAGGGTTGTGAAAGTTACTTTTAAAAAGCAACTTATTACCGTTACGTTACTCATTGAAAAAAGTAACTCTTTGCAGTTACTTTTTCATCAAATTTTGATGACCTTTTCTTAAAATAACACCCTACTTGACACCAATTGCCTACGTCGCTAATTAATCAGATCAACACAGAACCTCTGATTGGTTATAATTAATCGGCAATCGCAATATGGTCAAACATAACGCTTCCTTCTTTTAAAACTCGCTTGTGTCTGATCTATATATATGTATTATACGTGTGCAAAGTAACGATAAAGGGGTAACGATTATATTCGTTATAATTACTTAAAAAATGAAACTGCGTTACTCTGCCACTGTTACTAATAAAAAAATACAACGTTGTTACCAGTTTGTTATAAAAAAAAGTAATTGTAACAGTAACGGTATTACACGTAACGTGTTACTTTCCAATCCTGACTGTCATATAACATATACATAAATATGTACATGTTATGTCTATGTTATACGGCAGTTATATTCGATATTTTCTAGGTATTCACCCCATCCCTGAATAATCATATTTAAAACTTAATTTTTATTAGAATAAATGAAAGAACGTGTACATGCGCGAGTTTATTATATATATAGAAAGCGATAAAAGTTTTGATTATCTTCAATTATTTTGAATACTTTATGATGAGATTTATCACCAATTGTAGACCAGAATATAATCACGACAAAATGTACATTTAAGTCGTAAACACAAATGGCGCAAACAGAAAACAGCGCAGGTTAAATTTAAAAAGTTAATTGAAATATTTCTTATTACTTGCGCTATAATTTTTCGTCCGATGGATAAGATAACATTGAAAGATTCTAACGATTAAATAAGGGAATGGATAATAATCAACTCGTTGATCTACGTGTGCTAATTTATTGCAAGTTACTTTATTGCAAATATCAAAATTTGTAACAAATTCCATTGTTCATACAATTTTTTGTCATTCTTAAAATTAATTTATTTTTATATATAAGTCATTTAAAAGATACAAAAATGTTCAGTTTTGAAAAATTTCTTTCTAGGAAACGACCTGAGACTATTGAGTCTCAGGAAATCGAACTGTCAGGATATTATTAGATTTTAACAAAGAATACGCTTATCAATCAGTGGGTTCAAAAATAAACGAAACTGCAATTTTTTCATGGTGCGATAAAAATTTGAAGGGGACTGGCTTGAAATAATCCTGGATGTCAATGTGCTGTGGTCCATTGAAGTTGTCCAGCAGGTCGATCGCCGATATCTTGAACTCGGCGAAAAAGTAATCATAGCCTGTGTAAACAAACGCCGCGATGTAATTTGAAGTACATATAAAAATTCTTTAGATAATATACGAAGACACTAGCGATATTACTTTCGGCCATATCCAGTTTCGGGTGGCGGCTGAAAAAGAATTCCTTCACGACTTTGTACTCCTTAGTCTTGTCTTTCAGCTGTTGTTAAAATGTTAAACATGTTAGTGACGGCTAAATACAACAACAACACAGTACGCAATTAAGTGATTTACTGACTGGTTTAATCTTTCCAGTTAGAAGGACTCTAGAGCACCGCGGGTCCGATGCATCATACTCGTTATCCTTGCAATAGTTGTTTTCAGCCAGTGACACCAGGAGAGTCGCACGATGATTTTCCTATAATGATGATCGAGCATTAATGCGATATAATCACAACAGAAATTTAGATTAACGCGACAGATAAGATTTGACAGCAAAAAAGCTATAAAACTTAATGAAAATCAGTCGTACGATCATAAACTAGAACTCATTTGAAAGTTCTTGAATTGTATTTTTAGATACCGTTGACTTTTTTTTTTTATTTAGAACCAAGTTTTCTTTGCCGTCGAAAAATGTTGAAAATGGCTAAAAACGCTATTTTTGGCTGATTTTACCCCAATTGACTCAAAATCCTGACGTGCTACGCAAATTCTGACGACGGCATCGTATTCAGCGCAAAAAAATCTTCGGGATATGTATTATGGCAGTTCGAAGAGAAAAAAAAGTAATTTTTTATTGAACTGTTCAATCGATTGATATCAATACCGTACTGTTACTACTTACAGCAAGCTTTTGTGTGCTAAACTCCCTTAAGCTGAGGTACAGGTACGGTATTCCAGTACCGTTTTTAATAGGCCCGTCGGCGATGGCGACCAAAGTTGCAATGGGAAAACTACGATCTTTCCATATGGTCGCTATGGTCGCCCAATCTGCCAATACATAGATTCCTATGATACTGAACGCGCAAATAGATATAAACGCAAGATTGTTTATAAAAACATATCAGTATATGTTCTGTATGCTGATATATTCTATAAATATATCAAAATATATCGGCATGCATAATTTATCGAATAATAAACTTTTTAGACGTAATGTTATTATACTGTGTTACTTCATTAATGTGAAGACTTGTTCAGTCGATGTTAATGATATCACGTCATTTACCAGCTTGATTAAGAACGCATCTGGCCAATTGGGCCGGTGTTATAAGGGCCTGATCGTCGTCGAACGTGTCAGGAACTCAACGGGTTGTACTCCCTTATCTTCTTCGCTTCACCATTCTCTTCGATTTCGTTCCAGTATATTTGCCTCATTCCATCGTCGAGTTTACGTGCATCGCTCAGCAGTATGTATAAAGAGATGATACTCACGATTCGCGACATGGTATGCACTACGTGCACTTCGCGATGCGTAATCGAAGCGAAGACTACTTAGCGATATTTCCCTCGAAGATGAAGCTCGGACACCAGTGCACCTTGCAAGTAACTGGTACTTTTACGTGACTTCGTGCGTTTTATAAAGTGCGCGATTAACAGCGAGGCTAATTTCTTGCTAATTGACGTACGAGTGCACGCGTATCGATGTTGTATTTGATAAATAGGCACTTACTTTTGCTAAAAATATCATGTAATTGCAGCATTCGTCGAAAATGCAGTAAAATTTCAGCGAATTTTTAGCAATTTTAGTGAAATATTATTTTCAGCGAAACTTTCATGAAATTTCAGCAAAATTTTTCTACCAAGTTTGCAAACATAATTTTTTCGTGATATATTTTTCGTAATATCGTGCTATATTTTATTTAAGCTTGCCATCGATATAGTGGCAAAGGACAAAGTTAGACGTGTACATCGAGATCGATCCGCGTTTGCATCCAGACATTGTCCTCAACACTACGACTCGAGTTTCCGCGAGGTAAGATCGCTATCAATTTCTAGCTCCGAATTCGATAACAGATCGATGACAGATCGATTTCGCTGCTTTCCAGGAAGAACAGACGAATCGTTCCCCCAAACGATCTCATAAAATTTTAGAAGACTGTTTGTAGCGCTTGTGGTTGTGGTGCAAGGTCGAAGAAACTGGTACGCCGGCCGCTGCGAGGCACACCGCTCGATGTGGGTCGTCGTCTAACTGTTCTACGTACCGTTTCTCCGCCCCTGACTCTGTATCCTTCGACAGCAACAGCAGCAGCAGCAGCAGCAACAGCGAGCGGACACCTACACTATGATGTCCGTGTACCCCACGCTATACGTTACATCGTACGGTAATATTAGCGGCAACGCGATCATGAGAGCTCGACGGCGTGCACGCCCTTCTTGCGCCTTCTTCATTAGAGAGGATCTCCCTCGTTGCTATTGAAAATTGTTGAAAACCAATTATCGTAATACACGCAAAGTTTTATTACAAAACAATATCGCGTCTAACAAAGTATTTTTATATCTTATTATATTTTTACATCACTATTTTTATTCTGCTTTTATATTATTTTAACTATTATTATACATATTATTTTAACTATTTCTTCGCGCTGTTCTTATACACTGTCAGATATTAAAGAATTAAATTTAAACCAATTTCTCTTGGGTAAAATCATATTTGTTTATTTTTAACTTTCACGTATGTCAAAATTTATTATTTTAAATAATAATAAGATTAGGACCGCCGAAATTGTCAAATATAAATGAGAATAGCCAAAATGTCGGTCAACCGCGGATCTTGGTGCGTAATAATAATTTTTTGTGAATTCCCTGTTCATGCGAACTGCGCGCCGCATATTCGTCGGTCTTGAACACAATCCTTACATGAATCCGAAATTAATTTACATGTTAAATTGACGAGCAATTTAATAATTGTGATGCTAACAGGCATCTATAAGATCCCCCCTTCCCCGAAATTTATTATTTTAACACAAAATATGTAATTAAAAAACAACCATATCAAGTCAATCCATTGTGGTGAAATTAGTTAGTTTTGACTTATGTGATAGTAAATAATAAACAAAATTTGAGTCATTTTAACACATTCCTTGAGTTAAATTATTTAACTTGGTTGTTCTAGTTAAATTAACAGCATATTGGGTAGGAGCAGTGGCGACCTATAGGAATGGTCATAAATGACCCAAATTTGGTTCAATTTAACATTACAAATTTAACAGTGTATACATTTATAATACATCCGCGCGCGGCGGTATTCTCGATCCAAATTTAATTATTCTGTCACTACACTGACAAGTTCACTCTGCTATATTTTGCATGTTTAAATAAACTATAAAAATGTGTTTAAGGTCAAACACTATGAAATATAGTGAGATTATTGTTATTCCAACCATTTTTTTCTCTCAGTGTATCTATTGATGACAGCTCGTCGCCGTGTACGATTAAATCCACAGTCTTTAACGTCACATAGACGAAGCGTTGAAAAAACGTCCGATGGAAAGTGTATTTCGAACGCGGAGCGTCCGTTCGCGTTGCCTTCGCGCGGCATCCGTCTCTTACGCGTTTTACAAGTAAATGCAGATTTCCGTTATCCTTTTATCTTATTGGACACCACGCCGGGTTTTAGCTATCGCCTCTCCGTAATCGTCCGCTTCCTCGTTTCTTCCTTGCCTCGCAGACGGCCGCGGCATTCTCCTACTCTTCGGGTCATTTGGAGCGAGATCTTCCTCCACCGCGTGTCCTCCTGCCACCTCTTCGTCTTCCTCCTACCGTCCTGACGACAAGGCTGTTCAGTCGTTACACGACCTTCTTCCAGGGTTACGTTCCTGCCAGTTTCCCGCGGCTCTGATTTTTCGTCCTCGACGCGCGCCGATTGCGTCCGCAGAAGGAGCGATTTTTTGAACGTCGGGACCAGCACGGGACTGTTATACGTAATTACTACGTTCGGTTAGACGTATTTACATCAAAAATCGCGTGTGGATGGATCAGTGAACGATCGCAGAAACACCAGAAATCGCGAGAAGCCGAAGGGACGCCTCGATCTGTCGGCGACCCACTGTTTCTTCATATAATCGAGGTATAACGAATGCGATCTTGCGAAAAATTATGTTTACGTAATTAATAATAAAGCGCTTTTCGATGTTATTTGTGCTATATAAGTTCGCCAGAGGTGTTTAACAATAAAAAACTAATAAAATCTTTCATTAATACGTTAATAAACACTGTTAAATTTGTAATGTTAAATTAAACCAGATTTGGGTCCTTTATAACCATTCCTATAGGTCGCCACTGCTCCTAGCCAATATGTTATTAATTTAATTTAATTAAATTTGTAATGTTAAATTGAATTAAATTTAGGTCCTTTATAACCATTCCTATAGGTTACCACTGCTCCTACCCAATATGTTGTTATAATTTAATTGGAGAACAGTTAATTGAGTTAAATAATTTAACTCAAAGAATGTGTGTTAAAATTTGACTCACACAAATTTAGTTTACTATTTACTAGTCACATAAGTCAATGTAACTTTTACATGTCAAAAACATTATTGTTGTGTTTGGTACACGTGGAAGTTAAAAAATAGCCAAATATAATTTAACTCAAGAAATTGGTTTAAATTTGATCCTTTAATATCACAATGAATAATTGATAAATTCGAGTCTCTATCTAGATTAAAGTTAAAATTCTTAACAGATATTGGATCGTAATACAGGACAACGAAATCTATTTAATTTGGAAAAAGTACTAATCTTCGCGATTTACTTGTGTAAGGATTTTAACTTTAATCTACATAGAGACTCAAACTTATCAATTATTTACTATTAGATATTAAAGGATCAAATTTAAACCAATTCCTTGGGTTAAATTATTTGGTTATTTTTAACATGGATCACAATTTATTATTTTAATACAAAATATGTGGTTAAAACGCAACCATAACTCAATTGTTCTAGTTAAATTAACAACATATTTGGTAGGAGCAGTGGCGAATGGTTATATAGGCATGGTTATAAATAACCCAAATTTGGTTCAATTTAACATTACAAATTTAACAGTGTGTTACATCCGTCGCGATCGAGCCATCCTAAATCTAGGGCGAAATGATCGCGCGCGTGAAACATTATTCACCGCGCGCGTGAAACTGAAATTACACAATTCGGGGGCAAAAGCCCGAAGCAGGGAACAAAGTGGGTCATACTGACCAACATCACTTGGCGCGTCCCATTCACCGTGTCAGGAAATGCCGAGACACCGGGTCACGACCACGGACGTTACAGTCCGCGTTATGAATGGTGAACGGCGTTAGACGATTTTAACGGGCGAATACATGTCACCGCGCAACGTTATTCGACCTGGATATTAAGGCCAGATAGGATTATCAAAGCCGTAGGACGGCCCGGAGGAAACGCGAGACGGATTCGTACGGAAAGCGTGTAGAAAGAGAAAAGAAAGAGACGGTGCGATGCCGGAAGAGGGGGAGAGAGGCTGCCGAGACCCGTTATACATTGAAACGGAATTCCACTTGACGTAATATAGCCTGCTGTCCTATACGTTACAAGTTTATCGGAATGCCTACGTTGACGCGCGAATTTACATTTATCCCGAAGACAAATCCCCTCAAAACGTACACCCCACACAGCATACATATCCACAAGACGTCCAGAAGATATCCCGAAGATATCCTATCGCCTAAAAATGTCTTCGAGAAATATCTTTACCGTCTATTTCATGTCATCCGCGAACGGAACTCGTCCGGGTCTTACATTTATAATGAATGTAACGGCCTTACATTTATAATTAGTGTCTCATTTAGCATTGCCATGTTACAGCGCAAGATGACGCGTTTACAGTAATATTTCCGGAATTAGTCACAGCTTGCCGTATCTGATAAGCTAATCTAATTGCACCGTACGCAATCTTGCATGGGTAGGCATGTGTGTGTACGACACAGACACATTTAACCGGGAATAATCACCTGAGGGAATTTTTACACCTCAGCGGTGAGAAAATTAAGGAGGTTCTCCAGCTTAAAAAAGTGGAGAGTAGTCACGTGATTTTTAATATCTTTTAATACAGGAGCTGTTTGGCCATTGCCATCTTTTAAATAATAAACAATGAAAATTTAAACAATAAAAACGATCTATTTATTAACGATTTTTATTAACTATTTATTAACGATTTATTTTAGAAAATTATTTTTAAAAAACTATCACGATCAAAAAATTTGAAGATATTCAGGAATGCCTAAATATTATTCATAAACCTATTCTCAAAATTTAATCAAGTTCTTATATTATGTGAAAAGGAGAATAATATACGTCCTTAAGCTTCTTAAGCTTAACGTCACAGTAGGATTTTTTATTGACTAAGAATCCATAGCTAGATTCTCGAAGATTCCGAGACCTAACTTGTATAACTTGTTCCTATTAGGAACAGATTATGACTCGTATATTCATAGTACCGATCTATTGAAACCTGCTAGAGTGTAAAAATTACAGGGTATATCATATTTCGAGGGCTGTGGTATAGTACGGAGGTTTTCCCAATTCTTTATCCGTATTAGAGCGAAATCGTATTGTAGGGATTGTGTGTTATACGGGGGTTTTCACAATTCTCTAACCGTGTTAAAGCAAAATCGCGTTGTAGAGATACCGTGTTATACGGGGGATACCTGTATATTTCTTTTCTTTTTTAACACAACTATTCTTTACAAACCTTTAAACGTGCAATTCCATCAAAAATCCGCAATATAAAAGCGTTTTATTAATTAATATCTTTATTTTTTAGAAATATATATTGTTATAATAAACTATTTAATGTGTGTGTGTTTGTCCCATTTGTTTAACATTTTTTGGTTTCTTCTTACTTTTTTCAGAAAATGTTGAGTAAATTTATATATATAAAGGCAAAATATATACAGCCTTGGCCAAAAGTATAAGACACCTATATCTTTTTTATTTATCTGAAAATCTTTTATCTGTATTGTTTCCTATTGGTTACCGGCATTATACATAAGTTTAAAGGGTTCTTGAAACAAAGAATAATTCACAGCAGGTGCCATAAATCAATTTTTCAACTTTCAGATAAACGAAAAAAATATAGGTGCCTTATACTTTTGGCCAAGGCTATATATATTAAATTGAGTAAATGTTGAGTAAAAATTTATATATATAAAGGCTATATATATATATCAAATAAATTGTGTAGAATAATCAATAATATAGTTAATACAATACGTAGTTAATGATTTTTAATTAGGGGTTAATGATTTTTAAAAATCACGTCAGGTAACCATTTACGCAAAAAAACTATAGCTAACTACTCCTGAGTTAATTATGCCGCAATGTTCAATCATACTGGATGTGGGTTGTATATTGCCTCTTTTTAAATACATTTCTTTCGCTGTGTGAAACGCGACACCCGCATATAAAATTGAGATAAGAACCGTCGCGTAAACTGGCACGAGCGCGAAATGCTGGCGTGAGAAAACGAAAAGAAATTCATGAAAAGGAAAACCAGATACTGCATTACATATAGTTTACAGACATTGCACCCTATTTATGATGTCACGGGATTGATCCTAAGCGATATATTTTCCAGGCGTCGTATGTGAGAGATGCGGAGGCGCCTATGGACGTTCCTCGCCCTTCTGGCATGCGTGTCAGGCGAGTACCTGATGGGCGGCCACCTGGACAACAATGCCGGGTCAAAGACCCGGTCCGGCAAGACCGAGAGCTCCTCCACGTCGGTACGTAAGACACGTCTGGACGACCTTGACCTGGATCTCGTGGCGGCGGAGAGCACCGTTGCTGCTGTCGGTGCCGCTGGCGCTACCGCTGAGACTCCGACCGGCGACGACGGTGACGTTCCACGTAACCATATCCCGTATCCTTTCGTTTTCAACGGCGGCAAGCCGTTCTCTCTGGAGAAGGACCCGATAACCGGTAAGATCGACTTCGAGAAGGCACCGCCCGTCCAAGTGCTCAACTACACCGGCAGCTATCGCGAGCGAGGGGACAAGGAGGGCGAAGGCGGTGGCGATGATGGAGGCAAAGACGGCAAGGGAAGTGTGGGGCGGGAGAAGACGAAGGGCAAGGACGGCCACGACGTCGGCCTGAACGAGATCAACACGTACATGCCGAACTTTCACGATTTCCTCAACCTGCCGGTCCATTACTCCTCGGACAAATACGGGAACGACAAGTACCCGGTGATCTCGAGCTCGTACGCGAACACGAAGGTGCAGAGCGGCGCTAACAGCTACAGCACGTACAATCACAGACCTCATTATCCGGAAAGTGACATGTACGTACTTCCCGTCAGGAACACGTACGCGCCGACGATAAAAACAAGCACGTACAGGACCACGACCGTCAGCGATCTTAAAGCGAAGTGGACGAGCGTCACGAGTTCATCAACGACCACGACTTCCGCACCGCCGATCACGACGAACTCGTCGCCTACCGTGTCTTCCACCTCGACCAAAGCACCCGTTGTAACCACGTGGAAGCCGTCCAGTACTCCAATCGCGTTGCACTCGATCGATCGCACGGAGACGGAGAACGAGAAGAATCTTCTGCCGATAGAGAAGTTGCACGCTTCCGGTCACACGGGATCTCATCGAAATCCAAGCGATGGAACGACGGAGAAGGCGCAGATCACTCGTTACAAGGATCAACCGAATCTCAACAACTTCGTATTGTCCCACGCGAGGCCCGAGACGAGACCATCGGTGCAAAACGATGAGTATAAAGATTCTTACGATGGCTACGAATCAGACGACGAGGGCGACAGCGAGGAGAGCGATTACTTTCTACCGTTCGGGGATTTATTGAAGGAGGTTGTTACACCGTCCACGACCACTTCCAGTACAACGACGTCGACGACGACCGCAAGCACCAGCACGACGGTTATCGCGTCGTCGGCGGAAACCACGACGTCGACCACGATCGCGCCTCCGCGATCAGCATCTTCGACGTCGCCCACGTTGCTCCAAGAAGGCGTACCTGCAAACAAGCCACCGCAATTTCCAACCAAGTCGCAACAGCCGGTCGTTCCTTCGTCCTTGAGCAACGATCGAAGACCGGGCGTTACGGAGCGCTACGACATAATCGGTCACGGATACAGACCGAGCCCGATCATCAAGCCGGAACCGAACAGAATGGGTGCAGGAGTCGTGATAGAGAGCACGAGTAACATCGTGATACCGCCGGATCAGGACACCGTGTCCTTCGTCCTGGGAAATCGCCAGAACGTCGAGGGCGGTTATTACTCGGTCGGGTCAGCCGTCGGAGAGAATCCTTATGGCAGCTTGTCCGAGACCGACGCTCTGTTCTGGCCGCTCCGCAACGATCCGTACAATCCCACGAAGGAAGTCAAGCACGAACATTTGCTCGTTCCTGTTACTGAACCGAATCTCGTTACGCATAAATGGTGGCCGCCCAACTCCAGCCCTCTGAAAGGCAGCAACGAGCTCGACCCGACGAAACCACAGAGTCCCCTCGTCGTTGCCACGGGCACGGTAGTTGACGATACGAAGAACCCAAGCAAGGAAAAGGATTCCGGCTACATCATCTTCCCGGACGACGGGACGAAGAACAAGGACGCCTTAACGGAGGAGCACATCGTGATCATAAACGAAGCGGACGGCAGTATTCGCGAGTTACCACCCAAGACGACGTTGATAACGGCGACGACGACGATGAATAAAACGAAACTCAATCTTCCCGCGGACGACATCATCGGAGATCTGCCGCAGCTCGCCGAGGATCTGGTGCCGCCCGTGGAGAGTTCCAGACCGCCGTCCTATTACTATAACTACCAGTTCGATACGCCGAGGCCGAATCACTCGAGGCCGCAGAGACTACCCTTGCCGCCGCGCATCAAGCCGCCCTCGGGGCTGCCGGTACCTCCGTTGGACGTAGGGGTGAGAAAACGCCCGTACTCGCCGGACACGAAGCTGCCTAACATCCTGCCCCAGTTCCGTCCCAACGCGAAAGCGTCGCACGGTCATCGCGGTCCAGACGTGATAGGGACGATGCCAGCTGGGCAGAGTGGATCTACGAGAATCAGACAGCCGTTGCCTGCTCCATCACGGAGGCCGTTGCCGCCGCCGCCACCCTCGTACCTTCAGCGTCTGAATCCACCACCGCCGCCGATCCACGCGGTTAGGCTGGCTTTCACGCCGACCTCGAAGGTGGACAGCGTCGTGCTGCCTCACGAGACGGAACCGACGATACGAAGGCTTCGTCCCCCACATGGGGTACCGTCCATATCGCGCGTGGGCCAGGAAGAAAATGCGCCGTCGAACAGACTGTTCGCTCACGGTGGCGGCGCCGACGGCGAGGATGGCGAGAACAGGAAGGAGGATCGAGGCAAGAGCGAGATCGCGGACGAACGCGAGAGCGAGGGCTCCGAAAGATATCCAGAGGAACCGCCGATGACGCCGCCGAGACCGCCGCTGTTTCCGAAGCGCAGAACGGCGGATCCACCGCGCGTCACGACCCTGCAGATGATACAACATCACGGTGAATTCGGCGAGGAAGGTGACGAGGCGCAACCCGCGGAGTCCGTGCTCGCACACGAGGCGGAGCGCCGAAAATCGGACAATCACGATCCGTCGGAAATACCTGAACAGCCTGTATACGTCGTGTACCCAGTCAACACCGCGGTCAACATACATCCGGACGATTCCAACGAGAAGGATGGCAGCGTCGTCGTGGGTACGCGAGGTCCCCAGCGACCACTGCCGCCCGACACTCTGCTTCAGAACGAGCAGGACGATACGCACACTGTCTACAACGGCAGACCCGTCGCCCTGGACTTCCCGTATCCGCTGGAACGACCTGATCCGTCGTCCGTCTTTCCCGCCATCAGCGTTAAGGAGACGCCCGTGCTAATACCCAGCGAGCAGCGGCAGCAGCAACAGCAGCAGCAGGCTTCCGTCGCGATCACGAACGAGCGAGAGAACGAGAAAAACGACGCGGTGAACGTGATCCCATACTTGCAGGACTTCCTGCCGTATCGAAAGAAGAACGAGGCGGCGATCTCCGTGACGCTGCATCGCACGGCGCCGATCGTGACGTCGTCAACCTCGACATCAGCCGCGTTGACCTCAACGCCGATCGCTTATGTTTACACGCCGACGCACGCGCCGCATCCGGCACATCGTCTCGACGAAGATTTTGACGACGACGACGACGCTGACGCGAAGCAGACGGTGTTGTTGCCTTCGCAGCAGCCATCCAGCTCCTCCAGCTCGGCACCGGCGCCGCAAAACTTCATGGCTCCTTTCGTCGCCAGTATGAGCGCCGAGGCGCCCAGCAAGAACGGTTGGAGCGTCGTCGTCGAGCCGCCCGTGGGTGCGGAGAGGAAGTCGGATAGCGATAGCGACGAGGCGAAACCTGCCGACTCGGAGAACGACACTCAGACCGAGAGGAATGAGTTCGACGCCGATAACTTTAAGCCGCAGCTCTTCGGTGGTTTCAAGCCGCTCTACGAGTTTCCCACGGAGGACATGGAGCGTCACGAAGTCACCGATGCGGACACTGAGATAAACATGCCCAGGAACTTCAAGGAACTGCTGCCTGTACCTGATAAAGGATAACTTTTGTAAAAGATACCGGACACTCCGCTTCTTTTCTCTTGAGTCTTGCTCTCAGACATTTCGCTCGCACTTATTACTACTCTTCTCGCGTATATGTAAACGAAAACGTTGGCGAAAGCGAAAACGAAAGCGAAACGTACGCGCGTGGCAAAGAGAATGAAGAGCGAATGTCTCTGCGCGCTGCTCGATGAAAAGATACTTCGTGGTAGCTAACTCGAATGGTAGAAGACTGTACTTTTTTCATTTTTACTCCGCCTAATTTATAAGAACGTCGCGATATAAAATCGTATATAACTTATTGCAATTAAATGACTAGCATTTGTTAAGCTCTCGCGGCAGCGTTAACATCAGCTAACTTGGCATACGTAGAAAATATCGATGCACGTATGAACGTATCGAAAGTATCGAAATGCTGAATAAAGATATTAATATAAGTTTTTTATGGGCAATACTTTTGCAATGTTTTGTATGATTATGTATTATATTCATTAAGTATTTCCATTGAAAAAATCCAAAAATTAAACCTTATACTTCTTCATTTCTTACTTATATTTATATTATTTATATTATATCGCAACTCTTTGTAATATTTTTGGCTAAATCTCACACACAGTTATGTATTATCTATATAATATATTCAATATTTTTTTTTTATGTAAAGATATTTCTCATGCGAGATTAAATTGTCTAGAAATTATTCAGAATTTTCTAAAAGGAAAGGAGATAGGAAAAATTAATTTTTGGCATTTTTTCTCTCTTACGATCTTCTCTATTATATACTTCATTATACAAATTTTATATAAATTTTTATATAAATGCGTACTTGTAGATTAGAAGCTGTCATATTACCCGTCTTATCCAAATAGTCGAAGATCAAGCTTGAGAACGACGTCACCGCTTTCGACTTCGTGCAACTTAATCCTTTTTTGGATTGGTCCGCAAGAATTTTTACTGTCTCTCATTATGTCGGCCACTCTGATCTCAGCGCGACCAAGGAACTCTGCGTTAACAACATTCAACACCGCAGATATTAGAAAAATTACAGTTTAGCAATTTAGAGGATTAATTATTAATCTCGTGTATTAATATAAATTATTCAATTTCCATAATGAGGATCACTAAAGATTTACCGTCAGGACTGTAGTATCCTTTATCGAATACGGTGATGCAAAGGGTATCCTCGAGCAGATCTTTTACTTGGAATTGCATCGAAGCATCCCACAAAGGACAGTCACTTCCGGATACGACACCCGTTCTTTCTTCTTGAGAGCCCATAGACACTTTGCAGAATGCATTACACTTTCCTAGAAGAGAGAAAACGCTTGTATATGCATATGAGCAACCTATCGTTGTGAACAGCAAATTCTAACGTACAAAAATATATTTTTTTTTCTTCTTCAAGTGTTAATAATTTTGCCTTTGTGCAGCAATATATGTATAATCCTCAAACCATTCCAACACAATGTACTTACTCTTGTCCATGGATTTTTCTGCCGAATTTATATGCTCAATCTTCCTTGTTGTAAAATTAAGATATCTTAATAATAGTTTTTCATAGCTAAATAATTCCTTTTAAAATAAATAACTTGTTGACATGCATTTATGCTTTTGCAGTAATTATTCGCCAAAGCATTTAATTTTAAATGTTATGTCATGGAGGACAGACTTTTAATTCGCATCAGAGAGATGTGGATAATGAGCATAACTTACAGCAAGGAAAATAATCGAAACAAAAAAGAAAACTATGCAGTAGAATTGTAAGAAAATCTTTAGAATCAGCAAGCGCAATTGATCTACGAATCAGTATCCCGTGAAATATGAATACAGCTATTCAGAGTTTGTTTTAAAATACAGGACCTCGATACTCTACCTTTTCGATCAATGGTGAGATCTTCAGCCTCCACAACTACTAGCCCCAGCCTACCTTGTAGAAGTCTCCTACTACTGCGAACTACAACACCATGGCAGATTTCTGTTAATAGTAAAGCACTGCATGCAATTGTAACATTAGAATTAACACATAAAACGTTTTCTGGCCAAATTTTTCACTAATATTCCTCTTCCGATAGACACTTATGTGTGCATGATAGATTATCTATATACTTTGATGCAATCCTTGAAATTGCAAGAGCGTTGAGCACAAGAAAGCATTAAAAAGCACAAGCTATACTAAGAAAGACGGGCATGCAATAACAAGCAACCTAAACCATTAGATCCTTACCGGATGGGGCTTTCAAGTTGAAGCCTTCGAGCACAGTGACAAGAATTCTGCCGCACGCCCCAAATTGCGCCTGTTCTGTTCACCCATATAAATCGTGAATTATTATTGACTATTGAATTTATTAAATGGCACAATTATCTATATAAACGTACAAGCTCGACATCTATGTTCATTAACGTATAAACACTATATGCTTACAAATCACGTCAGGAAGCAATTTGCAGAAGTACAAATATACGATGTTCGATAGACTCAATGCTTGCTTAAGCATCGTAATAGTAACTCACTTGACCGCTGTCTTTGCAGGCAATTCTTTTCGTTCTCCAGAAACCTCCTGCGTGCTCCCACGATTCGTTTCGACCACAATGAACATTCATTCGTAGAGGGTGCTAATAGTATTATCGGCTTCTTTTGATCTTTCAGTCTTAGAGTTTTCGATGAATTGTCCGCTGCGTCACTTCCGCTCAGACTACCGTTTCCGTCGCTTTCTCCGCACAAAGACAATTCGTTGAGAAATATCGGCTACGAAAGTCAGCTTTTTGATAATAGCATCGTAATTATGCGAAAAATTTCGACTTATAAATATTCTTCTCTGAAGTTCGAATACATACTTTCCTGTACATCTTAAATTTCTGATGCTCGTTACGTTCGAATGAAAATTGTTGACAGTTCAAAGATTTCATTGGTTGAACGAATAGTAGGAAGTCATTCGTGAGGAAACCGACGAGCTCTTTACCACTTTTTGACTGTAACAAAATTGCAGTATGGCAGTAAAATCATGTGGCACGACGGTTTTCGAAATTCCCGAACAGATATACGTTACCTTATGAAGTATACCGTAATGCAAAAGTTTTCGCGGTCCTAAGGAATTCGTCAAGGAATTAAAGATAAGCTGCTCTTCAAGACCGTCACACATAACGTGGGTTTGCAGCCACTCCAATCTGTCGCTATTTTCTTTTTCCCTAACTCCTTCGTTTACCTGCGTGATATATAATATTAAATAATAAGATAAATCTGTAAATTATTCTATTCTTCCCCTGGCAAAAAATATTCTCATATTTCATATTTTCAAGAATTTTTCATATTTGAAATTTATAAAAAAAAAGATTTCTAAAAAAATACGTTAAACTCCTTCAGATTTTTTAAGTTTTCTTCGGAAATTATAGAATAAGAAATGTCAGAATATTTCCGAATTGAGATAAAGAATTCTTGAAAAGACAGACTTTCTCATCTTTTCACATTTTTTAAATATTTTTGAAAAATTTCAATTCATATAAAAAATATGAAATTTTCTAAAAAAGTTATAAAACTTATATAGAAATTCTGAAAAATTATATGAAGAATTCTAAGAAAATTTTTTACCAGGATCTCTCTCTCTCTCTCTCTCTCTCTCTGTCTTTACATACCAAGATATATATTATGTTATACGTTTTTTTGCTTTATTTTTACCTGAGTACAAAACTCCTCGGACTTGGCCAGTGCTTCTTGCAGATATTGCCTGTCAGGATGATCTACCGGCGTATGTTCTAAAATCTATAATTACTATATTACACACACCGCGGCATATATGACGTGTACCACAATTATTTACAGATAGAAGCAAATACCTTGTTGATGATAAGCGGATACTTCGTTATCCTTTGCATCGGTTTAATTAGAAACGAGCTTAGCGGCATCCCCTTCGTCCGCGGATCCTGCTGACATGCATGCGCGACCTGAACGAATTCCGGCGAAGTTTCTGTCAAATGCTGCAGATACGTCGCAGCAGATATTTGGCAGCTGCAAAATCTTATGTAAGCTGACATCCTAGGTATCTGTGCAAAATGCATACATCGTATGTAGACAGGTTTCAACAACAAAGATGATATTTCCATGTCGCGCATTTAAGATTACACTTACATTTTCACACAGTATATCGCCAATCATTCGAACTACTCCGTTATAGCTGTTATCCCTTCGTATCCTTAGAGTCCTGCAAGAAATTCATTCGTGTTCCTTTAGCGATTTTGGCATCGATAGAAAGTACACTCTGTGTATATCAATAAACTCTGATTACCTCAAGAAATTATCGTTGCATGCGATAATATCTCTCCAATTGATAAATATCCTTTCTACCTCGTCAACGCTCAGAACTAAACTTTCAATTAACGGTTTCTCGAAAACCTAAAATGTGCAATGTGCATGTATAAATCTGTATAAATCTGCCATAGCGTTTCGTAGATTCCTCCATAGTTCCCTTCATCTTCACCGATCTTCCGATCAATTTGGAGTCGCGCGTTTTCTTTAGCCACCTTTCATTCCCTTGAATACATATGCGCGAATAAAGATTTAAATTAAAATCTTGTTGAAGCTTAAAATTGAAGAATAAGGTCTCGTCGCGCATATGTGGTTGGCGATATCTGATTTCCAAACAGCCACTTATTTGATGAAGAAATAACTTTTCAACAGTCACTTCTCGGAGAGAAAGTCTGCTCCAAATTGTGGTAAAGAATCTTCAGATGAAAGGAAGGAGAACCATACGCCACGATACCCTAGATATGCACGTGAATGACACGAGCAAACGTAAACAAAGCGAATTCAAAGAAGAAAACGGAAAGGAATACCTCGTGTACTAGCCTCATGTCTTCTATGTAAGCTTGCTCAGTCACGATTAGCTCTTTGATGTGTTCCTGGCGCTTTCTCTCCATGGGATCGTGACACATCATTGTATCGATCATCAATTCATTCGCTACACATAAAATATATACAAAAAAATGTTTCTTCCGCGCAAAATCGTCGTTAAGTAAGTTCTTTTTAACTCGTATTATCTATACTTCTGTGGATTAAATTTTTGCTAATTTTCTAAGGCGGGAAGAGACGATTATTCTCGGAAATAATGAACGTAATGTCTTGATAAAAATATTTCGTATCGCATTGGCTGTACATTGCGAAAAAGAGAGAAAACATATGTTGGAACAATATCGGCAAGCCGAGAATGCCGAGTAACACACGAATATTCGTAAGAATAATTTTACAACAGACAGATATTTTATTTCGATCAGCGGTGAGATGCGAACGTATCCGTATATGCACATGTGGATATGTTTACATATGTATAAGAACATCGGCATACATACGTGTGTGGAAACACAATATAATATTTCTATATATATATATATATATATATGTATATAAAGTGTGAACAAGATTCGTATAGTCACACAGAATTGTTCATACTCTCTTACAACATTCTCCACTACGCGTCAGATTACACCGTATCCTATCGTGAGACTTCTGATGAGATTCGATATTAGAATAAACAAACAACTTGCAAATAGTAACAATCTTAGGAGTATAACGCACTACACGGCTACATCGACTAAGGGTAACCAGTTGCACAACTTGCTTTAGACATCCCGCCGTCACCATCTGAATAACGTCATGCTGGACTGGTTGTCTGGAGAGTACCTAATTATTAAGCACACAATTATTGCCACTGTGACATAACGTATTTACTCGCTTCTGCCGTGGAGGATTACATAGAACGCGTAAAAGTTCTCGCAATAGCAATGAATAAATACGTTGTGCGCTTGATTTTCTCGCCGAATCAGCTGTACATCCTCGTATTTCTAAGTGACCTTATGATCGGAGCCACAAGGAGTCTCTCAGGGAAGCCAAGACCGACCGTACTTTAGCAAACATTCGTAACCGTCCATCAAACGTTAAATGTTGTCAATGTTGTATCAAAGCTTCGTAATTGCGTGTACGGGTGTATACGCCGAACTCGGTGCAAAATGTAGGCTCTAATGCGGTTCTCAAGGATCTTTTCTTTTTTTTCTCGGAAACAATAAACATTTGAATATATCTTTTAATATAATAAATTCTTTATAACGAAGCACTGTATGATTAACGGGCTAATAGTACAATACATTACACGAATAAGACGCCGACTGTCTATTACAATCCAGAAAATGAACAGTCAGTCGATTGATACACATACAGGAATGCGATTCGATGGAAAAGACCAATTTACAATAACGTTACTCATTGAATCACATGGTCAACACTATCGTTTACTTATAGCTCATTATTAGTGATCCTCGGCAATTATTGTTCACGTACGAGTGCTAATTTATTTAGGCTCTATCGTAAAAGGCTGCGAAGAAGGAGCACATTATCCTTAATCTTCTTTGTTATTTACAGCAATACAGTACTCGTCACTCGCGCGGGATAGCGACTAAAAATCGAACGATTAGATTAATAAATTATGCCGGATCTACAGCGAGCAATCAAGTACATCGCTTTACTTCACTTGACTTCTCTTTCGTCTTTCGTGAAATTTCTACGCAAATGAACAGAATACTTTTGCGCAGTCCGCTAATTCCTTTTACCAGACGTAACAAGCTGCGTGCGATGTCAGGCGTCGAATGAAACTATGCAAGATATTTCTGGGCTCCTCCTCTTATATCGCTTCCGATCGTGGCAGCTAATCGTCGGCTGCTCGATCGTGAGATCGTCACACATCCTTTACATATACTCTAGGCCTCAGCGTGAGACAACCGCGATTTCTAACAGTTCGCGACGCGCACCATATAATAATGACAAAGGACAAAACGTAACGCAACCATCGTTGCTTCTCTAACAATCATTTCTACTTCACGCAACTGTGATCAACGCAGGCATTACATTACAGACGGAGGAAATAACAGAAACACATAGTGATGAACCTTAACTCCTAAGGGACGATCGAATTAAATCTTCTAAATTTTGATCGACCACCAAAATGTCCCGAAGCAAGAAGAGACAAGGAAGCGATTCCGAAAACACTTGCTTCTTCCTTTTCCGAAAAACATTTTTCACTTACACACTTGACATACTTTATAGACCAAGTTTCTTAAAATGAAGCTCTTAAAACGTAAAATCGAGTTGAATACGTCAATCCGCATGTGAACATGGACATCGTCACGGGATGCCAGTATGCATCCAACATGAACTTAACAAATCACTTAAACATTAAGTAACAATAGTATTTATACCGTGACGTAATGTTAAATATTTCTAACGTGAATAAGCTAAGAATTTAATATTATTGTTTCTTAATTGTACGTCAGCATAGATAGAGAACTGAGGTAGACCTTTGGTGTTGGTGCACATATATCAGGTGGTCGTAACACTAATGAAACGATTTAACGATTGGACTTGGTACATGCGCGCGTTGTTTCTATGCAACGAACATAGTATTCGGATGGAAATTCGTTTGAAAATGTAAAACGGTTAAAGGCTAATATGTCGTGACTCATGTTAACAATCTGAATGATAACATTAATGAAGGAATGAGTGCAATCCCGCACCAGAGGGAAAGGCTTGTATAATATGTATAAGTAGAGGCTATATTTATAGAGACGAAGAGCCAACCCTGAGTCTTTCTCCCTGCCCTTCTTGTGTTATTTTTTTCGATTTCCCTTTTTCTCTCTCCCTCTCACACACACTCTTTCCCTCCCCATTCCATTTCTCTGTCTTTCTTTGCCCCAACACCTCACTTTTTTGCTTTTCTTTCTTTTTTCATGCACAGTGTCTCCAACGATGAGACTTCTGTTGTCGTAGCACGCCGTGCCGAATGTAGGAGCTGCTATTGTTCTTATTACACTTCAGGTGCTTTAATTTTAACCAGCAATGCTGTACTGCTGCTCGGCTACCCTTTATGCTGCGTGTTAAGCAAAAGCGAAAGATAATAATTAATAAAAAGGAGATTACAAAATGCATATATTATAGACTAATAATAGAAAAAAAATTGAGGCAGCTGTTTTCTTCAAAGCATCTCGTCTAATTTTAACTTATTAAAATTGTCGTTTGAAAATCATAGAATTATACAAAGTGTTTCACTAAATAAAATCCCTATTTCTCTCTTATAAGACTTTTTGTAATTAAACGTACATAAAACAAGCGAACTTGAAATTTACTAATCCAACAAGAATTCTACTCAGAAAATGTTCTTGTTAGTTTTATTCCAGTTGAGAAAATATAACAGCCAGTGTAGAATATTTAAATAATGCATATAGATTAATAATCCATATAAATTAATTATAAACTATAACAGTGTAATCTACGTATTGTTACATACAATTTAATCGCAAGCTATATCAATCACGATCAGTTAACTGTTAATTGTTATTATTGTTAATCGCGATATCAAAGAAACGGCTACCTCTGACGGAGAGACGGACGGACGAACGAATGGGCAGACATGCAAGGCAGACAGGCAAGCTGTTTCATAAACTGAGAGTGATGTCTAATCTGTCGCATCCGTTTCTATTTCGATTTCTAATGTTAACCACAGGCGATGAGTGTGTGAGGGATCTCTTTATGCATGTGATATACCAGTATAAATAACCCCAGTGCCATACACAACGCATATGCATTAGATGAATGAGAATAGTGTAAATTATCACAAAGTGTAAGCGGGCCTTAAAAACAACCACACAAACGCATCATCTCAACACAAATATTTACATTTAAAAAAAAGAGCTTTCCAATGATATCATTAACTTAGACAAGGTTTATAACTAATGGAGAAAATATATTCTTCGACATATTAATCTACATTGAGCTTATAAAAAAATTGATGCTGTTCTCTCTTTTTCTCTGCTAACGCTCTACATATTCATAATAATATATATTAATCTAGAAGAAAATATAGGAAATACGCTACATACTTTCAGCTTTACTCTCTTACAAACTATTAACTTATAACATAATACTAATATTAAGTATATTTGATAATAATTGCAATAACGCAACTCTATCTTTACTTATTCTGCGAGTTAATTAAATAATTGAGTGCAAAATAAGTAAAAATAAAGCTTAACATAAAATAATATAATAACAAAAATAATAACTACAATGACAATGACAACGGTAATGATAATGGCGGTAATTTGATGATGACGAAAATAGTAATGGCGATAGCATTGATAATAATAATGAAAATGATAAAGATACTATAAATAAATAGCTGTTTTAATTGGAACTTGTTATACCTGACGATCGTCCGCCTATCCGTAGCCAGAAGTTATGTATTTCGCATTTCTATATTTTTGTTCTATCCTTTATTAGTTGGTTCAATCACTCTCTCTAACGTTTATACGCGTGCAGTCAGTATGTGTAGAAATTTAATATAAGTTAGCGCTACAGTATATAATTTTCTTCTCTGTTCACACTGTACGACTTGTGACGTTAAAAGGCATAATGTGATCCTGGGATTCTATTTCGGCAATCACGTACGAAAGGAATACTTACACATAGATGATACGTAGTTGCTCGGAAAGACGCCGGATACACCGTTCAATTCGCCCCTCCACCATGACGCCTCTTCCTTAGCAAGTACTGATATAACGTCACCTTTTTCGAAGCTTAGTTCATCCTCATTTTGTGCTTGGTAAGGATACAGAGCCATAACGCGTTCTACAAATAAAAGAAAATGTAGATTGTTCTAAACAGTATAGTTTAAACCAAACATACAGTTTTGAAAAAAAGCTTAAATGCAGGATTTATTTACCAATATTCGGATCCGTCGGAGAATCTTGATATCCATGAGAGACAGGTGTACTTCTATTACTGCTGCTGGTTAAGGGTTTAACATAAGTTGCTGGGAACCAACCAACCTGCCTCTTTTTACCGCGTGCCTGAATAAACAATGCGTTAGTTATTACGTAACAGTACGGTATTGAGTAATAAAAAAAATTTGTATTCTTTCTACCTGGAGCTCTCCTTCCCACCAACCGCTGTCAGTCTTTTTACGAATCATTATTAATTGTCCTCTTTGCAAGTCTAACTGTTCTGAACTTGTTGCTTGATAAGGTGCAATAACTTGAACAATTTCTGGTTTTCTTCCTCTCTGTAAAAAAAAGATTTCTCTCGTGGGTAAAATTTGCTTCTCGATATATTGAAACAGTTTTACAACTTGAAGAATTTTAGGGAACGAACTCGGTTTTACATAAATCATAACGATCAAAATTGATATAACAATATAATAAATCAAATACCTTGTAATACTGCATTATCGGGATGTCGGTAGCATAAAAAAAGTAAGCAATTACATTCTTATAATAGGAAAAGTTTTAATCGTATGAGTATATTAGAAGGAACAGTATATTATATTTTTTACCTGCTGAGCGGCCATAGCAGTAAAGTCGGGTAATTCCGCTCTATCCTCAGCAGCTGCTCTCTCGTCTTCTAACTGCTCTTCCGTTTCCTCTACCTGCTAAATATGCGTACACTCTATGTCATTTAAGCTTTGTCACTACAGTCTCATTGCCCGACATCAATACAGTAAGCGGATTAAAAACATTGGCATTTTAACGCGTAGTTAAATGTGAAATAAATTACAATCACAATTTGAAATGAACGATTACAATTACGCACCTGCGAAACTGCGGGCGCCGGGATATCAGCTTCGTTCTTTATTTCTGCAGTTGCAACAACAGCAGTGGGCTGAACGTTAGTAGACAAAGACGCATCCTGATCAATGACACACACGCACACACTCATATTAAAAACTTTCGAACATAGATTAGTGAAAAACAGAAAAAATGTGCTCTTGTCGATTCGAGCAATTTATTTTAGCTTACAAACAAATTAATGATTAGAAACTAGACAAAAATGTATGCGGAAAAAATCAGATTTGCGCCATACCTGACTGGGAGCGTCGCACTTCTCTACATAATTAGACGGAAAGATCCCACTTTTGTTCCCTATACAACCAGTCCACCACTCGCCGTCCTTCTTAATAACTAACATAACTTCCCCTTGATTGAAACTAAGATCGCCAGCTTCGGTCGATTCGTATCGGTAAAGAGCAACGTAATATTCATTAAGACCGTCAGCCGCGATGTCTTTGTTGCTTGTGATTATCTCTTTCACGTACGACTTGGGGAACCAACCCTTATTTCCAGTGCTGGCTGAACCGTACCACCAGTCGTCCTGAATAGAACATATGCTTTACAAAACGTATATACGTTATCATCTTCATATAATCAATATTATAATAACCTGCTGCTCAGAAACATTGATAGTTTCTCCTTTCTCAAAGGAAAGATGTTGCTCCATAGTAGGTCGATAAGGAAACAAAGCGGTGACTTGTATATCGCAAAATGTACCTAATCCTAAAGTAGGGATAATAGCTTCCACTATCGGGGCTTCTCCTCCTAATGATCCCGCATCAGATACGTTCTCGGGAACTTCCGCTATTCCTCTGTACAATCAGAATAAAAAGGCCATTACTTGATGATACGTGGAACGACACATTCTTGATATCAGCAACATAAATGAAAATAACTAACTCTAACGTTCTCTTCTCTACACTGTCTTGTTGTATGAAAGTACGTTCGTTGTCCAAGTCAGTTGTACCAGTATCCACCGGCTCCACGTAAGATTCAGGAAACCAACCGGTGTGCCCGCGAATTTCTCCCGCCATCCATCCTGGTTCAGCGTTTTGCACAGGTGGTACCTATGGTATAGACATTATATTAATTATTTACATATTGGATCAATTTTCTCTTTAGCAATAGCAATTCTATTGCGCTTACTGTACCTACCAGTATAATATCACCAGGTTGAAATGATATTTCGTCTTGATTTCGCGCCACGAATTCATAAAGGGCTCTGTATTTGCGGACACCGACAACAGCATCTTCATTTATTGAGTCTGCAGTAATGTCGTTGACAGGCCAAGCTGTGTCGCTAGTAGGTGCCTCTCCCCAACCGCTATCGCCCCATGCGGATGTGGCAAAGTCGGCAGCTGAGACATTACTGTTTGATCGAAGTTCGATTACTTTCTTCTTCTTGTCGTCGAAAGTGACATAAAGCTGTTTACAATCTACTACTAGATTTTTCATTTGTGTCTTAATATCCTCAAGCTGAGCATTATTATTTTCAATATCGGACATCTTAGAATCGATCTGTTGAAAAAAATACATTTAGAGATAAAACATTGATATCACTGAAGCTAAAATTACTTGTTTACGCAATTAACAAACGTCAGGTGCATACCTGCTGCTGTAAATCTGCTATTTTATCTTTCATCTGCTTAAGAGTAATTTGTTTATTGTCGAAAGCCATCTTAATAGCCTCTTGCCCGGCTGCATCTTGCGCCGCATTAATTTTATTTCTCGCCTCAATACGTGCTTTCTCTTGACTCAACGCTAGCAATCTTTGATTTTGTTCCCGAAGTTTATTTTTTAATGCAGCCATGTCTTGTAATTGCGTGTCTCTCGTTGATCTCATACCATCAATAGTCGTTTTGACGCCTGACACTCCTACTCGAGTGTCACAAATCTTTTGTGATAATTCCTTCACTTTGTCGTTCTAAAGGATAAAGAAAGATAACGTAAGGATTGATCATTGAAATACTGTGCTTACTATTTGTAAATATATATCTTTCTAATGTACTCACAAGCGTTCCAAGTTCGATGGTCAAGGTCTGATTCTTCGCTTTTAATTTGAGAAGAACGTCTTGTTCTTTTTGTCTCTGTGCTTGCAATTCTTGTGACTTCTGTCTTTCCCACTCCAATTGTCGTTGTCTCTCCATTTCCCTAAATGTCAGGAAGCAGCGCTGCTTTTGAATCCATACAGATATAAATTTCTCTAATAATACTGCATAATAAACTTACTTGCGTGCCGCCTCTTTCTGTTCTTGCGCGCGTTTCCGTTGTTCCTCCTTCTCCTGTTCGATTTCCTTTTGCCTCTGCATTTGTTTCTCGATTTCCGCTTGTCTACGCCTCTCCTGCTCTAGTCTGCATCACAAACGCAAAGTTTTCCTATGTTGTGCTTAATTAACAAGTTCTACTTGCCTTATTTTTTCCTGTTTCTCGGCCTCTTCCCTCTCTTTGCGTTCCCGTTCTTCCTGTTCCTTCCGCTGAATCTCTAATAATGCTTTACGCCTACGTTCCAATTCCGCTTGACCTTTCTCAAAGTTCTCTTTACGTTTATCTTCGAATGAAGTCTGTAAAAAGACATCTTTTTTCCTTTCGTTTCTTTTTGCGCAAAAAGATATTTTTATATTACATTTTATACCATATACCTGTGGCATGCCCGCTAATGGATCAATATTTTCTGTTGCATTTTGAGCTAGCGTTAAACTGCTTTGACGTTGTCGTCTAAATGTGGGTGGGATAAGTTCTAGTGGAAGCGTCGTGGGTATAGTTTCGCCGGCTTTAGCGATATCGCAAAGATGCATTGCAAGCACAAATTCCTCGGAGCCTAAACGTCCATCCGAGTCCATGTCAGATAAAGCCCTGTTAATAAGCATTTTGAAAATTTACTCTTCTGTTTTATAACATGTATAGAGAATCATACTTCATACGCTGTCTTGTAAGAGTATTTTATCACCATACCATATTTGAGCGAGTATGGGTTGTGGCAGTTGCGACTGCACCATGATATTTCTTGCTTGAGGTCCAGATAAAAAGCCAGATCTCGTTCTGTCCCAAGTATTAAATAATTGAGTATATTTTAATTTGGTCTGATGCGGCACCGCCCATTCCGTTGACTGTGGAGAGCCAACCGAATGCTGGCTGTGCTGCGAATCCACTGAGCCTATTCTGTCTATACTTGGTGGACGTGCTGTTGTGCTCAAAGGTGTATTCGTAGATACTGGCGTTTGCGTAATCGCGCCATTGACCAATGCGCCGTTTGCAGTTGTCGAGGATACTAACGGTAACGCTACTGATGGAGCAACTCCAGTACCTGAGAGAAGAAAATTAATATTGTAATGAATGCAAGTACGATCACGATATTGTTTTGCATACACGTACCAGTATTTATTGATCCAATGGATTGTACCATACTAGGAATGCCGGTCATAGGGGCAACCATACCCGCACTAACCATGCCTAACGGCTGTGTCGGCATTGATTGTGCCATATTAAAGGCAGCCATTGGTACAGGAGTTGTGTTTAAAGGGGCGATTGGAGCTACTGATTGAATACCTAATTAAAAATTAATGAGTGTATAAAATTAAATAATAATTTATGTATTTCTATTTTAACGCAAAGTTCATTCTCATTTTTTTACCTATTCCAGAAACAGGAATAGATGGGGCCGATGAAACAACTGAAGGACCAACGACAGAAGTCGTAACTTTCATTGGTGAAATTCCTGTAACAGGACTATTTGGAAACGAAGGTGGTGCTGGTTTTGGTGGCGGGCCACCCGTCGTCGCTGTAAAATTAGCCCCTGAAATAATTCAGTGTCATTATTACTATGTTTCAATTGTATCAGACAACAGTTGTAAATGGCTGCGTTCAGCAGAAAAAGCAGCTTTGCAACTGTCGTAAAATTCTTTAATATGATTGGTTTATACACTTAGATCCAGGAGGAACCAAGGGCAAGAACCAATCATATTAAAGAATCTTACAACAGTTGCAAAGCTGCTTTTTCTGCTGAACGCAGCCAATGTCTGATCATTTAAATCCAAGCGACATTCATTTGTTCGATAAATTACATGACAAATATTTAAAAAAAAGAATTGAATAAGCATAAGCAAGAAAACTGTGCGAGTACTTTAATGCTTTCTTCTTCATAGCATGTCAACATTAATTGAGTGATGGGAATTAATAACAATTATGTTAGCCATATACAAATTGGGTTTGTTGTGGTAACATATGTTTATTTAAACATACCAATATTTGTAGGTGGTGCAGGTCTTTGCGGGGGACCACCGGTCGTGCTATTGGGGGAAGACGCGAGTCCTTTTTTTGCCGCGTAAAGTGTAAAGCAGTATTAACGACGTATTGTCGAAAATGACGAGATGCAAATATTATTATAAGTATATAAATGTAAACCCTTCAAGTAGATAATAAGTAAAAGGCATTATCATCAACAAATAAAAATTCTAATTCTACAATTAGAAAATAATATCATGATCTTTCCATTTACATAACAACATTCAAAGTTGTTAATGCAGTCGCGTTTATCTCTATGTTCAAGCATTTATGAGAACTTTCCTGATTTTTTGTTGAATAATATTAAAATGATATATAATAATCCCAAGATGCAGATGGATTCTTTTTTTTTCATGACAAGTATACTTGCTGAAAAATCTATCGTCGCAAAGTCCAACACATACCTATGTGTAATAAACGTATAATAAATATGTGTAAAATAAAAAGTAGTACACTAAAAAGATAACAAATTTTTAGTCTAAGCAAAGATTAAATAGTGCCTTGAAAGCTTTTGTTGCGACATAAATTTCTGAAATGGGCCACATCAAAAGTATAAGCTGTGCATTTGTTTCATATATCAAGAAAATCATAATTATCTCATAAAATTGTACTATAAAGAAAGATATACATTACAATATATGCGAGATGTATTTGTAAAGACATTCCAAAATTATGGAGTGTATTTAAAGTGTAGGGAGTACAACAGCTAGAGAGGGAATTTGCCTTACATCATAATACAACTAATAATGTCAACATATAAAATGATTTAAAGATACGTTTTAACTCAGAATACTGTCAAGCGATCGAATAAAAGCTTGCTCCAAAAAAAGAAGACAAACTGACTCATATAAAACACACAACATTCAGTACGATTAACATACCCACAGAAGGTGGCGCGGGTCGAGCGGGTGGCTTAGACGGTATATGAGTTGTGGCGTGTGTGCTTGGAGCCACATTCTGTCTATTTTGTTGTAATGCTGTGTAGTATGATGAATTATGAGTAACACATAGAGAAGTTATGTCCGATAATTAATGTTTCGTGGTTAAAGTGATAAGTTGACAGTCCAATTCAATTTATGAGAATGATGGATACTGACAGACATGATATTGTAATATAGGATTGTTGGATTAGTGATACTGTACTCATGTTAGATATATCTGAATGAATCTAATAAGCGGAGAATATTTAAGCGAAAGTGTTTCTCTGGGTGCTTATAGACGCTCTTACAAGCCTCTTATAAGTTGAAGTTTTTTTTCTGCTAGTTTACGAAATATCACATAAGCATCTACCTGACAATCGTCAATCGAGAGATAGAGGAGGGTGAATAATACAAAAATCAAGAGTCGACGTTTAATAATGCATTACCTATAAGGTTATTTCCAGCTGCGGGTATCGCGCTTGCTGCAGTATGAGATACCATTGGTTGATGTCCGCTTAAATTTACTAGAGAGCTAACATTACTTGGAGCGGTCGAACCATTTGGCAATCCAGTCAGGCTAGCGTTGCCTAAAATGTCTCGTGATGTAATTTCATGTATCTTGTGCGCACAAAAGTATTCACCTACCGATTGAGAAAGACATCAAGCTCTGTATGAGAACAGGTGGCAGTACTTTGGGAATTTCGAAACCACGCAGTTTCAAATTGATCAACTTGCACGCGATACTGAACTCGTTTATATCCATCTTCCCATCTGCGTCTGTATCCGATAATGCCCTATAATACACAAAGGATTAGAAAACTCCTTACACGGAGGGTGCGAGACAATCCTTAAGTCATCTTGGATCTTTACCATATCTGTCCGAGAATAGCAGGCTGTAGTTGAGATCTAAGAAGAAATCCTTTTGCCTGCTCGCCAGTGATAATTCCATTGATCGGGTTCAACGAGTCAAATTGTTCTTGGTACCTCATCCTTTCTCTCGGCTGGATCACCCAGGGGTCCATACCTGCGCATCAAACATGACATTTAGAATGAACATACTGCGGTCTATGATGAAATCATCTATTGCGAAGGCACTACGCATCAGGCCCTTGTCCAAGCCCATCTATACTGAGAAAAGTTGTAAACGTTTATAAGATAAACTATCACTTTATCACAAAGTGTGAGATATCGGGCGTAAAAATGTTCACTACAGATGACATAAGCGATAACACACAGTCAGCCTGGAATTTAATAGACGCGCCAACATCAACAGAACGGCTGATAGGATAAGAAGCGAAATTCACCTGGAGTCTGGGGGGTGACCATTTTGGGGAGGGGGGGATCGACGTCCGCTGCACGGTACTCGAGGCGGTGTGTATCACGTCAGGATCTCGCGTCTCTCGCGATCGAGCAGTTAGCGGCGACCGTTCACGCCTTCAAGGTTAGGTTAGGTTAGGTCGCGGTGATCGATCCTCGCCTGGACGGTCCCGCGACGGGATTTATCTGGAGAAATCAAGTCAGAAGGAGGGGGGGGAGAGATAAGGGCGGCCCGGAATCGAGCGTGATCTCTACTCGCGATTCGGGCAACGACGTCGCGCGACGGCGAAGCTACGAAATCGAAAGATGCCGAAATATGTCGACGAACGCTGGTGCGCGTACGCGAGAGGAACAGGTGACTCTGGGTCGCGAGAGATACCGCTGAATACTGCTCGCCGAATCAACGGGACCCGCCGCCCGCGTGTGTGACCTGTTCCCGTGTCGCGGAGCGCCAATCGTAAACCGCCCACCGTCCGCTGTTGTGCATCGCCGCCCGTCAATCGTAATCGCCCGTCATCGCTCGTCATCGCGCGACCCACGACCAACGACCCTTCCCCGTCGCCCGTCTGCCCAGGGTCCTCGCGGCTACCTGGCTGTCAGTCCGATCCTCCCGTCCTCGCGTTCCAACTGTCAATCGGCGCGTCGTCGTGTCCCGCGTGCGCGGACAACAGGCGAAACGGCGGAATCGATCCTCGCTCTCCCCGCGTAGGAGAGAATGAGGAACGGGAGAATCTGTCGCGATGAGCTGTCGTGTCCGGCGCGATCGTCTCGGTCGACCGGGGGAGAGCAGGCCCGAGCCGATCCGCCACGAGATGACCACCACTGACCACCGCCAAACTCGCCCAAGCTGCGACCGCTCGTGTAACTACTCGCGCACGTCACTTTCACGAGCGCTCGGCGGTTCTCGGGACTCTTCGGCGAGAATCGATATCCCGCCTCCGAGACTGATTCCTGCGATCCGCGGCGAAGATCGTTTGATTCCCCGCGAGAGAGAGAGAGAAAAAGAGAGAGAGAGGGAGGGAGGGAGAGAGCGTGCGTGAAAGAGAGAGAAGTTCGGACGGCGATACTCCCTCCGCTCCCTCGAACAAGGAGTATGCGTGTTGCCGGAAGTGCGGCTTTGTCGTTGAGGTTGAGAATGAGATTTAATTGTCCACGGCGGGCTCGACGGCGATCGCGGGCGAGTCTCGCGAACCGCAACGAACGTCAGAGCGCTCCATTCGGAGCGCACTTCAGACCGCGAAGGCGGCTCGACGCGCTGCGAGTCGCGAATGTCGCGATCCGGTTGTTTTCCGCGAATCGTCGTCGATACTTTCTGCGCCAAAGCGTGAAAGCCGCGCGGACGAAATAAATTAAATGTATCGACGAAGTATCAAATATGTCAGGCGCGCCTCTTCAGAAGTATTTGAGCAATTAATGGCTGGACGCGGGCGAGCCGCCTATACGCGTCTAGCAGCGATATACACCGAATCGCACCGAATTACGGGTGCCGGACGGGGCACACGCGTCCTTGGCGATAATAGATATTCTTCCACGCGTGCATACGTACATACGTGGCACATGTACGAGCTGGAAATTGCGGAGCACCGGCAGTCAAGCCGGAAACGTGAGCGTTCGCGAATCGGTGCGGATCGCGCGAGTCTCCGCGATTTTCACAGCGCGAGATCGTTATTTTCAAAATAATGACCGCTTCTCTCCCCCCCTTTCCGCCACCCGTCACGCGTCTCGAGAGAATCTCTCGCCTCTCTCCCCTTCGCCGTTCCCTGATGACACAGATAGCCCTCGCTATCGCGGTCTTTTTTAACCGTCTCCCGTACGAAAAGTGCCGGTCGAATCGATAAAAGTGCACGCTCGTTGCATCAGAATTCGTTTCTCGCTGATAAACTCGCCGGCTCGAGAGGGATCTAGTCTAACGATATAAACACAACTACGGCACGCCGTTAGAAGCGTTATTGAAGCGTTTCGCAATCGAGCGGCGGCGACCTTTCCGTCGGGCGACATTGGCGTCTTCGCCGTTTTTAGAGGTCGCACGAGCTCGTCGTCTGGAACTTCGAGAGCTCGAGATATCGCCGACCGTAGGTATCGCCCAATTAACCCTTTAAGGTCCAGGTATCGATTCTGTTTGAATAAAATTTACGATCAACGATCACAATATTATAGTGACTTGTTTAGCAGGAACACCATTGTTTTAGGAATTGAGATAGAGAATCTAGCTCCATATAAAACGGATCAAGAGTATTATATCGACAGAAACGCTACTTTATCAATACAAAACATTTGAAAAGAACTCACCCTACTGAAAATCCTTATTCTCAATTATGATCTCAATTGTGATCTCAATAAAAATTTTATTCTCAATTGTGATCTCAATAAAAATTTTTCAGTAGGG
>NJRL01000039.1:79845-90570 GCA_003063815.1 Aphaenogaster rudis
ATTCAATTGTATTATTATTAGACCCAATGTCTGCATTTTTAAACCAATAATTCAATCATTGTTTTAATAATCCAAATATTGGGTCTATTAATAATATAATTGAATGAACTACTTGTGTTTTTGGCACCCCATGATAACACATTGAAGCAACAGCTTTTTTTTCTCAGTGCATCGAGAACGAATTATCTGCTCTTATCTCGGAGACATAAAAATATCTTACGGTTTCGTTTTACATGCACGATTAATGATCGTTGGATGAGACGAATATAGGCAGAGGGAGAGACCCGAGTATCTTCTAGAAGGGTGAGAAAGTGGTGCCAGAAAGACATCTCGGTCCGTCTCGATTCGGCACAGCTTGATCCCGGCATGGGAGACATTCCTCCTCCTCTCGTCTCTCCGTCGCGTCGCGTCCTCTCCATCACTTTTCTCGCCGGAACGCGGCTCTCTTCATCGGCCGCGTCCAGCGGAGAAGGCAACCGTTAAAGCCTGCCGGACGGATTTGCATAAAGCGTAGGTACGCAGAAGGAGAAAGGAGCAGCCGATCACGCGTCCAAGGAACGCAGCTGGCATCCTTCATGTTAAGCAAAACTCGACCTAGATCGGTCGATTTTTCTTTCCTTCGCCTTGTGCGCGAGAATGCGGGTTACGCGGTTATGCAAATACGGTCTACGGACCCTTGCGCGATTCCTCATGGAACGCGACGTGTTATGCTTATCGAGCGTGTATCTTTAATTGGCTGAAGTTAAAGAGAAAAACACCGGCAAGCACGCTGAAAGTTCGCGAGCCGCTGATGAAACAAGCGTTCCTGCACGCAATCGCTGCGCTGCAGTTTGAACAGGTAAATACTCCTTTCTGACATTGGGGAACGCTGCATATAAATGTCAACAAGTGCTGCAACAGGGTCTTCATTGTCACGTGCAATCGGAGCGTGGAAATAGTCACGGATAATGAACGCGACAATGCTGACTAATAATGAGGATAACGTCCATTCTTCACCAAATGTTCACTATATAGCTGTCTTGATTTATTCGTTTACCGGCTATGCTTCGTACTATAATTTGCGTTTATCATCAGGTGTACTCTCGTGAAAGCCTTCGACAGCAGACCGTCAGACTGTTTGCTCATTAGCGGAGCGGCTAATGCAGAGCGACGACTTCGGCCGAGACACCAGAGTCATTCTTTCTCTCTCGTTCTCTCTCTCCCCGTTCCATTCGCACTCGCGAGAAACCAGTTGCGATTTTTCACGCGGTGGGAACTAGAAGCCGCTCCCTACTATAAATAGCCTTCGGGTTTCGCACTGGGGCCGACGATGTCGGCCTCCGACGCGGCGACGGCGGTGGCGGTGGTGGCGATGATGGTGATAGCGGTGGCAATGTCTGGGCCGGTATTGCTGACATGCGCCCAACAGGCATTTCTGTCGCGTGCGAATAATCGGCCACCTATCCGCCAGCTGAAGCTTCGCTTCTTTCTACGCGATAAATTGATACTCATGGAAAAAGAGGGTGAATCGAGAGGGATCGTGGCGTATTAATGCGTATATGTAGGGTGGCCAGAGAGAGAGAGATCCACTCGACCGGAAAAAGAGTACAGTTAAGCGAGTGGGAGGGAAGGGTCTAAAATTTTACACAAAATTATAGCTGTTATTAATAAATTTTTATTAATGCGATAAATGTTGATAATCTCACAAAAGAAAATTATTTGTCTATATTTATTATTTCTTTGTATAACCAAAAACATTTAATAAAGTAAAAATAAAAAATGCAACTCGCATAATGATGACATCACTGCAAATCCAAGCGTGTTATTTTAGCTGAAGCTCTTCTTACACATTTCTTGCCATTTTAAATCATGTCATTTAACACGATTGAATGTATTAATTTTTAATTTAATACGCTAAATTTAATACGTTAAATGACGTAACCAAAAACGGCAAAAGAGATGTAAAAAGATTTTCAGTCAAATGTGTCATTTTTAGATGTTTAGGCGTGTAAAAATAATACGCTTGGATTTGCAGTGATTACGTACTGTTTCTGTGTGCGTAAGTGGAGGGAGAAAAACGCTGGTGTGCACGGGCTCGAAATCTCACCACTGACTCGAATTTGATCAAAACAGAAAGAGTACAAAGAGTACGTTTTCACGGAAAAAGTAAAAAAAGGTCAAAAAAGTATCTGTAGTCTTTTTTATGATTCAAAAAGAGTGTATGTACTCTTGAAAAGAATACTTCTGGTCACCCTACGTATATGTATATATGCAGGTACACGGACGAGGTGCAGGAGCGCGACCGAAGGAATGAGGAGGATGAGAGGGTCCATGCCACGACCTGCGTCGGAATTTTTATTAGGCGAGAAGGAGAACCCCCTCCCCCGTCGCGGGCCCCCGATCGATCGTCTCCGCTTAAGACGGGAGTACGAAGGCGACGACCAAATTTGGAGCGTATAAGATTAGAACGGCTAATTATCGAAACGGCGCGTTTCGCGCGCGATCCGTGCGTCCTTCGTGAATTTCGCAATGCGAGAACCAGATAGGCATGGCGGAATGGTATGCGGCCGTGTCTCGCCCGTATCCTTTTACTAGAGAATTTACGCTTGTTATTGTAAAATATTTCAATGAACTATCGCGTCACGCGACACGATTCGAAACGGTATCTACGAGGGAGGCTCGGCTAGCGAACGTACATATAGCAATCAGGATTGCCTCTTAGCTATGTACATCTATCGAGTCCTCGCGATAACGTAATCTTATCGAGGGAAGCTAGTATCTCTATTATTCAAACACAAGCTACTTTTATTTCGCCTAGTTCACAATATACTGTTCAATCGTATCTCATTCCCGTGGTTCGTAAATTATCAACTAGAACGTCAGATGATCCTGCGAAGGTCATGCGAAAATTATCGCGTGTAATAAAACTATGGTGACAGGGAGATAACTAGGAATGGGATCAAGTTTAATATGTGCTTAAACATCCGAGTCAAATCCAATAATCAAGCTTCATTTTCTAGGATTCGAGTAGTGTTCATGAGAAATAATTTTTCATATTATCGTATTTGCGAAGTAATCAATCCCGACTAGTTAGTTTCGAATTTTAGAATGATTATCTGCAAGATTCGAAATGTACTTATATAAGTAGTTTTTATCGTAAAGAATCGAATCTTTTAACAAGTAGTACTTGAACTCTAAGAATGAAGTTGTTAGTTTAAAGAATGTAATATCTAAAATCTAAATAAATAAAAATCGTTGACCGCTCGATAATAGCAAAAAGCTTTGTCAAGGTAATAGGCCGAGATTCGAGCAAATTACAAAGGTGTTATTGTAATATGAAAATATTTTAAAAATTGATTATGTGATTCGAAACTTATAATAATGTTGTAAAGTAATTTATAGACTGAAGACGACTAAGTAAAGTTGAAACGTCTCTTAATTAATTTAAAGATTAAATAAATAATTTTATCGGCATCTAATTATTGCTCGTCATACTTGACCTTCCTATGTTATCATTCTATGAAAATATTTATTGAAAAACAATGTAAAACGTTAACGTTTCAACCTTACTTGGTCTTCAAAACGAAAAAATCAAGTAAGGTCGAAACGTTAACGTTTTACACACACACACGCGCACACACACACACACACACACACACACATTGTTTTTCAATAAATATTTTTATATTATAATAACACCTTTGTAATTTGCTCGAATCTCGGCCTATTACCTTGACAATGTAAAATATCTATATAAAATATAATAATATATAACATTATTGTATATAAAACAAATAATTATTCTCGTGAAAGTTTTAAATTATAATAAAATAATATATTAAAATAATTGTCGTTTTAGACGAACGTTTTGATTTTAAGGAACGTAAAATTTTTAGTAAAGTAATCGTAAAGATTGGAACATATTTGATCCAGGTTCGAGTCTACTTGGAAGTAGGAGAGAGTAGCCTAATTTGAACCGCCTCCTAATTTGGACCGCCCTATAGGTTTTGGCGTTAAATGTCAGTACTTTACACCCACAAAGGAAATAAATAGGGCGGTCCAAATTAGAAAACAATTCAAATTAGACTACTCTCTCCTAATACCCTTGTTTCTCAAGGTACTCATAGGGGATTCGAACCTATTTCGTCCAGGTTCGAGTCTACTTAATGTACTGCTTTTATTTTTCGAAGTAATCATAGAGTTCGAAGCTACGCCAACAGATTCGAATCTATTTGTAAGATACTTAATACCATCTCTAGAGACAACGTCGAACCGGCAAAAGTTCCGCAGCGCGCAAGCTTTTGAAGAGGACGCGAAAACGCGGTATGTCGCGGGGTAGCCGCGTTAGACAGAGCGTTAGCATTTCATTGCCAGCTTCCTTGCTCTATTGCCCCGTAAGTTACAACGTGCCTTATCTCTCGCATCGTCGAAAATAGGACCGTTCCGGCGCGGATGCCGCGCGCCGCCACGAGGCGGAGCGCGCGCGCGGCTTGAGTGATTTAAAATCGTCTTCGCGGAGGACGCAGAAAGGCGGAAGAACAAACAGCCGAATACAAATAGCACTAATTCCGGCGATCGGTTTGCGCTCATTAGCCGCGTTCAGCGAAAACAGGCGGGCTTAGGAACGGCTTTATAAGGAGTACGCGTCGCGACGAGCGGCGGCACACGCGACGGATCGGTCCGCGCGCTTCCTCCGGCTCTCTCGAGGGGAGGGATTCGAAATTTGAGTGTGTCCCGCGAGTGTGATTGACCCGGCGTGCCGGAGAGGAGGCCGGTCTTCCTCCCTTTTTATTTTGCATCCGTTTCGCCGAGCGTCGAGTCTCGCCGCCGAGGGGGACGGGAACGTGCCGGGCCACGTCCGATTTTGACAAATCGAGATCCGCCTCTGTCCAGGGGGGAAAAGAGCGAGAGGGAGAGAAGGAAACGAAGAGGAAGAAAAAGATCGTCCTGGACCATCCGAGGCACCGAGCGTGGCCGAGTGCACCGAGAGTCGAATCTAGCCGGCGCGCTGAAAGTTGAAACGCGCACCGGCGAGTCTTCGGCGAGTCGAGTCGAGTTGAGTCGAGTGGAGCCGAGTAGAGGCTGAATCGCGTCTTGCCACGGCGAACCGCGAGGCGACCCACGCCGAACCACGCCGCGCCGCGCCGGCGGCCGGCTTGAAGCATGTGGCGGCCAGTTCCCGTCCGTCCTTGATGCGCGCAGGGTTGTGCGGTTGTTCCATTGACGAGTGCCGGACCGTCCGTTTCGTGCGCCGCGTCGTGCATTTGCCTGCACACAGCTCGCCCGTTTGCATTTCGAAAAAAGCTGCCTGCCGCTAGGAAAAACGTCCACCGTCCACTTCTACGGTCAGCAAAAGCCAATTACTTGTGCGCGATCAGCGCGGTATCATGTAGATATAAACTAAATGTGCAGATAATGCGGGACGATATTTCGTATGTCCGACTCGTTGCGATACGAGCAACTTTGCGCTAGAGCCGAAAGACAAGCTCGACCGTCACATTGTCGCGCGATTGAACGTTTCGGGATTTTTGCCGGAGCGTTAAGCCCGTACGTCGGACTGCACATTGGAGATTGAAGATTAAAACGCGACCAATCGGATAATCTTAAACTTCATTCTTTTCGTTCTGATTAATCAAATATTAATATATATTAGTCTTATATTATAAGCCTAATATATTATATTATATTAATTATATTTATTAATATTAATATATATATATATATTAATATTCGACTAATATATTAATATTTGTACATATATTAATATATTATATTCGAATATTAATATATATATTAATAATCAGAACGAAGAGAATGAAGTTTAAGATTATCCGATTGGTCGCATTTTAATCTTCAATTCGCAATCCTCAATCTCCAATGTGTAGTCCGACACAAGCTTTATACATGTCCGAAGAACTTCTTCAGAGCTGGGATTTTTGACGCGGATTTTTGGGGATTTGACGCGAGAATTATTGGCAGAGATATTAATTGATTGTATTATACGCGTGTTACGGCAAGATTGTTATTATCAATTATTTGATATTGATTTGCATGCCACAGAATCACACATAAATCTATAAGCTTGCAAGCTGCAATTCGTCTGTACCGTTGTGCGGGAAATGTAGTTTTACGGAGGAATTTAGCACGAGTAATTGGACGGAATGAAAAAGAGAGGAGAGAAATTGAAACGTTACCAATAAACGATTGGCCGGCCAATAATTGGCCGGTATTATCCGTTTGCCGCCTTTTTCTTTCGAGTCCTAATCCGAAGACAATTGTATCAATTGTATCAATGACGATCCGTGCGGATCGTCTGTCCGCGAGTCTAATTAGTCAGAACGGGTCCCGGGTGCATTAAAAGCGCTACGCACAGGCGTAACGTTCGGTTGGACTCGGTATTGAACCTTGCGAACTTGTCAAACCTCTCCCTTTCTCTCTCTTTTGCATATCGTTGTTACGCAATACGCGCGTGAACAATGTTATAAACAACATTACTTTTGCGTACGTGCGACTAGCGAATTATCAACCTTCAATGACGAGCTTATCATACAAAATTGTAATAAGTCGGAAAAACCGTGCGAGGCAATTAAAAACGCGATAATCTTAAAAAACTATGCACATATATAGAAAATTATATAAGTTATATTAAAATAAAAATTAAATTGCGTTGCTAAAAAAAATTGTATTATTTAATTAAATTATTAAATTAAATTAATTAAATTATTATATTAAATTGTATGTGTATAGTTCTTCATAGGGCTGTTACTTTTGACAATTTCGAAGTTTCGAAAGAATTTGAAGCGTTTTTAATTGCTTCGCGATTCTTAAAAATGCAAAAAGGAGAGATAAAAGATATAGATAAGATAATAATAATAAATAGTTATATATAAAGATAGCAAACAATTTACACCCAGAATTTCTGTTCCAGTTGTCGCAGTTTTCGCCAAAAGCCGACCTAAAGGAACGCCTGATGTGTTCGGAGAATCGATGAGCGGTTTTGGCCGTCTCTACCGTCGCTGGATCGAGTCACTTACAGCTAGGAATATCTTGAGGAGCCCTCGTGTACGAGTGCCCTCGTGAACCGCGCCGTGACCGTGCTGCACGCGCCTGCTTCTCGGAGCAACTTCCGAATGTCACGGCGAAAAAATCCTCGTGACTCGAGATAACGATGTCAGAATCGATAGAGTATTATTAAAGCGATCGTCCGTTGCGAGCGGAGCCGTTAACCGCGCACCGATTAAAATCCAATAGAGGGATATCTTTGTTTACAAGGGTTCTAATAAAAGCTCTCTTTCTCTCGCGCATCGAGAAATACCTTAAATACGGAAACGTAGGATACACTCTCCGGACGAAATGGCGTACGACGACGTTATCCATCGTATGGGCGAGTTCGGCCGCTACCAGCGCCGGGTCTATCTTCTACTATGTCTTCCAGCCATATCGTGCGCCTTTCACAAGCTAGCCGGCGTGTTTCTCGGGGCTAAAATGGACTCGAGGTATACACAGTTTCGAGCAAACGTGACGATAATTGCACGGTGGATTACGAGGAATTTACGGTAAAACGAGAAACTCCTTTGCCTCAGGTGTTTGCTTCCACACGAGCACGCGGAGAACGCCACGTTCCATCTGAGCCAGGACGCGTTGAACGCGAGCTATCCGTGGGACTACGAGCTCCGAGGGTGGTCCCAGTGCATGAGCCGTGACATTATCGGCCTCGCGAATGGCACGATTATTGGAAAAGCAATTGGCAACGGCACCGAAGGGGGAGGCATCAGCAACTGCAAGCAGTATGTGTACGACAGAAGCGTGTACAAAAGTACAACCACTTCCGAGGTACAGAATAATGATTATATAGCCGGCTTCGCAAATTAAAGCCTTCTTACTGCGTTTTCTCGACAATTCTTGCACGAATGAAATTCAAGTAGAAATAAAATAACGAGACGGATTGAAACTCGATTTAAAGTAGAGCTGTTACTTTTGACAACTTCGAAGCAACTTCAAATTCTTTTATTCGCATATGAATCTCAACAAACAAATAACAGATAATAAATGTTTTTCTTTTTGTAGTGGGACTTGGTCTGCGACAAGGCGTGGCTGAGAGCGACGGGGGACTCGTTGTTCATGGTAGGAGTCATGCTTGGCTCGATGATATTCGGCGGTTTGTCCGATAAATATGGTCGTAGACCAATTTTCTTCCTGTCTTTAGTCATACAGCTGGTCGGCGGTATACTAGTAGCTGTCGCGCCCGAGTTTATTTCCTACGTAATCTTCAGGCTAATTGTCGGCTCAACCACCAGTGGGGTGTTCTTAGTAGCTTATGTCATAGGTAACTGAATTCGATCACCAATATTGTTTGACTATCGTTCGTCACAATATTTAACAATGTGTCGAACAGGAGCTTTTGAGAAGCTTTAACTAAATCGCGCGAGGCGGCACATAAATGTAACCATTTATATCTTCCAGCTTTGGAGATGGTCGGGCCAAAAAAGCGGTTAGTAGCCGGTGTCGGTTGCCAATTATTTTTCACTACTGGATATATACTCACCGCCGGTTTCGCATATTTTATTACCGACTGGAGAATGCTGCAAGTAGCTATCACGGTGCCGAGCATCGCATTTCTACTTTATTGGTGGTACGATATATAATAGATGTATTCCAAGTAAAGTGTATAATTCCGGAGTCGGCGTTGCAATTTACAAGATGATCTGTTTCGCGGCAGGTTCATTCCCGAGTCCGCGCGATGGCTTCTAACGAAAGGCCGCCTCCAGGAAGCGAAAGATTTGCTGCAACGTGCTTCTCTGGAAAACGGCGTAGAGATGCCGAGTGAGGCTCTGGACACGCTTCTTAATAATAATAGCGAGGATAGTATGCCCGACGCGAGAAAGCCTTCGCTCTTCGATCTGTTCCGTTATCCGAACATGAGGCGGAAGAGCATTCTTTTATTTTTCAACTGGTACGATCGCTTCGTCAGCTGTTTCATGCATTTCGTTTTTTACGCTTGATAAGTGTGTGCTAATTTTGATTTTCTTGTTCATGCAGGCTCGTCAACAGCGGCACGTACTATGGACTGTCTTGGCACGCGTCCAATCTTGGCGGTAACGACTACGTTAATTTTGTAATATCCGGAGTGGTGGAAGTACCAGCGTACACGTTCCTAATTTTCACCCTAAATCGATGGGGCAGGAAAATCATTCTTTGCGGCTGTATGATGTTGTCCGGATTAGCATTACTTGCCACATTATTTGTCCCTGCCAGTAAGTATAAATTAACAATTTTATTTAATTTATTCATAGCATTGCGACTTTATATCTTCTCACATGCGTGTTTGAGTAAAACTGTCTTTGCAATTTGCGAAAAAAAACATCTAAAATTGAGCTGAATTTGAAATCCATCTATTCTGTAAGTATTGCCAATAAATGAATTTATTTGTTTTCAGATATGCCGTGGTTAATCGTTTGTTTGGCAATGATAGGAAAACTTGCTATTACCTCCTCCTACGGTGCAATTTATGTGTTTACTGCCGAACAATTTCCGACTGTCATTAGAAATGTCGGATTAGGTGCAAGTTCCACTTTTGCTCGAATTGGCGGAGTTATCGCGCCATATGTCAATCATCTGGTATGTATCACGTTCTTTTCTCGATATCTAGAAACATAGAGACATTCAAAGCAAGTATTTCGATGTTCGATTATTATGGGTCGTCTACAATAGCCGTAAGAGTAAGTAGTAAGTCATAAGTCGTAAAAAATTGACCAATCACAGTCGAATGTGAGGAGAATAATCGACTCTAATTGGTCAATTTCATACTGCTTACATTTTACTGCTCACTTTTACGGCTATTGTAGACGAGCCTTTATAGATTACGTGAAATCATCAAATTAGCATGTTATCTAATCGTTCCAGTCGGAAGTATGGATGCCATTACCACTCGTTATATTCGGATCCTGCGCCTTATTCGGTGGATTAATGTCTCTTCTTCTTCCGGAGACATTGAACAAAAAGCTTCCTGAATCGATTCAAGACGGCGAGCTCTTTGGAAAGTAAGTCTTTCCCGTTTTCTCATCTATCCCGTGCAACTAATTATTTCAGATTCATAAATGACACGTCTTTGGAAAAACTTTTTAGGAAAACATCGAAGAAGAAGAAGAAGAAACAACAGTTTATACTCGAACAACTGAACGACGTAGAAATAATAAAACCGTTAAAGGCGCAGGAGAAGCAGAACGGCGTGCATGAGAAACAGAACGGATGACATTAATTTACGAGATCAACGTCGGTATTACACTCAAAATATGTACCCGATTCCCATCTGACCATACTTTACGTGTTTGCCACGTGCAGTACATACGCCTGCGGGGAACTTGGTGTAACGCGATGCTCATCGAATTTCGGTCTGAACTTTAAATATCTACAATCAATTAACATCTGTTCGTCCTCGATCGAGCGATCGCATCTCAATTGGGTGGGATTGGACGAAAAACAATTATTTATACAGAAACAAAAGTTAATCAAACGTCAGAAGAAACGTACATATATTTTGCGTTCTAATACTTTGAAAGTAGGTACGATGATGGCGTTTATTTAGGTGTCACCATAACGTGTTGCGATAGCTTATAGATTATAAGAATTCTGCCGACAAACATGTCACTACTCAAACATCTAAACGTCCTTTATAAAGTATGACTGCAGATTATGTATGAAACATTGCAACTTATCAATATAAAAACTTTTTGCTAGTATTCCTCT
>NJRL01000039.1:99714-116056 GCA_003063815.1 Aphaenogaster rudis
GAAGCATTTTGTGAATTAGTGATTATATAGTAGAACGCGATTTTGTATAAAAGTAGTACGTATTCAAATTTTTGCACGGTGCTTCAATCACTTGAAAGTTATTCGTGCTTACCTGTATCCATGCAAACCGCATACCACTTCTTCGCGAGCTTCACCGCCAAAAGATCGTCCTTCTTGGAACCCTCGTCCAAAATTTCTGCAAAATATCGTTTAATACTTAATATCATTATATCCTAGTTTCGAATTAAAATTTGGGCCAACTTAATGTTTACCTTGTATTTGCACCATTACGTTTATCTGTGCACTAGAGAACATACTCCAAGAATCCAGCCCTTTCGGAGCGGGATTATGCTCCGGCCAATTTCCACACGCATACTCGTAAAAATCGTCGCACGGATCAACAGATTTGTCCATGCTCTCCGATATTATCCGAGCTGGGCGAAAATGAGAATAAGAAGAAAGGTAACAATGAATAAACATATGATTTTTCAGACTAGCTTTGAATTACATATAATTCCATATAACTGGTGCAATTAATTAATACCGATTTTTTTACATTCCTGTGATTGACATATGGTTGGCTTATTTTCTTCGTTATTTTCATCCTTATTTTCATTCTTTTTATTATTTGTGCCAAACAACCATGCTAAACGCGAAGGATATTTCTGGTTTTTCGATGATGCGGCATTCTTCATTAAAAGCACGCCAATAAAGGCGCTGTGAAGATTTGAAAATATGACAATTAATACATGAATATGACAATTAATATTAGAAGAATAAACTCAAATTTCATCGACAACAACTGGCCAACCGTATATTTTAAATTAAAAACGGTACATACGACGTTTCGACCCTAAGTTTTGGGTCCTTTTCAAGTGCACTCTAATACATATAAATTATAATATTTTCAATTGACACAGACATCCGTTATATATGTAAAATTTTTTCAGAAATAAACATATTACGTTGTCATGTATGTCAAATTGTACATTTATAAGGATCATAAATGTACATAAATGTACATAAAAGTACATTTATACAATTCTGATTCTTATAAATGTACAATTTGACATACATGACAACGTAATATGTTTATTTCTGAAAAAATTTTACATATATAACGGATGTCTGTGTCAATTGAAAATATTATAATTTATATGTATTAGAGTGCACTTGAAAAGGACCCAAAACTTAGGGTCGAAACGTCGTATGTACCGTTTTTAATTTAAAATATACGGTTGGCCAGTTGTTGTCGATAAAAAATTTGAGTTTATTGTTTAAATATTACTGGCGGTTTAACTATTTGTTAACATTGTGTAATATTAGAAGGTTTCTAAAAAGTAATTATTACGAATTACTTACAGGAGAATGAGCCGCTTCATTGTTGCAAAATAATCTGAAGCTGATATAGATTTTAGTTGTGCTAAGTATGCGGTAAATTGTATTCTCACGTTCTCCGCCGCATGTGAAATTATTTGCTGCATAGCTCTTTTATATATTACTATTTGAGCGGAAGATTCAACGTAATCATATCGAATTGATAGAGCCGAAGGTCGAAGATACATTTTTCATCCTTCTAATTCATATTAATTAAACGACGCCTGCGATAACGGATAACAACTGTATCTCAAACTCGAGATATATTAATTTTCACAGTTTCCTTTTTTTTCTCGAACAAACTGTTATTAATATCATTAAAAAGGCGCCCATCGCTTCATGATTATTATATCTATTTACGTAACGCAATTTAAACAAAATAAAAAATTGAGGACAAATTGTTTTCGAAACTGCGTAACGTGCGTTGTGTATCAGTAAGATAATTACACGCTATAGAATTTCTTTTACGTTTAATAATTGCATTTACAATAGATATATTGCAAGCAAAAAATAAATCGAGCAAATATACAAATTCTCCTAAATATCTGGAAAAATACTGATATTATTTTATAAAAGTAAATTTTATTTACGAAATGTTAATTAATATTTGCGGAAATCACTTTTGTCAAGATTTTCTTTAAGATATTTATGTTAAAAGAAAGTAACAATTGACTATGTGACAATTTTATATTGTAAATGCAAACATAATTTAATTTTAATTGGATTCATGTTACTTCGGGTATACCAATGCAATACTTATCGTATTTCGATTCGTATTCGTATACTACCTACTCTTTAATTAATAATAACTAATAATAACTAATAATAACTAATAATAACTAATTTTAAATTTCCCTGAATTAAAAACAATTGCAAATTATGTCGGATATAATATTAAAAAGTTAAAGACGTCTTATGTCCTGATATTGGACGTTCTGTTGTCCGGGTAGAGAATCGTCATAGAAAACGTTTATAGACATATGCGTTATTTATATTCATTGATATTCATTTGGATAAATAATTTCTACTAGATGTTTTTGTGAAATTGTTTTGCAATATTCTTTTGGGTCAGACTTTGCACCTTTTTTGAGATTCATCTGACTATCAACTGAGCAATTATAAACTGCAGCAGAGAGAAACCTTGGTATAGTATACCTAACGTGAATATGTTTTCAGTACTGGCAGTGTATATTGGAAAACTATAACTCTTACAATTAGTCGACCGACAATATGCTCATCTCTCTTGGCGAGTTCCATTAATTGATTTGAATCGGTCGCTCCGTACGATAATTGTAAACAGTACTATTTTAATATAATTAAACAAAAAAATATCATTAATTATTACCTTGATATTATAAAATGGCAATAAAAACTTGAAATTTATAAAGGAAAAAAATGAACAATTTCTTCACTTGATATGTCTATTTTATTCATCAATATGTGTAGATAGAAAATTTTTATCAATCATGTTACATTTTTATCAAACATTTGCATGTTTTATTTATAATATTCGTATAAAATTCACTTCCAGATATGGCATTTTCTTTCGGGATTCATCGCACTGCCGAGTGGGCAATCGAAAGCTTCGGCGAAGTCTTGCGAATTTGAAACAGACCCTATCACTCTCAACCGTCCCGGGCTATGTACGTCCCTCTCGGCTTTCTTTATGGTGCTATTTGTTTTCGTAGCACTGCACCATAACTGCAAACGAGACCGTAATTTTAAACATCAAAGTATATACACATTTTCATTATTAAAATTATTTTTACAACTTGTTTGTTACAGCTTAGAATTTATTATCTATCTATGATGCTTACATTGGCAAAGGATAGGAAGAAAAGTTGATCGTTAGTGAGATCTTCATGACCCGGCAATACGGCGTCCGGTTTCCCGCATTCCCTTTCTCGCCTTCGGTAAGCTCTAAACGATGCCTCCAATCCCATTGTATCTGCGATATTCTCACCTGCCGTTCTGTTACCATAGTTCTGCAATTTTTATCAATATATGTCATTAAACATTTTTAAAACGCACGATGAGAAAAATAAAAGTAATTTAAACAATAATCAAATGCACAGTAGATAATGTACCTCTATTTTGAAATTCGTTGCCTTGTGAATGGGATAATTATTGAATTGTTCTACGAAGCATTCTGCCCGTTTGCCATACGCTTCGGCCATTGCGGATAACCATTCCACAATCTCACCATTCTTATTATACAAGTGACCTAAAAATTAGGTTTTGTTCTTTTTGTCATGTTTTTAAAATATTTTTAAGGGCATTTTAATACATTTTAAAGTAAAGTGATAGATATCATAATAAACGATAGATATCATAAAGAGTGGAGTAAAGCAAATATTATTTTATAATGTTACCACTGTTATCGAATCCGTGATTAACCTCGTGAGCCATGATTAATCCAACCATACCATAATTAATAGCTCTAAAATAAAGAATAGTTAGAAAAAATTTTAATATATATAAGAATTATTAAATTTTTATGGATGATGTAATTGTAAGTTTATTTGTATTTAATGCTATGCTAGTCGCGTTGATATTGAATCACTGTCCACTTACTGTGGTCGACCATAATCAAACCATGGGCTCTGGAAATCTGCTGCCGACAGAGCTATAATCAAAAGAAAGATTAAGGTCAATGATGGCGTGAATAATCACAAATTCTTAAAGATTTAATTTTATTAAGAAAATGTTTTATAAACCTATGGAATTGATATCCGGCGAAAAGAAAGCATTTACCATTATGGGGCTCATCGTCATACTGTAACACGAAAGTTACGTGAGTTTATTTTGTAAATTAAAAATAAAACTGTAACTAAAACAAATACGAATGCATTATCTTACACTTTATCATCGTCATCTTCATTCATCAACTCTCGTATATTTTTCCACTTGCTGTATCTATCATTGCTGAGCGTATTCTCATAATACGAATTACCGATATTTAACTTTAATAGAACGGAGCAATTAAATTAAACAGTCACTCTGTAGTAATAATTAATAAACTTTGAGAAACTTACTCCTTGAAAATATCGTTTAACGATAGTGTTATTTCTATACCAGTCTGGATATCCTATAAATTTCTCCATATTTACTAATTTCGCTAAAACGAAATCTTGAGTATCTTCATCCACCCAGTTTGACTCTTTAATTTGATACTCTACTTCTTTTTGTATATCATCTATCATGTCCGAAGCCTACCATAGGATCCAATTGAGCAAATTTATAACATAGATAAAACGCTATTGTAAAGGTAAAATAAAACTTTTAATAATCTATGCAGAGTGCTTACAGTCATCTTGATTTCGTCAGAGAAATGTCTTCTCACATATTCGTACGCTAATATGTCGCTCATCTCTGCTTCCTCTAAGCATGTTTCCCATCTGTGGCAAACATCTGTTATCAGTTTAATATCGGTATTATTTAAAACTAACTCGATTTTAATTCGCGATAGGACTGCGCTGTATTAAAGATAAGAGTGTAATATACGAAAGGACTATATTTTTTATCAAATTAAAAGCGAACGGCTACGCTGGCAATTATGTAAAAAACTGTTCTCTGTATAAAAACTTGCATGATACCTCTCTTTTATTTCTTCATTATCATTCTTCTCCTTTTTTTCCCATGCATTATATAATTCTCTCATTTCGTTTGTAGTAGTTTTTATTATTCTGCTCAAAAAGTTCCAATGTATATAGTTCACTAAAACATATTTCTCATGAGCACGTTAATCGTGACATTTTGTCATTATCGCCACATTTCTTTCAAAATTTACCGATCGTTCGACTAGATGTTTCATCCAGCAAAGCGATAAGACCCTTAAAGTAAGCTGGTGCACCAATTTCTAAATCTATATCGTCATCCATGGGCACATGAGCCTCGTCAAACAATTCCCCAATTTTGTACTTCCAATCAATCTACGATATCATTTCACGTTGCGTTAATCGTATGGATATTAGATTACATATTAAATTAATTGTTTAGAAAACGACTTACTGCGCTGTTGGCAGTTTTAGATTTCTCTTCATCATACCATTCCTGGAGGTCATCGAGCGTCAACTCCTCATCATAGCTGAATGACGACGCGGACCTAGTAGTCTGAAATATATCATTATTCAGGTTATTAAACGTTCTTGTCGCTACGTTACCTGACGAAGTAATGTGATACTCACGCCAAATAGTTTTATTTGAAAGTCGATCATGTCTTGAATATCTTTAGCCATATGTTCCTCTGAAACTTCCATGCCTCTTGCTTCAGCTATGGCGCGAGCTACTTTTGAAATGTAATCAGCGTATTCTTTTATCACGTCATCTTTATCAGTCGTTTTTTTTTTGCTAATCGGCGGTGTTGTCGCCTCTAAAGTTTTTTTTAGTCTTTTCGTATGTGCTTCCCTTGCGTGATTCCTTTTGTTTTTTTGCGTGCGTAATTTCTCTTGTACATTTTTTTGTACTCGTCTTTTTACCCTCTCTTTCTTCATCTTATGGTTCCCGTGCTTCTCGGAGTGAGTTCCGCTCTTCGTCTCTTTACTGTGCCGCAATTTTTTATTTTTCGCGAACTTGGTCTTCTTTTTACTGATTTTCTTCTTCGCGTTTACATCATCATCCTGTTCGTACGAATCATTTTCATTGTCGGTATCTTCATTGTCATCGTTATCATCATTTTTATCGTTATCATTATCATCATCTTCATCATCATCGTTGTCATCATCTTTATTATCATCTTCATCATTCTTGCCATTATTATCGTCTTTGTCTTTTCCTTCACTTCCAGGCTCTTGACTATCTTGCTGCTCGTCGCTTTGCTTCTCTTCGTCGCTGGGATCTTCATCGCCCTTGTCTTCTTCCTCTTCGGTATCTGGATACCAGAGCTTACTTGAACCCGGAGGTAAATGCGGAGTATCGATCTAGCAACAAGAACTTACATTTTAAAAAATTATTAGTGAGAATTCATAGTAAATGTGTTTACACCAATGAAAAAGACAATGAGTGAATAAAATTCTCGATAATGATACAAAATACAAAATACAATTACAGAAACGTTAATTATGCAAACAGGTTTTCCGATTCACCTAAAGACGTAATATTAGTACAAGCGTAATGATAACGATAATTGAAAGCTTGTGTCGTGATAAGTACATGTATTATTTTCCGAGTCTCGTTCAAATCATATTTGTCTACGCGCACGTCGTGGAAAACATTCCTTCCCATTAAGCGCACGTATTGATCATCCACTTTTTGCCAACTGTACTCCTGCTCGTTCCATTCGTCCGGATCCATTATCATCGGCCAGCCGCCTATCCGCGATAGAGTAAAGACAAGCGGCTCGAGACCTTGTCTGTCCATTGCGTCTAGAAGCATTTTGTAAATAAATGATTATACAGTGGAATACAATTTTGTATAAAAATAGTATATATTCCAATTTTGGATGTATTTTTCCAATATTTCCAATTTTTGTGCACCAATCACTCGAGAGTTATTTGTGCTCACCTGTATCCATGCAGACCGCGAACCACTTCTTCGCGAGCTTCACCGCCAAAAGATCGTCGTTCTTCGGATTCTCTTCCAAAATTTCTGCGAAATATCATTTAATACTTAACATCAGTATATCCTAGTTTTGAATTAAAATTTGGGCTGACTTGGCGTTTACCTTTTATTTGCTTCATGACCTTTATCTGTGTACTAACAAGCATACTCCAAGAATTTCTGCCTTTTGGAAGAGGATTATGATCCGACCATTTTCCACAGGCATACTCGTAAAAATCATCGCACGGATCAATAGATTTGTCCATGCTTTCCGATATTAGCCGAGCTGGCAGAAAATGAAAACACGAAGAAAGGTAATGATAAATGACGATCTGAATTTTCAGATTAGCTGTTGAATATATAATTCCAGTTGTAGCTCTGTTATCGCTTAATAAATACCGATTTTTTTACACTCCTGAGATTGACATACGTTCGGCTTATTTTCTTCGTTATCTTCATTCTGATTTTCATTTATTTTATTGTTTATGCCAAACAACCGTGACAGACGTGAAGGATATTTCTGGTGTTTCGACAGTGCGTCATCCTTCATTAAAAGCACGCCGATGAAGGCGCTACAAAAATCCAAGTATATATCCAATTAATATATAAAGCGTAAAGGATAATTATTAATTTATGTCAACATTTTATATTAATCTAGAACTCGAAACAAAAAAGATTTCATATAAATATGAATTATTTAAATTTTATCTTTCGCAAATTGTAATCAATCAAGACAGATAAGTTTTCTAAATGACAATGTAAAGGATTGCCAATTCAGCAATCACTTTATGAATAACACCATGTTTAAAAAGTAATTATTACGAAATACTTACAGGAGAATGAACCGTTTCATTGTTGCCAAATAATCTGAGGCTGATATAAATTTTAGTTGTGCTACGCGGTATAAATTGTATTCTCACGTTCTCCGCCACAATATGAAATTATTTCTGCACAGCTCTTTTATATATTACTATTTGAGCGGAAGATTCAACGCAACCATATCAAATTGATAGAGCCGAAGGCCGGACACATCTTTCGTCCTTCTAATTTATATTAAATAAACGGCGCCTATGATACGGGATAACAAGGCTGTATCTCAAACTCGAGATATATTAATTTTCACAGTTTCCTTTTTTTCTCGCATAAACTTTTATTAATATCGGAAAATAATGCGCCCATCGTTTCATAATTATCATATCACATACTGTTTATGTAATGCAATTTAAACGAAATACAAAACTGAGGACAAATATTTTTAATGTTTGCAAAATTGCGCATCACGCGTTGTATCAATGAGATAGTTATAACACTACAGAATTTCTTTCACGTTAATTAATCGCATTTATAATAGATATATTGCAAACATAAATCGGGCAAATACTTAAATTCTCCTAAATATCTAGAAAAATATTGCTGATATTTTATAAAAATAAATTTTTTTCATTTACGAAATACCAATTAACATTTGCGGAAATCACTCTTTTGTCAACATTTTCTTCAAGACATTTATATTTTAAAAAGTAACAAACGATTACATAACAGTTTTACATTGTAAATGAAAACAGAATTTGATTTTAATTTTGATTCTTGTTACTTCGGGTAATTTTGATATCATCCGACTGATACATCGAGTCTAATTGAATATTGACGAAGTGAACGAAGTAAAAGTAACAAACATGTTAGAATGATAACAGAAAAATAACAGTGTACACAACAAACAGAAAGGGTAAGATTAATTTTCAAAAAACGATATGATAGCCAAAATATATTTCCCGATTAGGCGGAATTGTTTTAGACGATTAAATGTAGCACGAATGCTACTACATGCTTGTTTTAATGCAATGCTTATCATATTTCGATTCGTATTCTCGTATCTCGATTTAATTAGTGTATTTACAACAAGTTATCATTTTCAGGACGTCCGTTGTCTCATGATTATTATATCTCTTCACATATTGCAATTTAAACAAAATGCAAAAGTGAGGACAAATTATTTGTAGAATTTTGTGTTGCGCGTTGCACCAATATAAGCAAGGGGCCATTCACTAATGAAATCAGGTGTACACTTGATTTGTAATCATGTGTAATCAACAGTGAAATCAATTCGTAATCACGTGTAATCTTGCAATATATTTTGAAATCATTTACATTAAACAAAAGCGTAATCAGTGTAATCAAAGAAAACTAAGTAAGAAATCGCGTGAAATCGTTGCTAAAATAATTTGTAATCGCAATGAAATCATTTGTAATCACAATGATATCATTTGTAATCACTGTGATATTATTTGTAATCACAATGAAATCAACTGTGATCACAATCGATTTCACACAGTCGTATAAAGTCACTTTAGTAGTTGTAATCACATCGTAATCAACTGTAATCGATTGTAATCAACTGTTTGTAATCACGTGTACATCCAATAGCTGAGTGAATAGCCCCTCGAATATAAGATTATGGCCTTCTTTGCTTTATTCTCTAGTAGCACAGTATATTGGCAACACATTGGCTAAATATTAGTTATATTGGGAATATCTTGGCCAATATTGCCCAATGCAAAGCTAATATTGGTTATTAACAAAATGCAAATACACTGCCAATATTGCAGTGCCCATGATAATACCAATATTGGGTATTAAGTAAATGTAAATGTGCTGCCAATATTAAGTGCCAATACTTACACGATATTGCGTATACATTGGAAGTGCATTGGCCAAGCAAGATTTCCCATGAGCAGTACGCGGCACCACCACCAGGTGGACGCGGAGTTCTCGTATTTCTCGTAAGTAAATAACCATACAAGATGGAATAAAGACGCAGCATTATGAGATTATTCACTCATGTTCTAATAATATGATTCTTTAAAGGAGAGTCCCCAAAAGTGGATTTTAAGATGAGAGTAAAGAAATGTTACTTGAAAAGTACAATTATATGTTTAAAATGACGAAAAAATATTAAGACATGTATTTTATAATATTGGTTTCACATTAAGATGCAATTAATATGTAATATAAAAAATTGGATAAATATTATTGCTTAACATTGACCCAAAGCCATCCGATCAATATTGGCTAAATAAGAGGAGGTGTCTACTTTACAATGTTGGACAAATATTGGGGATCAATTCACACCCAATATACAATATTGGATTTATATTATTTCCCAATATATTGCGCCAATATATTGTGCTACTAGGGATATTTCTTTCACGTTTTTAATCGCACTTATAAGAGATGCATTGCGTACGTAAACTAAAGAAACGTCCAAGTTTTCCTAAATATTAAAAAAAAATCTTTTATTATTTTATAAAAATAAATTTTATTTACAAAATATTATTTACAATTTACATTTTCGTAAATCTTCCCTTTGTAGTAATTTTTGTTAAGAAATTTATATAATAAAAGATGTAATAAACGATCCTGATAGTTTTACACTCTAAAAGTATAATCTAATTTTAATTCATGTTATTTCGGGTATCTTTTATATTGTCCAATTGATGCATCGTGTTTAATTGAATATGGACGAACTGAACGAAATAAAAGTAATAAACTCTTAGGATGACAACGGTATTATGAGTGTACATGAAATGCAGAAAAAGTATAATTAATTTACAAAAATTAATTAGGATATTCAAAATATGCATTTTATTTCGCTTAATCACATTTTAGATGATTAAATGTAGCACGATCAAATGTTACTAAAAGCTCATCATAATGTAATACTATCGGATTTTGGTTTATATTCTTAATATTTGCTGTTAAATAATTTTTATCCTCAATAGATCGAACAATCGCAGGCTAATAGATCGGATAGAATATTCAGAAGTTAGAGAATCGTCTAAAGAGACGTTTATAGATATGTACGTTATTTTATTCATCGATACATATGGATAAATAATTTCTGCGAGATATTTCTCTAAAATTGCTTTGCAAGATTCTTTTGAGTCACTTCCAAATATTGCACTTCTTTTCGGGATTCATCGGACTGCCAACCGGACAATTAAAAGCTTTAGCAAAGTCATCCGAATTTGATACAGGGCCTATAACTCTCAATCGTCCGATGCTATGCACATCATTCTTGGCGACTTCCATTAACTTACTAGAGTTGATTGCTTGGCACTCTAACTGCAAACATTATTATCTTAATAAAATTGAATTACAAAAATATGAATAATTAAATTTTTATAATTTTGAATTATAGTTCTCACGGTTAATGTTCGTAATACTCACGTTGGCAAAGGATATAAAGAACAGTTGATCGTTGGTAAAATCTTCCATGCCTGGCAACGCGGCATCCGGTGTTTCGCTCTCTGTCTCCTTGCTTTGATAAACTTTAAATATCGCCTGTAAACCCATTGTATCCGCGATGTTGTCGCCCGTCGTCTGCACGCCGTAATTCTACAATTTCCAGCAAAAATATGGCCAATAAGTCTTCAATAAAATACAGATAATTCGACCAAAGTCCAATAAGCAAATGGTCAAATAAATCTTCAATAAAGTAAAAATAATTTAAATATACAGCAAGCAACACGCCTTTATTTTTTCATTTGTCTTTGTATCAATGGGATAATTATTATACTGTTCTATGAAGCAATCCTCCTTCTTGTCATATTCGCCGGCCATTGCTGAGAACCATCCCAGGAAATCACCGTTCTCATCATACATATGTCCTAAAAATTACTTCTTTATATACATATATATTTCTCTTTCTTTCGCCATCAAATAATTTTAAAGAGCGTTAAAAAAATAATAAATTACTGAATTATCGCATCAATTAAGTACTGTAATTTAGTAAACTAAATAGTCTAATAGCAAATATTATTTCATTGCGTTACCAGTATCATCGAAACCGTGATTAACCTCGTGACCCATGATTGATCCAACAATAGCATAATTAATAGCTCTAAAATTAAAAGTATTTTTTAATTAAAATTAAAAATTAAAAATTTTATTAAGAATTAGATGTAATTGTAAGTTTATTTGTATTTAATGCTTTGCTAGTCGCGTTGACATTATGAATCATTGTTCACTTACTGTGGTTGACCATAAATTTTATTAGTATGCATTTTGTAACATATGTCATATTAAGTTTTAACCAGAATCATTCACTTACTGTGGTCGGCCGTAAGCGAAAAATGGGCTCTGGAAATCCGCCGCCGTGACAACTAATGACAAAAGAATTCATTTTTATTGTTAAATCATTACTTGCGAATAATAAAAGTTTAATCGACCAAATTTACTAATTTATTATAATGCATGTAACGTGCAATCAATATATTATTTCACTTAATAGCGCAATTAATATATTAGTTTATTAAATAAGAAAACATATTGCGTACTTAAAGCATTATTCCAGGGAATATAATAGGCATTTACTTCAATCGGATCCAAGTATTCTCTGTAACATAAAATTTGTTGTATATAAAGATTATTTGAAGATCCGGGGGGAAAAACAAGAAATGTCAGTTTTATTAAAAATGAGATATGATCTCGTCATTTTGTAGCGTTTAAGAGATACTACAAATATCAATGATACTACAATGTATCTGTAACTAATCTTGGATTAAAAACTGTATTAATCAGTGAAAAAATGAAGGTAGAACATTCGGGTATAAAGGAAATAACAAACTTCAAAATTCATTTTACTCAAAAGTATAAAACTGACATTCCTTGTTTTTCCCCCTGGGTCTTCATTTAACTCGCAAAAATACATTAAATAATAAATTACTATCTCACATTTTATCAATTTTATCATCTTTTTTCGATAACTTCCGTAGACTCTTCCATTTGATGTATCTGCTGTATCGAAGTTCATTCTCGTAGTACGATGAGCCAATAATGAGCTTTAATGGAACAATTTTATGTAAAGCAGTCGCCATTTAGTAGCTAATACTAACAATTTTTGAGAAACTTACCCCTTTAAAATATTCTTGAATTATCGTGGTATTTTTGTACCAATTCGGATATCCAATTAGTCCTTTCAAATTCTTTACTTTTGCTAAAGCAAAATCCTTAGCTTTGTTATCCAACCAATCTGATTGTTTAATCAAATACTCGACTTCCTTTTGTAGATCTCTGAGCATATTCGATGCCTACGATAAAAGTGAATAATCAATTTAGGCAAATTCAGCACAGAGACAAGAGTGGATAAAAGACAAATGTGAAATAAAACTTACTGTTTTCGCGGTTTCTTCAGGGAAATATTTTCTTACAAATTCGTACGCTAAAATATCTTTTATCTCTGATTTGCAAATAGTTGATCTTGGTCTGCATTTTAATATAATTGTACGTAATACAAATTAATCAGATTTAAAATCAGTAGTACTTAATGTGTGTATTATGCAATATATAATTAATTATAAAGATTATTTATATAAAAGTATATCAAACCTCGGAGCCCTATCCTTGACTTTCTCCCAAGAATTATACAAGTCTGTCATTTCACTCGTCGTAGTCTTTATTATTCTGCTTATGAAATTCCAGTGTATATAATTCACTGAAACGTATTTCTTATGAGCGTGTGTAACGACAACGTTCCGTTACCCTTATTTTTTCGAAACTTACGGATTGTCCGATTCGATGTTTTGTCCAGCAAGGAGAGAAGACTTGTAATGTAACTTGGCGAAATAATGTCTAGATTTAAATCGTCATTCACAGGTTTGTATGCTTCGTCAAACAATGCCTTGATTTTGTTCACCCAGTTAATCTACAGTATCATTCTTCGTTGTATTAATCATACATAGCCAACTTAGCAAGAATAATGTATTATGTGTGGGAAAATTGAACTTAATTAATTGATTATTTAATTGACTATTAATTATTTGATTAACGAATCATTTACCTTGCTTTTAGCCGTTTTAGGATTCTTTTTGTCATACCACTCTTGAAAACCTGCAAGTGTAACTTCCAAATCGAACTCTAGATCGAATATCGAATTAGTTGGAACAATCTGAAACGTACAATTATTCATATCATTAAAAGTTTCTCTTCGCTCGTTTCTTATATTATGCAAAGTAGAGCGACAGCTCGATCTTTACCTGAATCAGTTCCAGTTGGAATTGGATCATATCTTGGATATCTTTATCGAGACGTTCTTGTGAAATTTCGGTACCTGTCTCTTTGGCTATAACATGAGCTACTTTCGAAATGTAATCAGCGTACTGTTCTAGTATCGTCATCTTCTTCGTTTCTTTCTCTTCGTTAACCTGCGGTATCGCCGTTACCCCATTGCTAAAAAATTTCTTTGTCCTTTTGCCATGTACTTTTCTTACGTGATTCCTTTCGCTTTTCTGGGCATGTAACTTCTGGCGACGAATAAATCGCTGCGCACGTTTACTATTAACTATGGTCGCTATTGTCGACCTTTTTGTTCTCTGTCTTTTCGTCTTATGGCTGGCGTGCTTCTTAATAATTTGGGTGTCACTCTTTCTCTGTACGACGTGCCGTAATAGTTTGCTCCTCCTACGACCGATCTTGCTCTTCTTCTTGTCTAATTCCTTCTTGACGTTTTCATCCGGCTTGTTCATATCGTCATCATCGTCATCACTATCGCCGCTGCCATCATCATCATCATCATCATCATCGTCATTATCATCGTCGTCGTTATCATCATCGTCGTCATCGCTATCGCCGCTGCCATCATCATCATCATCATCATTGTCATCATCGTTGTTGTCATTATCATCGTCATCGGTTTTAGACTCATCTTCACCTTCGCTTCCAGGTTCATGGTCCTCGTCGCTTTGCTCGTCCTCGTCACTCGGATCCTCATCACTTTTGCTTTTTCCTTCATCCTCTTCTTCGTCTTCTTCTTCGCTGTCAGATTCGATCGCAAACCGCAGTTTATATGAGCCTAGTGGTAAATGCGGTGTGTCGATCTAGATATATGGATTTACATAAAAAAAAGAATAATCAGATCACTGACTGAAAATCGATGCGAAAGCGATGTAAACTTAAATTTACTCCAACGAGCAACAAGTAACGGCAAAGAATATGACTGAAAAATTACGTCACAAATATCACAACGCAAAGGTGATATATGTGCGATAATATGTATACCAACACAATTGTAAAAATGCCAATTACATCTACTGTAGATATACTTTTTTTCAAATCGAAAGAAGCATGAAATTAATTCAAATGTTATAAATTAAATCGTAATTTTTTTATAATGAATCTGATTAAAAGCGAATGTGTCATATAATAAGTACCTTTACTTTTGGATCATCCGTCTCCTGTACGCGAACGTCGTGAAAGGAATTTCTTCCCGTCAAGCGCATATATTGGTCGTCCACTTTTTGCCAGCTGTACTTCTGCTCATTCCACTCATCCGGTTCCATTATCATCGGCCATCCGCCTAAACGCGATAATGTAGAAACCAGCGGGTCGATCCCTTGCTTTTCCATCGCGTCTATAAGCATTAGCGAATTATCACGTCGTGATTATTAAAACGCGACATTATCTATTTACATTTTTGGATTGACACTTTAATTGTTACAGGCGCACTCACCTGTATCCATGCAAGTCTTGTACCACTTCTTCGCAAGCTTCACCGAGTTGAGATCGTCCTTTTCAGGTTCGGTCTCCACAATCTCTGTGGAATTTAATAATATTAAGATATTATTATTATATATAGACTAACCGAATTTCGAATCTTGAATTTTATAAATAACAACGGGTACCTATAGATCGCGTGATTACCTTGTATTTGCTGTTCGATCTTGACTTCAAGCTTGTCGAACACGCTCCATTCCTGTTTTGTTTCTGGAATAGGATTATGCTCCTGCCACCTTCCGCACGCGTACTCGTAAAAGTCGTCGCACGGATTTATGGATCTGTTCATGTTTCCTAGTATCGTGTCAGCTGAAAAAAATGAAAAAAAGGAAGTGAATGCGATTGACAATCTGAATTTTTGGAGCGACTGCTTAATTTTGAACTAGCTGCTTAATGAGATGTAAGTACCCATTTTCTTGCACTCCTCGGATTCGCATACTGTTCGTGTTCCATCTTTATTATCATTTAATCTACTTGAGCCAAACAACCATGACAGATTTGAAGAATCTCTGTAAATAACTTTCGACAGCGTGATTTCTCTCATTAGAAACGTGCCGATAAAGGCGCTGCAAAGATAAAAAAATATAAAAATATATTATTACAGTTTAAACTACGCTGTAAGATGTTTCTATTTGTACTCGTAAAAAAAAGAGATTATTATTTATGAAGTACATATAATCATGAATCAGTAAGGGACATATATACATAAATATACAGTGAGTGTAAAAAGTATTCGTACACTAAGCATAATTTTCTATAAATGCATATATTTTCATGTTACTATTTTTTTTATACAAGCTGATACACACATCTGATTTTGGCATGTTTCAAGTACCAGATACAACAAAAAAACATTACCAAAACTTTAACATAATTT
>NJRL01000039.1:120475-142570 GCA_003063815.1 Aphaenogaster rudis
TCTTGTTAATTTATGATTATGTTGAAGTTTTGGTAATGTTTTTTGTTGTTTCTGGTATTTGAAACATGCCAGAATCAGATGTATATGTATCAGTTTGTAAAAAAAAATAATAAGATGAAAATATATGCATTTATAGAAAATTATGGTCAGTGTACGAATACTTTTTACACTCACTGTATGTATATAACTGCATTATAATTATTTTGCAATTATATTTTATTTCGAACTGTAATATTAAATGTCTACATGTAATTTTGCCTCTTTTTCCAAGACAATTAGATAAGTTGGACAAAGGTTTGTCCAACCTCTTTCGATATCTTTCCATATCCGAAAAATCGTCAGTGTTATCAGAGGTATATATCTTGGCAAGAGGCTATCGAAATTCGTCTCGTGCCCGCCTGAAATTAATTGCTTGGCTTTCTGCACATTTGATCGCCTAATATTAAAGTATGTACACGATGGCTGACACGTACTGGCAGTATCGAAAATATAGAATAATTTGTGTAACATTTCCATGAATGTCAGTACGTGATATAGCCATCGTTCACCTTAATAGAAGAAGAACAGATGTGCAGAAAGCAACGCAATCAATTTTGAGCGCTTACTCCTCGATTCGTACTCTTAATGACAGTGACGATTTTTGGATACCATGTTATATCTCAGCCTTGCTTAAAGGCGTCTTTCAGACATGCGTGTTATTTGGGTTGCCTATCGTCTAATTAATTTGGAAGAAGAGATGAATTCACGCAAGTAAGAATATCGTAAAGCGCGGGTTCAATATATATATTTAAATTAATATTTAATTATTAATTAATTTAAAGTAATTGAATTAATAATGTTATTATAATTAAAGCAATAGTAAATAATATTTGACATAACATGCTTAAAAAGCGATTATTATGAGTTATAATAAAAATTATTATGTGATTAATATAATTATTATATGATTGCAATTATGTATTAACGTAAATGTATTAATAATTGCGACTAATTTCATTGTAAATAATATCGTGTTTAAAAATGATCATTACGTGTTATATAATTATAATTAATGGATTGTAATTAATATCAATTGTAATGCTGTGCTTAAAAAGTGATTGTTACAAATTATAAATTATAACTAATGCAATTGTAATTATATTAATAAAATATAATGCAATATAATATTAATAATAAATACTAAATCTAATACAATATTAATTTTAATGTGTAATAATTAATTATAATTAATATAATATCTAACATAATATTGTGTTCAAGAAGCGATTGTTACTTAAGTTACATACAGAAGAATGAGTCGCCTCATGTCGGCCGAAATAAATTTCAATAATGTCGTACACTGAATGTTTCGTAACGTTCTTTGTCACAATGTGAAATTATTTGTCATCGGCTTACTCTTTTATATGTTAGTACTTGGGAGGAAATATTATAAAATGCAAGCATATCAAATTGATAGAGCCGAAGGCCGGAGACGCATCTTTCTCGTCCTGTTGATTTCAATTTAAATAATTTACGCGATAACTCGCAAACATTCTCTTCCTCTGGCAGAGACGTTAATTTTCACGCTCTCCTTTTTTCTAATGAATTATATTTATATTAAAGAATATACCGTATGATAATCTCTATTTCAGATTTTAAGCGTACGCCGGAGAAAATACCTCTCAAAATGTGCACGGAAACAAAATGATGTTGTATCAACAGCATTAAATCTAATTGAAAATAGTTTTGTTAATTGAATGTTAAACAGTTTTAATGAAACATATAGATATGCTCTTGTTTTATTGAAATTGTTATTGAATTAACAAGATTATTTCTAATTAAAATTAATGTTGTTAATACAACACAATTTTTTTCCTGACTGTGTAAACGATACTTAATAGAAACAGCATCCGGTTAAAAATCTATATACACATATAATCAAATATAAATATATACAATTATATACACAATTATAAAATATATATAATATGTAAAATTATAAAATATCTTCATATATGTTTTCTTTCTCTTGTATAATCTGTGTATAGAAAAAATATTAAGAAAAAAAAATTAAAAAATAATTAGGAGAATAATTTTTGCAATCTTTTTTTTATAAAAACTGAAGTTTGAGGAAATAAAATTACGTTTATATAATCTTATACAGTATAATCCATTATAGTCCTTCCACGCGATTATCTCCCGAATTATTCGTTATTCACACAAATGTTTCCAGCAAAACTTACTCTGTGTTTCGAAGAGAATATCGTATAATGGACACACGTTTTCTCTAGGTGGAGGTATTCTGAGATTTTAAGATCATCTTTTTTTAAATGGAATTATATGATTTTTTTATATAATATAATTCATCTAGTTATTTGGTATATAAAAGTATTAAGGTAAAGTTATGAAAAAAATGTACAGTTCACGAAATATTTTATTATTTGTTTTGGCATATTTAACATAAAATTTCTCGCAAACTATTCATTTGTTGATAACCGTATCTTAATACTATTATGCACAGAATAATAAGATGAATAGTTAATATAATTTATTTAATTAGTATACTTACAATAAGTTATCATTTTCAGGACGTTGTCTCATAATTATTATATCTATTAGGAATTTGGGCTGGGCGTTGATAAGTCAGTCAGTCAGAATATTTATTTATACATATATATATATATATATATATATATATATAGATAGATAGATAGATATCTGCTGTTAACTATTTTTAATCCTCAATAAATTGAACAACTGGGTCGGATAAATATTCAGAAGTTAGAGAACCGTGAACAGAGACGTTTATAGACATGTGTGCGTTATTTTATTCATCAATACATCTAGATAAAAAATTTCTGCGAGATATTTCTATAAAATTGCGTTGCAAAATTCTTTTGGGTCACTTCCAGATATTACACTTTTTTTCGGGATTCATCGGACTGCCAACCGGACAATTATAAGCTGTAGCAAAATCATCCGAATTTGATACAGAGCCTATAACTCTCAATCGTCCGATGCTATGCTCATCATTCTTGGCGACTTCCATTAACTTACTAGAGTTGATTGCTTGGCACCATAACTGCAAACGTTATTATTTTAATATAATTAAAGCAAAAAAATATTATCATTAATTATTATTTTTATAATTATGAATTATAGTTTTCACGATTAATAGTTTTCACGATTAATTCACTCACGTTGGCAAAGGATATAAAAAACAGTTGATCGTTGGTAAAATCTTCCATGCCCGGCAACGCGGGATCCGGTGTTTCGCTCTTTGTCTCCTTGCTTTGATAAGCCTTAAATATTGCCTGTAATCCCATTGTATCCGCGATATTGTCGCCCGTCGTCTGCTCGCCGTAATTCTGCAAAATTTCCAACAAAAATGTCCACTAAATCTTCAGTAAAATAAAGATAATTCGGCCAAAGTTCAATAAATAAATGGCCAAGTAAAATAAAAAAACCTTCAATAAAATAAAAATAATTTAAATATACAGCGAGCAACATGCCTTTATTTTTTCATTTGTCTTCGTATCAATGGGATAATTATCAAACTGTTCTACGAAGCAATCCTGCTTCTTGTCATACGCGCCAGCCATTGCAGAGAACCATCCCAGGAAATCACCGTCCTTATCAAACATGTGTCCTAAAAATTACTTCTTTATATTTCTCTTTCTTTCACCATCAAATAATTTCAAAGAGCGTTCAAGAAAAATGATAAATCATTATATTATCGCAACAATTAAATACTGCAATTTAGTCAACTAAATGGTCTAATAGCAAATATTATTTCATTGCGTTACCAGTATTATCGAAACCGTGATTAACCTCGTGAGCCATGATGAATCCAATAAAACCAAAGTTAATAGCTCTATAGAAAAAATGGCAGTTAAAAGAATTTAATTAAGATTTATATTAACATAAAATTTAGATATAAAATAATTATAAATTTTATTAGTATGCATTTTGTAACATATCTCGTATTAAGTTTTAATCATTCTCTTACTGTGGTCGGCCGTAAGCGAAAAATGGGCTCTGGAAATCCGCTGCCGTGATAGCTGTCGACAAAAAAATTAATTTTTATTTTTAAATCGATACTTGCGAGTACTTGCAAATAATAAAAGTTTGGTCGACCAAATTTACTAATTTATTATTACGCAAGTAATGTACAATCAATACATTACTTCACTAAATAGTGTGTTATTAATATATTATTTCACTAAACAAGAAAATATATTGCGTACTTAAAGCATTCTTCCAGGGCACGTAAAAGGCATTCACTTCAATCGGATCCACGTTTGCTCTGTAACATGAAATTTATTGTGTATAAAGATTATTTAACTCACAAAAATACATTAAATAATAAATTACTATCTCACATTTCATCGATTTCATTATCTTTTTTCGATAACTTCCGTAGACTCTTCCATTTGCTGTATCTGCTGTATTGAACAGCATTCTCGTAGTACGATGAGCCAATAATGAGCTTTAATGGAACAATTTTAAGTAAAACAGTCGCCATTTAGCAGCTAATACTAACAATTTTTGAGAAACTTACCCCTTTAAAATATTCTTGAATGATCGTGGTATTTTTGTACCAATTCGGATATCCAATTAGTCTTTTCAAATTCTTTACTTTTGCTAAAGCAAAATCCTTAGCTTCATCATCCAACCAATCCGATTTTTTAATTAGATACTCGACTTCTTTTTGTATATCTCTGAGCATATTCGATGCCTACGATAAAAGTAAATAATCGATTTAGGCAAATTCAGCACAGAGACAAGATAGTAGATAAAAAAAGACAAATGTGAAATAAAACTTACTGTTCTCGCGGTTTCTTCAGAGAAATATTTTCTTACAAATTCATACGCTAGAATTTCTTTTATCTCTGACTTGCAAATAGTTGATCTCGGTCTGCATTTTAATATAATTGTACGTAATACAAACTAATTAGATTTAAAATCGGTAGTACTTAATGTGTGTATATTATATATTATCAATTGTGTGCATCAGTGTGCAATAAATTATCAGTTATAAAGGGAGTATTATTTATATAAAAGGGAGTATTATTTATATAATTTTGATTTATATAAAAGTATATCAAACCTCGGAGCCCTGTCCGTGATAACTTTTTCCCAAGAATTATACAAGTCTGTCATTTCACTCGTCGTAGTCTTTATTATTCTGCTTATGAAATTCCAGTGTATATAATTCACTGAAACGTATTTCTTATGAGCTTGTGTAACGACAACGTTCCGTTACCGTTATTTTTTCGAAACTTACGGATTGTACGATTTGACGTCTTGTCCAGCAAGGAGAGAAGACTTGTAATGTAACTTGGCGAAATAATGTCTAGATTTAAATCGTCATTCACAGGTTCGTACGCTTCGTCAAACAATGCCTTGATTTTGTTCATCCAGTTAATCTGCAGTATCATTCTTCGTTGCATTAATCATACTTTTACTACGTTTACGCGAGGCGTTACTTCTGTAGTAACTTACTCAAATTATCGTAACTTACGATAATTTAAGTTACTACAGAAGTAACGTCTCGCGTAAACGTAGTATTAGCCAACTTAGCAAGAATAATGTATTAAGTGTGGGAAAATCAAACTTTAATTAATTGATTATTTAATTGACTATTAATTAATTGATTAACGAATCATTTACCTTGCTTTTAGCCGTTTTAGAATTCTTTTTGTCATACCACTCTTGAAAACCTGCAAGTGTAACTTCCAAATCGAACTCTAGATCAAATATCGAATTAGTTGGAACAATCTGGAACGTACAATTACTCAGATCATTAAAAGTCTCTCTTTTCGCTCGGTTCTTATATTATGCAAAGTAGAGCGACAGCTCGATCTTCACCTGAATCAGTTCCAGTTGGAATTGGATCATATCTTGGATATCTTTATCGAGACGTTCTTGTGAAATTTCGGTACCTGTCTCTTTGGCTATAACATGAGCTACTTTCGAAATGTAATCAGCGTAATGTTCTAGTATCGTCATCTCCTCCGTTTCTTTTTCTTCGTTAACCTGCGGTATCGCCGTTACCGCATTGCTCAAAATTTTCTTTGTTCTTTTGCCATGTACTTTTCTTACGTGATTCCTTTCGCTTTTCTGGGCATGTAACTTCTGGCGACGAATAAATCGCTGCGCACGTTTACTATTAACTATGGTCGCTATTGCCGACCTTTTTGTTCTCTGTCTTTTCGTCTTATGGCTGGCGTGCTTCTTAATAATTTGGATGTCACTCTTTCTCTGTACGACGTGCCGTAATAGTTTGTTCCTCCTACGACCGATCTTGCTTTTTTTCTTGCCTAATTCCTTCTTGACGTCTTCATCCGGCTTGTTCATATAATCATCATCGTCATCGCTATCGCCGCTAACATCATCATCATCATCATCGTCATCATCATCGTCGTCGTTATCATCATCGTCGTCATCGCTATTGCCACTGCCATCATCATCATTATCATCGTCATCATCATCGTCGTCATTGTCGTGGTCATCATCATCGTCATCATCGTCATCATCATCGTTGTCATCATTATTGTCATCATCGGTTTTAGAATCATCTTCGCCTTCGCTTCCAGGCTCATGCTCCTCGTCGCTTTGCTCGTCCTCGTTACTCGGATCTTCATCACTTTTGCTTTTTCCTTCATCCTCTTCTTCGTCTTCTTCTTCGCTGTCAGATTCGATCGCGGATCGCAGTTTCTTTGAGCCCAGTGGTAAATGTGGTGTGTCGATCTAGACATACGGATTTACATAAAAAAGTAACAATCGGATCACACTGACAGATAATTGATACAAATGTTTTAAACTTCAATTTACTCCAACGTGCAACAAATAACAAATATGACTAAAAAATTATAATACAAATATCATAATGCAAAGGCGACATATGTACGCTAAGATGTATACTATCGAAGTTGGAAAAATGTCAACTACATCTACCGCAGATATATACTTGTTTCTCAAATCGAAAAAAGCATGAAATTAATTCACATGTAATAAATGTAATTGTATTCTTTTTGTAACAAATTAAAATAAAATATATGTTAATAAGTACCTCCACTACTTTTGGATCATCTGATTCCTCCTGTACGCGCACGTCGTGAAAGGAATTTCTTCCCGTCAAACGCATATATTCGTCGTCCACTTTTTGCCAGCTGTACTCCTGCTCGTCCCACTTATCCGGCTCCATTATCATCGGCCAGCCACCTAAACGCGATAAGGTAGAAACCAGCGGGTCGATCCCTTGCTTTTCCATCGCGTCTGTAAGCATTAACGAATTATCACATCGTAAAACGCGACATAAAATCTATGTACATCTATGACACCTCAATTATTACAGGAGCACTCACTTGTATCCATGCAAGTCTTGTACCACTTCTTCGCAAGCTTCACCGAGTTGAGATCGTCCTTTTCAGGTTCGGCCTTCACAATCTCTGCGAAATTCAATAATATAAAGATAAGCTAACTGAATCTCGAATCTTAAATTTTACGGGTAGTAACGGGTGTAGATCTGGTGATCACCTTGTATTTGCTGAAAGGTCTTGACTTGTAGCTTGTTGAACATGTCCCAGTAGACTTCTGTTTTTGGAATGGGATTATGCTCCTGCCACCTTCCGCACACGTACTCGTAAAAGTCGTCGCACGGATTTGTGGATCTGTTCATGTTTCCTAGTATTGTGTCAGCTGAGAAAAATCAAAGACAGGAAGTGAATGCGATTGACAATCTGAATTTTCGGAGCGGCTGCTTAATTCCGAACTAGCTGCTTAATGAGATGTAAGTACCCATTTTCTTGCATTCCTCGGATTCGCATACTGTTCGCGTTCCTTCCTTATTATTATTTAATCTACTTGAGCCAAACAACCATGACAGATTCGAAGAATCTCTGTGGATAACTTTCGACAACGTGATGTCTCTCGTTAAAAACATGCCGATAAAGGCGCTGAAAGGATCCAAAAATATAGCAAATAAGATATTAACATATATACTAAATATAACATATCATTATATATATTATATGTTATATTATATGTGCTATACAATTCTTATAATATATTACATATGTTAATATAAATATATAATACATACATATATTACAATTATTACAATATATTATTACAGTTTAAATTACACTTTAAGGCCCAGTTCCACAATCTCCAGTTAACTTAACCGGCCGGTTATTCCATTGGAATTAACCAATCGCATTTGTCGTAAAGCAAAATTAACAAATGCGATTGGTCAATTCTAATGAAATAACCGGCCGGTTAAGTTAACTGGAGATTGTGAAACTGGGCCTAAGATATTCCTATTTGTGTGCTTTTAAAAAGGGATTATTATTTATGACTCTGGATTCATGATTATACCCAGGTAGCAAGCTGACGTTATTTGTCGTCATTTAATATTAATGTGTATTAATTAATTATAATTAATATATCTAACGTAATATTATGTTTAAAAAGCGATTGTTATTTAAGTTACATACAGAAGAATGAGTCGCCTCATGTCGGCCGAAATAAATTTCAATGATGTCGTACACTGAATGTTTCGTAACGTTCCTTGTCATTTGGAATTATTTGTCACCGGCTTACTCTTTTATATGTTAATACTTGGGCGGAAATACTATAAAATGCAAGCATATCAAATTGATAGAGCCGAAGGCCGGAGACGCATCTTTCTCGTCCTGTTGATTTCAATTTAAATAATTTACGCGATAACTCGCAAACATTCTCTTTCTCTGGCAGAGACGTTAATTTTCACTCTCTCCTTTTTTCGAATGAATTATATTTATATTAAAGAATACCGCATGACAATCTCTATTTCAAACTTCTAAGCGTAGCCGGAGAAAATACCTCTCAAAATGTGCACGGAAACAAAATGATGTTATATCAACAGCATTAAATCTAATTGAAAATAATTTTGAAACCGAAAAACAAAAACCAAATGAATGCCGCTTAATTTCCCTACTGAAAATCCTTATTCTCAATTATGATCTCAATTATCATCTCAATAAAAATTTTGTTCTCAATTGTGTTCTCAATTGTGATCTCAATAAAAATTTTTCAGTAGGGTTGTCCTACGCGTTGTTGGACGAGCGAACTTTTAAGATACGTGAGTGCCGCTTTTATTGCTAAATTATTATTCGATTCTTTATCCCGCGCGCAAAAAGTTTTTGAAAGAACTTTATAGCGAAGATACATCTATTTCCTCATTTCTTCAAAGCGAATATTTTTTATCGTCCCGTCCAATAATTATGCAACGCATAACGCATCTCGGATAACGTTAACTGCATCTTTCGTATCGTGGCCAACAGAATCAGGTCGGATTGGTGCACTCGTGAGATGTGCAATGATTGAATGAATTATCTTCCCCGGGACGTCCGCCATCTCGATAATTATATCACCAATCCATTCACGTAACGCAATTTGTGCTTTGTGGAAGCCGCAAAAAAAAATAGTTTACAGTGTTGCAAAACGGAATTGCACTCCGCGCCGATAACGCTCTTCCGTTATGCTTCTTTTCAGAATGCCGCTCTTTCCCTTCCATTATGCTTCTTTTCAGGGCACGCATTATGAATTTATTCGGAAGCAATTCTACTGTTCGGAATGACAGTCACTTATTGTCCTATATTTGTCCTTTCCTTGTCGTTTCCTTTTGTCCTTTAATTTTTTGGAATCATTCCGAACGGAATCGTTTCCGAAAAGATTCATAATATCGCGCGTCAATTTTTCATTTTTGTCTATTATACCTTTATTTTGTAAGAAGTTGAAAATATCGGAATAGTAAAAGTCCAATTTTTTTCAATCCTGAAAACAAACCGTCGTATCTCATATGTGTGTTTACATCTTTATTTATATTTATAAAAAGATGCATCTTTCATCACAATTTTTAGAGAAATTTATGTCGAAAATAAATTAGGCAATGAATAATTTACAATTTATTTAATTTCAATAATTATTATATAAAATAATTATACATAACTTAAACGATTATGTTGTTTAAATTATAAATATAATTATAATAAATAATTTAAATATTATAACTAATATCAGTGGCGTAGCCAGGGGGGGGATTAGGGGGATAAATCCCCCCCGAAATTTTGGAAACAAATATGAAAATATGAAAATGAAAGATTGAAAGCCGAGAGAGAAATGAAATGGTAAATGCTTTAAGGTCTAAAGAAAATGTCCTGAACAAATATTGTTATCTTATTTAATTAAAAAAGTTATAAGTTGTTCTGTGATTTTAATTTTTTAAAAATCCCCCCCGAAATAAAATCCTGGCTACGCCCTTGACTAATATATAATGATCACAATTAATTATTTAAGTATTATTATAATTAATATATAATAATTACAATTAATTATTTAAATATTTAATTAATATAACAATATTTAACACTACACATAATTATAATATATATATAATAATTTAAATAATATAATTTTAAAGTAATTAAATTATATTTAAATTACAATTAATAATATTAATTTGTATTATAAATTTAAATATTAATAATTTAATTATTATTAATTGATGTTAACGTTATATGTTTCTCATTGTCAGATGACAGTTTGAGACACGAGTGCGGCTGCTGCGTATTTGGAGCATCGTAATGCACCGCGTCTACGTGATCTAACCTAACCTAATCTCTAATTTGCTGCAGGTGAGATTCGCGCCGCATTAATCGCAGTTCGATCGGATCTTATCAATTATTCTTCAGCACATACTCCGATCTCCTTCTACAATGAATCTACCTCGAGTGTTGATTGTTAGCACGAAAGAAGGGAAGGCCAAGGAAATCGCAGAAAGTGAGTACAAAGGTGTATTCTCATAATTCTTCGTAAATGATTATACTGTTCTCTGTAGCTTTATTTCATTTGTGTCTCAAACGCAGGCATCGGGGCGGAACGTCTATCCGAAGAAGACAAGATTGTGGACTACCTGTGGAACATTGACAACAAGTATTATACATCACAGGTCTTGGTACGCGCCGTAGAAAACTTATCCCACAAACTCCCAGTGGAAGAAGTTGACGCGTTAATCGTGTACCATGACCCACAAGCAGTAAGAAACATAATTAGGGAATTTAGCAATTAGATTGACATGTATTGACAGTAATTGGTTTCTGGAGGATAAGGTGGACCAGGAACTGGAGCAATTGGCATCCTTGGCTACTTCGTTGGCAGCGGCCGAGGTATTGTTGTTTTCCTGCAGTGCGATATCTGATTCACCTGTGCGAGATAAAGGTACATAAAGAACATTGACGTTTATTGTTTATTCTTGCATCGTGCATAGAATAATTGATCTCTCTTGTATGTTTCAGTGGTAAATTGGTGTTTGCACAACAAGTTTGAGCTGGTCGAGTTGGAGCAAACAGGAGATTCGGAATGCGATACAGAAGGTAACAAATATGGTATCGAGAGGATCATAGAAGCTCTACATGCCCATATGTGGCCCAATATTGTGCTTAAAGGTAGCAGGTCAAATTTCTGCTATTAAAATGAAAATCCAAATATATCACTCTTTCTACATAGATAAGGATTAAACTATGTTTCGTTACAGACAAATCGTGTGTGGGACAAGGACTAGAAGTAAATGAAATTGAAGAACAACTTGAAAATATTCGATTAACACGCGATCCTACGGAATCGCTACGCATGCAGGATATGCTTGGTTAGTACAGATTATGAAACAAATAAAAATGAATCTATGAACTGCCATCGCTTATTTCATCGGATCTTAAATTTACAGACGGCATCATGGGTGACGAAAATGCAGACTTTGGAGAGCTGTACGGTCAATTGATGGCCATGAAAGAACACGCGGCGTCCTTACCGACAAACGAAAGGCGCATAGTGGCAGAGCAGGTAGTCACCGCCTTTTGGAAAGCTATGGGTGGTGATCTTCTAGAAATAGAGGATTAAATTTTAAGATTTGATGTACTATGTAAATCGATTATGTAACTTACTTCAATTTTTCGATGCTGAATTGATTTGAGATAGGAAGTTCAGAATATGACGCAATTTGTATAAAGACGCGCATATTGGAATGATGTGCATTAATACTTTCGCAACCGGCGATTCTAGTGCGCGACTTAAAGCTGGGAGTCGCGTGCAATTAACAAAAATCTATAATTGGTTGCCGCAAGATTCTAGCATTAAAATGAGAATGAAAATGAAAAATATTCCTTTATAATATTATTACCACTTGTTTAAAATTGAAAGAAATTTTCACATTACAAAGATCTAAATAGAAAAAATTTCAAATTTATGAATATAGGAATATTAAAATTTTAAAAAACTTTAAATTTATTAAATATATATATATTTTTTTAATGAAATATTTTTACATAAAAATAAAATTTGATATTCTTATATATATCTCTTTTTTTAAATTCCGTTTAAACGCTCATTTTGAGGAACTTGAACTCTATTTATTATTAAATAACTGCTATAATCATAAAAATACGAATCATAAAGTTATCTGCGACTCTATAAATATAAAATAAAAAATCACGTCAGCGGCAATCAGCAGATTTTAAAATGACGTAAAATTATATTAGTGGATGCGAAAGTGTTAAGAATGTATAATAGAAATTAGAAAGAAGAGCATTTTTAGAAAAAGTTCCATACGACTTAAGTGTATAGTATGTCATGTATTATATATAATATGAAGGTAGATTATGTACTGTTAAAAGCGTATATCTTTTAAACAAAAATCATATAAACGTAATCTCATAATCGATATGTGTATTAATATTATTTAGGACGCTGTGTATATATATATACAATTTTCTTAATAAAATAATTTTATTTAACGATAAAATGAGAGGAATTTTTTATATCGAGTTTTTAGCAACGGTACGAATATTTTTAAAAGTAGGTGAATGGGAGAAAGTAGAAAAGTAGTTGAGAAAGTAGTTTGTTTGCCAATGTTAAACAAGGATGAAATGATTCACTGTATTACACTGTGTCCTTGCTGGAAAACGCTCATTATCTAATATCACATAATTAGATTGATAATTAATTTAATAACAATATTGCTAATAAGAATCTTAAAACACTGCGAAGAATTTATTGCAAAAAATATCACTCTAGCAAGGGAATCTTTTATATCGAGTTTGTAACAATAATACGAATATTCGTGGGCGAGTGGGAAAAAGTAAAATTAAAAACTGCAATATTTTTCTAATTTCGATATATCCTAGGAGGGGAAAAAATTCGTCAGAGTCATCGGAATACATTTCGAGGCAAACGGTCTGAAGCGAACTGCGTATCAATTCAAATATTCAAATTCAGCGGTTGACTTCTGGATATTAGGAATGCATGACTCGAAAGAAGTAAACTTCAGAAATTAAACTTGGCGCGAGTTTCAAAGTGAAATTTTTTTTCGCACATTTTCTTATCGATCATCGTCGACGGCAGATTTACAATTTCGGGAGTTGGTTAAACCTCGTGGGCGTATAATGATGGATTATTTTGAATTGTGCGCACGATGCTGCGTGTAGTCATTTAAAGGTACTACGCGAGTGCCGTCCTAACCACGCTCCGCTCGGCTGTGCGACGCGATGACTCCTGGAGCACGCACGTGGACCTTCGTATCGCTCTGCGAAAGCTGACTGTTTCGTATTATGCATTATTTATTGGCGACAACGAATCCCATAATGAGAAAGATGATCTGCCTTAAGTGGATTCGTCCGTACAGCCAGTTCACGCACAACAAACCGGCTAACCTGATCAGGAACGAATTTTTAAATTACTTCACGAAGGATTTAAAGCACAGCTTTATTCGTTCCAGTCCCGTCTCTCCGATCACTGATCAGTCCCTGGCGTTTATCAATGCTGGCATGAATCAAGTACGCTTCTTCATCCTGGAAGATTAGTCTCCAATAATAAACCTGTTAATATATATATATATATAAATACTTCTTTTTTACTTTTCAGTTTAAAGGGATTTTCTTAGATTATTACAAACCTCCAGCGACAAAGGTTGCAAACTCACAGAAGTGTATTAGAGTCGGTGGGAAGCACAACGATCTGAGTGTTGTTGGCAACGATAGTTATCACCATACTTTCTTCGAAATGCTTGGCAACTGGTCCTTCGGAGATTATTTCAAAGTACGATACGATAAACAATGTTATATTCATTTGTTTGCCTGTACTTACAACAATTATTTATGTAATCTGACTGCCCTCAGGAGGATGCTTGCTCGTACACTTGGAATCTGTTAACAAATGTATATGGCATACCCAAAGAATGTTTATATGTAACATATTTTGGTGGTAATAAGGAACTAGGCATGAGTCCGGATCTTGAATGCAAGGATATCTGGTTGAGACTCGGTCTTCCGGAATGTAAGGTTCTACCTTTCGGTATGCGAGACAATTTCTGGGAAATGGGAGTATCAGGCCCTTGTGGACCTTGTACAGAGATACATGTAGACTATATGAAACGATCAGCTAATCAAGCTGAACGAGTTAATAAGGGATATGCCGATCTTATGGAGTTATGGAATATAGTTTTTATACAATACGAAAGGTGAACAATCAATTTTTATTGGGCCTACTAAGTACTTTAAATCCTTTAAATCATACCACGCAACATACTTTTGATAATATATACATATATTTTTTTTTACTATCTTTGTGTATTGAATCTAGATATTGTTTAAAATTTTCTTTTCTATGTAATATCGTAAAGAGCTTATTAATTGTATCAGTTAATATAAAATTGCATAGTCTATTTATTACCATAATATTTTATGTTAGGCTTGCGAATGGATGTATAGTACCTTTATCAAACCATCATGTTGATACAGGCATGGGATTTGAACGATTAGTTACCTTACTACAAGGGAAAAAATCAAATTATGATACAGACCTCTTCCAGCCGTTATTCGATGCGATACGAAAGCGCTCGAATGTGCCAGAATATAAGGGGACGTTTGGTAATGATGATATAGGCAAAATGGACTATGGTTATAGAATCTTAGCTGATCATGCGAGAATGATTACTGTTGCATTGGCTGATGATATGTTACCTGAACAACAGTATGATTTTAGTAATCTATAATCAAATCTATTTATATATATAATTGTTAAATATAGTATATAATGTAATATATATATAATTTCAGCCCAAAGTTGCGGAGAGTATTACGGAATGCAATAGACGTAGGGGAGAAAATTTTCAGAAAGCCTGGCATAGTTTCAGAACTTGCCTGCAACGTAGCTGATAACCTAGGCGTAGCTTATCCAGAATTGCACAGGAACCTGAAACAGGTGAAATAATTAGGATTAAAACTAGTTGCACTAAACTATTAAGATACATATTGAAATAAAATTTAGTTCACTCTTTTGTTGAGACACATTTTATATGATCTCAATGTTGTTGGATGCAATTCGTTAGGTACAAAGGATAATAGACTTTGAAGAAGATCTATTAAAGAGATTACGGAATACTTCTGGTAAAATGTGGAGTAAGATAGTCGAAACTCGTCCCGAATTAACAGCAATCACCGATTGGATGGCGCCTGGTCTAGTTGACGGCTATAAAGATCTGCAATCCATGTTGAAAGAATTGTAAGACGTTTGTATAATTAAGAGAATTTTTTAATACAAATCACTTATTTTGTATTTTCTTTTATGTGATATATAAGTATAATATATGTATAATGATCCATAATATTATTTACAGACGTAAGACTAATGTGTTACCCGGAACTGTCGCATTTAAGCTATATGATACATATGGTCTGAATTCGGAAACTATAGCGGAACTAGCACAAATCGAATCTTTATATTTTGATGAAACCGACTTTGAAGAGCAGCTTAATAATCGTAGATATCAATCAAGAATTGGATTAGACAAACATAACACCGTAATTACTAAGGAGTCTTTGGAAATACTTGAAAAAAATCACGTATCTAAGACGGATGATTCATTCAAGTACAATTATACATATAACGGAAATAATTATGAATTTTCAGCACTTAACAGTAAACTCATAGGCATTATTATCAATGGTAATATTAAAGTAAACATATACATGTATTCTGATTAAATTACACAATGCAACTCTAAAACTGAATATCTATTTCATATTTTGTAGGAGAATTAGTTGCAAGTAAAAATTATTCCGACATTACAAAAATTAATAATGCTGACAATAAAATAATTGTAAATATCGGCGAAATATTAAATAGTACAGATGAGATTGGAATTATATTGGACAAGACTGTATGTTATTCGTTAGAGGGTGGCCAAGTTTCAGATAAAGGAAATATTCGTATTAATAATCTACTTTTTAATGTAGATAATGTTAGGAAAGTAAATGGCTACGTGATTCATTCTGGACATTTCGCCAAAACAGATTTACCGTAAGTGTCTTTTATATATTTATATTTAGTTACATTTAGAGAGATAATTTATATATAAAATTTATTTTAATTATATTCTAATATTCTATATTGTAGAGTTTAAAATCAATACACAAATCTATTTTCTAGCATATCAGAACTGCATTTACAAATAGGAGATGATTGTCTAGTCAATATCGAACCAAACATTCGTGTTGGAGCGATGAAACATCATACAGCAGCACATTTATTAAATGCAGCCTTAAAGCAAGTTATGCAAGTAATTTATCAACGTGGTTGTACAGTCGATACGGATAGTTTAAAATTTCAATTCAATCCGTTTGGCGAACAACTTACATCGGAACAAATGAAAACAATAGAAGATTGCATTAACAATGTCATACAGTCTCATGCTGCAACGACCGTGCAAACTGTGAACTCGCTTGAACTGCTAAAGCAAAATGATGTTACATTTATCCCAGGGGAGATATATCCTTACACAGACATTAAAATCGTAGAAATCAATACTGACGATTTGAAAGCGAAGTTAGTGAGTCCGAATTTTAAACACTAACAAATTCTCTAACAATAAGCTGAACTTGATGTTAATATCGATTGTATATGTTTAGGGAACCATGTTGCGGTACGCATGTTCATAATACAAGTGTATTGCAACACTTTCGTTTTTTAACATATACGTCAAAGGGATCAACAAAACGCACTGTTAAGGCTGTTGTTGGTCTAGGAGCCTTACGTATGAAACAAGCCGGTGAAAGATTATGTCAGAGAATCGCGGATCTAGAAGACGCTTTACAAAGTGGCAAATTCACATATGAGCTATTTAATGCAGAAATAAATCGGATAAAACAAGAAATTAATGATCAGCATGTACAAGTACCGTTACCTTACTTGGTTAAAGAGAAATGCTTGACGCATCTGGAGAATTTGAGCAAGACTGTATGGCTGCAAGAGAAAGAAATCGAAAAGTATGTAATATTATATGTATATCTTGTATACGAGTAATCTAATTCTGAATAATCTTTAATAGTTATATTTTATAGAGATTCTATAACTCGTGAAATCACTAATACCATGGATTCGTCATCTTATTTTATCGTGCATTGCTTGAATAAGAATCCTACATATTTGTCATTGCATGAAGTTGTATCCCTCTTTTCCGAGATGCCAATATTAGTTCTATCTTGTGCGAATGGATTTGTAAAAGCAAGATGTTCTATGCCACAGGTATATTTTATTCATATTTATAAATGTAGATTTCAATATGGATCTCGTACAACAATATATAATCTACGTATATTAAAAAATAATTTAAATAAATAAATAAATGATTATTATTGTGTATAGGAAACGGCCTCTAGTGCATTTAATGCACAAACCTGGATGAGTATTGTCCTTCAAATCTTTAATGCAGAGCACGGACCTATTAAGGGATTCAAACCTATGTTAGTCGCAAGTATGAAATCTACGAAAGTATCACAGGATTTTCAGATACTTATGGAAAAAGCAATTATGGAGGCTGCCAAATTTGCGTCCACGCATGTAAAGAAAGTTGAACCCACTAATAATAAGAATCAGTAAAAGATTTATTTCGTATTGTATTTCATCTCTTCACTCTTTTTTTCTATTCGAATTGATATAGACATAATTTAGCATAGTAGCGTCTAAACATAAGTCATCATCCTTTATTTATTTATTTATCTATTTATATATTTCCCATTCGTATAACATCAACAAAACAATATATAAAAAAATTTTAGCTAGGACGTAGGTTGTACATGATTTCTATAAAATTGCTTTAGCGCAGACCATTGTGCTGTATGGAGCAATATATGTGGCCTCTTCATTCGCATGTAATCAACCGCTTGTTCGGGCGTCCAATTATTTTTCTAGAAAAAGGAGAAGAATATCTTACTGTTAATGACTAAAATCTCTTATACTACGTTTACGCGAGTGTTACTTCTATAGAATTATCGTAAGTTAAGAAGTAACGCCTCGCATAAACGTAGTATTAGTTTTGCATTTAAATCATGTTATATGATCTCACTGTTATTAAGTAGCATGCGACCAATGTTGCGCTTCTTGTTCTTCCTGCTTTACAATGAACATAAACTGTGCCAGGCTGGTCGCGACCATCGACGGTGCCTGTATCATCTAATTTTCTACCTGATATGTTGCGGAATTTATTAATAAAGTTTACACCATCCTGCAGTTTTTCCTGAGAAGGTGCTTGAAAGATGTCCGTTGTAGACAGCTGCAGAAATTCTACATTAAGACTGCGCCATTCCTGGATGGAAGAAAGGAGTATTACTACCCTAATCCATTTATAAGTTTATTTTGCACTAGCTCTCACCATACTAGTTTATTCTGAAAATTTAAGTCTTGCTATCGCGCACCTTCTCCGTATTCGACAATAAAGACAACTCGTAATCTTCATTCATAGACACGACAGCCTTGATATTTTCATCATCAACCAACTAAAAAGGAAAAAAACGAAAAAATATGATATAAATTGTGTGTAATAACTTCACTTGGATAATTTAGCGGCTGTTGCACGAAATTTATTTGTTCACATGATTAATCTGTTTAAGATCTGGCATACTCTTAATGTATTATTACACAGAAGAAAAGATATGCATATATTAAGAGTTAAAACATACTAAATATTATAATAACGCCTATTTTCTGACGTTTTTATTAAAAACATTACAACATTTATTAAAAAATAAGTAAATGGAGATAAAATAAGAAGCCATAAAATATTGAAAGCATAACTGCAAAATATTGCTGTGATTAAAGTAATATCTTGCTAATTTGAAATATATCCTTAATTTCTTTTATAACCAAATAAATTAAAAACATACCTGCTTAGTCGTCCGCCGAAACGGTAAGGCGCCCAGTATAACAGTCTCGTCTATTCTATCGTACCAGTTCCGAGTCGTGATCTTTTCCATAACGACGTTGTAAAATAAAGTTGGATAAAACGTTGCCCTCGCAAACATTTTCGCTAGAAATTAATTCCGAGAAAAGCGTTAGCTCGACTGACGATTCAAATGTCTTCAAGCGTTTGAAAAATGTAAAGAAACTCTTGCATCTCGCAACCAGTTTTAAGATCTCCGATCAGCATAACGGTAAAAAATCTTATCTAAATTTATATTTCCCGATCATGTCAAGTCATACTGATATAGTGCAGTATCTATACAGTTCGCGTGTAGATTTCGAAGATAGAACGGAAGACACTGAAGAAGAGTCTTCCATGAAGTGAATTAATACGTGGCTCCGTGACCTACTCCCGCGGAATGTAAAGTGAAAGAACGTAATAGCAAGAAGACTGGTGGGGAAAGTGACTGATGCAATATGCTTTTGGCTAGCAGTTGTTTAAATTTCCGTACATTTCTAAAGACTTTATTCTGTGACGAAAAGAAATCAATATATATTTTATCTGATACTACGTTTACGCGAGTGTTACTTCTGTAGTAACTTACTCAAATTATCGTAAGTTACGATAATTTGAATAAGTTACTACAGAAGTAACGCCTCGCGTAAACGTAGTAATATACTACAAAGCATTCAGAGTAAAATCCAACATCTTGATAATAATCGAGTTATTCGATTTTACACAAGGACGAGATGTAGTGAAAAGGTAACTCTCTCAAGTTGTTTTTCCAATACTTAGCGCGGTATTCATATCTGTTCTTATATTTAAAGCGGTGTCTACAATGAGATTTTAAGTCGTAAGATTTAACATATCGACCAATCACAATCAAAATTGCGGTCTTACTTTTAGAATGCTCAACTGTGATTGGTCGATATGTTAAGTCTTACGACTTAAAATCTCATTGTAGACACCGCTTAAGACCGTCTTAAGTACAGTCTTAAGATGTGATGGACCAATCACAGAGCCGTATTAGCATCTTAAGATATTACTTAAGACGATCTTGAAATAAGATCGGACTACGAATACCGTCCTTTTAGGGATCATTCAGATATCAGATGTCATATAAAATTATGAAGATTTGTATTTTTTCTCGATTAAGAACTACTTCTATAAATAAATATATACAAATGTATTTACATATAATTATCATTAGGCTAAGCTAACTTCGCGGTCTTGTGATGTCTCTAGTAAATCTATATCTAAACAATAGGATCCTAAGTGTCCCTTTCTAAATAAACTAACAAAGTAGTCTGCCGCGGATTTTAAATCCGGCTTGACTTCTAATCGACCGTCAGAACTTTTTATTCTCACGGTTTTTTTCAACTTTGCGGCGATAAACGTAAGCACATGCAACACATCATCATTTGGTTCTTGCAAACCTAACTTCTTTACATATTCAAATCGACCGTTCTTATTCAGCCAAAAAAGTAGATAATTCGCAAGCTGGTGCGATCCCACTACATGATCTTGTAGACATCCCACCAAGGCCAGCTTGAAGCCAGCGTGAACGTCTTTGATGGTAGGAGCTAGAATACCCGGGGTGTCAATCAAATACACTACTGGATCCTCCGATATTTTTATATGGGTCAATACAGATCGCGTGATACCAGCCTCCGCGCCAACGTGAGTAGCTTTGCCCAGGTGAAGGTGATTGCTTCTCAAACGATTAATCAGAGAAGACTTTCCAACATTGGGCACGCCGATGACCATCATGGAATATGACTCTTCCTCTATTCTATTGTAACGCTGCGAATTTGCTATCAACTTCTTGGCTAGAGGCAAGATCTGCTTCATGCCCTTGCACTGTTCATCTTTGAGGTTTGTAAAGATTATGTTGGACAGCCCTTCTCTGTTCAACGTGGAGACTATGGTTTTCGTGTGCCTCCTGTCGGTTAGATCTTTTTTGCTCAGTACGAATATGTGCGGCTTCAGGCCGGTCAGAGTCCTGCTAAAGTCCGCATAATGTCCAGAAATCGGTACCCGCGCGTCGTGAACCTCTATGATGCAATCGACGTTTTTCAATCGCTGTTGCATCTGTTTCAGACCCTTTGTCATATGCCCGGGAAACCATCGCAACACGTTCGGCGACACGAACTTTTCTCGCAGATTGGCGACTACTTTACCTCCTGTGTTCGTCATCGTGCTGCGTCTTCCGAGTATGTCCGTTCGCTATGTCCTCAAACGATTGCTCCTTCTCATAAATTCTAAAACATCAATACACGTGACCGGTTAAAATTGAATACTTATGAATGTTCGTTATGAGCAATGGAACGATGTAGGTTTCGTTCAAATACCTAGAAAGTCTCTTCGGAACTTATCTTAAAAGATATGTATCATAAATCGAACATTGATATAGGTATAATAAATTGTGTGATAATAATGGGCGGAATACACGAGAAAAAAAATTTTTTTTGTAGTTTATTTCCTCCTCTCGAGGAAAAGCGCTTCAACTCCGTTTTGGGTTATATGTTATATGACGCCACGAGAAAAATTTTTTTTTTTTAATAATTTGTGTCTCACTTGGGACACGCGTTTTCGACCCGCCACGAGAAAAATGTCAGCATACAGGTTAGGGTAAGGTTATCGCAGAGATTTATTTATTGGTGCTCGGCCAAATCAAAATAGGTCTGTTTGGCCGGTATTCATAGTCCGTTCTTATTTTAAGATCGTCTTAAGTAATATCTCAAGATACTAATACGGCTCTGTGATTGGCTTATGACATCTTAAGACTGTACTTAAGATGGTCTCAAGCGGTGTCTACAATGAGATTTTAAGTCGTAAGA
>NJRL01000039.1:153905-283354 GCA_003063815.1 Aphaenogaster rudis
GAGAGGAAAAAAAGTGGGAAAAAAAAGAGCGGAACGGAAAAAGCGGAGTAAAGCCGACGCACGCGCGTCAAAGTTTTCACTAGCGGAAAATTGATAGCAACCTTGATATTGAGCCGACGGGCTGTCGGGCTACTCGGTGTACATCTCGCCGTATCTATCATTTCGCTATATCTCCCATATGCGCATTGTCGTAACTCTCCCGGACCAGGCCTGGGCATCAATTTTGCACCGCGCTCCACCTTGAAGACAGCGCGGATAATCGAGGATGCGTTCAAGGCCGAACGAATCGCCGCGCCGCGGCTGCCTCGAACGATCCGGCGATCCGAATTTCAAGACGACGAGCCCGATATTTACGTGCCGCGATATTTTTTTAAAACACGTCACGTGCCGATACAAAATTCATACCGAGAGAATCTACGATCAGCGATCCTCGAGATTCGTCGGTCTCATTGCTCTTTCGTCGCGTGATTGTTTAACCAAAGCAGACCCAGTTCTTTTTAGCCCGGCCTTTTTACGATTGCATCGACAAACGCGGAACGGTCAATTAAATATTATCTCGGTAACACGAACGAGATATAAACGTATCCCTTGCACAATACCGCGAACGGGCACTGGGAAGCTGTACCGATAGCATATCGTTAGGAGATAGAATTAATTGCTTATTAATTGCGGAGTTGCGTGGAGATAAATGTCGTTTTCGCTTGCAAATTTATGCCGTCTCGCGTCCGGATTTATAATACAATTATACGTCTTGCCGTAATTTAACTTACGAAGTGCTGCGCGGAAAGAACGGTTTTGCTGAAGTATCTGAAAATTTAGCCAGATACAGATCTGAAAATAATTATGTTGGATCATCAAAATAATTATGGCACTCAAGCATAATGATAGCGCTGCAAACAGTTTTGGCATTCTAGCAACCAGCTTGAGCGTTCTATATAATTATTTTGATGGTTCAAACTTTAACAAAATTATTTTCAGATCTGTATCCGGTTAAATTTTTAGATACTTTGATCAGCAGAACCATTCTTTCCAATCTCATCGTTTCGTTCGTTTCGTTTGGCTAGAAAATCAAAGGATGCCGGGATGAAGTAACGCAGGATTCACTTTCCTGTTAATTTGATTTTTAGTTAGTTATTTAATTAGCAAAAATCTTTCGCTACTCGCGGCTTGGTTTTCTCGAGATAACTAAATCCTGCGATAAATAAACGAGCGTCCAGGATGGTCTATAACTACCATGCTCTATACACGGAAAGAACGGTTTTGCTGAAGTATCTAAAAATTTAGTCAGATACAGATCAGAAAATAATTATGTTGGACCATCCAAAATAATTATGTAGGTCGCTCAAGCTGTTTGCTCGGATGTCAAAATTTTTTGCAGCATTGCCATTATGCTTAAGCGTCCTACATAATTATTTTGGATGGTCCAACATAATAATTTTTAAATCTGTATCTGGCTAAATTTTTAGATACTTCAGCAAAACCATTCTTTCCGTGTATGGAAAGAACGGTTTTATACTCAAGTATCTAAAAATTTGACCAGATACAGATCTGAAAATAATTTTGTTAGACCAAAAGTAACTATGTAGAACACTCAAGAATGATGATAATGCTGCAAAAAGTTTTGATATTGTAGCAACTATTTTGGGCGTCCTATAACATGACGATTCAATAAAATTGTTTTCAGATTTGTATTTGGCCAAATTTTTAGTTATTTCAGTAAATCCATTCTTTCTGTGTATAAACATGTACTTTCCAAAAGTTAGTGCCAGATTGTGCGCGATTCGCGCCTTTTGATCTCGTTCAAGAAAAACGCTCCGCTGGCGAATTGGCACGAATGGTAAACAATGAATGCGAACTCAACGAATACGTGCATTTACACTATTCGCGAATCTCATACACGGTTTTGCTGAAATAGCTAAAAATTTAGCTAGATACAAATCTGAAAATAATTATGTTGGACCATCTAAATAATTATATTGGACGCTCAAACTGGTTTCTAGAATGTCAAAACTTTTTTCGCAGCATTATCATCATGCTTGCGAACATCCTACACTGAAAGAAAAATGTATTAAATTTTAAAAAATTTTAACTGGTTTAAAAAAATAATTAATTTGAATATTTGTAAAGGAATTATTTATTTGAATCAAACAGTGAATATTATGTAAATTTAAAAAATTATGTAAAAACAAACATTTGGAGTTTGAGGCATAGATTATTTAAAGTAACAAACAATTTTTTTGTTTTCGACTGCTTGTTTAAAAAAACAGATCCTCTTTATTATAATAAATAATTTTTTATTCTTAAATAAATATTATTTTATTTTAAAATGTTTCATATTTGACCTTAAAAATGATATTTATCTTTATTTAAATAATAATTTACTTAATATAATAAAACATTTTTCTAAGTGAGATAAATATTTATTTTAGTAAAAAATTTCATTTCAGAGAAATGTATTTATTTAACTAAAAAAGATTTCATAATTATTTTGATGGTCCAACATAATGTTCAGATCTGTATCCTAAATTTTTAGACACTTCACAGACACTGCAAAACTCCGTTCTTTCCGTGTGCGAATTTCGAACTGTTGAACTGTCACGAATCGCGCACAGTAGCGCTGGCTTATCGGTTCAACATTTCGCGTTCGCCAAAACGGATGGAGAAACGAAGATCGACGAATCGATCGGCGGATTTGTGTATTCTCAAAGGTGTTCGAACGCGCGTGTATGTGTTTGTCATATTGCGGCTGGCGTGGCTCGGGAAATTTTTACACAACGCCACAGAGAATACTACGCGGTCCGACCACGCGTGCATGTGTTCGCTCGGATTGTCGCGCCTGCAGGGCGCGTTGTTGGGGGTGAGCCCCGTCCTGTCGCCGCAAATTACAATACAATCGTCACGCTATAACACGATCGAACGAAACGCTTTCTGCCTGACGATAATTCGTGCCCGCCGCGCTGCGTGAGCGGATTAATTTCTGCGGCCGCGAAATTACATCCGCGGCGGGAAAACTCTTTCTCTCTCTCCTCTCCCTCCCCCTCTCTATCTCTCTGTTTTGCATACTTAATTTGAATTTCTTCCCAGAATGCAAATGAGGGGAATTATCAAACAAATAGATTAAGGATCGCTGAATTTGTTGAACGCAACGTATCCTGCCAGAATTAGGTCAATAGTTTCGCGTTAGCGTTCTTCAGGCAGAACAACACTTTCCTCGCGAACACGAGAGGCCTGCAACTTTCAGCGTTCGTTCGCAAATTAGAAATTTAATAATTTCTAAAGTCCATCGATGCTGCATTGTGATAAGCGTGAGGATTGCATCCGTATGACCGACGCGATTTCTGACCTGATTTTATCTGCACGTAATGAACTGATGAAGGTGCAAGCGAAACGCTAGTAAAAAATCCTGGATATGCTTTCTTGAAACGTCATTGTCGATCAATTTTAACCCTAGGAAGATAAGCATATTTAGAAATCCAATAAAGATAAGCATATGCGCCTATTCGACTTATGAAATTTAAATTGCATTTTTTAAATCATTTTTGCAAATATCTTTTGCTTTATTATGTATTTGTTTTGACAAGGTATAAATAAATGAAATAAATTCAATATTATGCAAGTGTATTTAGAAAATTACACGGACAAAAAATTGGTTGATACAGTCAAGTTATAGGTTGCTAACGTAAGTTTAACATTTATGACTAAGCAGACTTGATAGTGTAGCAAAAGAAAATGTGCTCATAACTTTGCTATGCTTTTAGACATTTCTTTAAAATTTTTAGACTTTTTCTTTGCTACACTATCAATTCTGCTTAGTTATAAATGTTAAATTTGCATTACACTGAGAAAAAAGTGTTTGGTATTTATGACTATAATTGCATAGTAAAATAATTATGGTTAGGAGATCCTTTTTTATTGTCAATACTGCTATACTGTTAGTAATAATAACTTTATTTGCATAGTTTTGCCAATCGTGGTTAAAACAATTATAAAGATATAGTTGGCGCCGAAAATAACTATAAACTATGATAATTGCAACCATTCTTTTTTTCTCAGTGTAGCAAGCTATAACTTGGCTGTATCAACCAATCTATTTCTTTTCATTTCTATTTCTTTTCATTTTTTTAAGCATCTCTAACAATCAACTAGAGAAGCTCCGGCGGCATGTACCGTCTAATCGACGTAGCTTATGGTTCTGGAGTTAATATTACAAGCGTATCGAGCGGAGCGTATCACGGACAAATATCGTATGCATCGTTAACTGAGTTACACGACGCTTAAGCCGCGATTATTTGATAGGGTACCGGCGTAGCTTCCGGAATCCTCCGCAATCCTCTTATTCCGCGCGGGTGATTTTTCGCGCAGGGCATCTTGCGGGATCGCGCTGACGACGGGTCCATCAGCGCGGTTCCTCCCGGCGTATAGCCGGCCCGGCGAAAATTGCGCGTGGGCGAAAGCCTCCCTCGGGGACATCGGTGAAATCAGGGAACCGGGCGGGCGGGAGAGAGGAGCGAGGGGGGGGGGAGATGGGGGTGGTTCCTCCTGGGCGATCGTAACTTTCGTATCGCCGTATTTTAACCCACTTCCCCCGGCCCGGCGCCCGCCGGCGGTCTGGTGGCCGGTGAAATGGAACGAGGGCAGTTTTCACCAGCGGCGAGAAAAGCGGTTGGCGGAGTGCCGCTGCACCAAAATCGACCTCGAAAACGTGCACGTCGCCCGTGTGTGCTCTTCTCCTCTTCCTCCTCCTCCTCTTCCTCCTCGGTTGGTCGCGTTCGCGGTTAGTCCTAAACAAGGTTTCCCCAACCTGGTCACGTGATCGCCGATCTGCCGACCGTGACGTAGGTCTCTCGGATCGATTCTTTTTCTCTTTTTCTCTTTTTTTTCCTCTTAGATATAGTCTTCGATAGCGACGTTGATGTACGGCCGCACCGGGGACGATCTCGCGAGTGCAAGCTCCGCGAAAAGCGCGCATCTTCCGTTTCACAAGATTACCTCATCCCTCCGCTTTGCACGGTAAAGCGAAGTCGAAGCGAAGTTTTAAGCCAAGTTTCTTGAGCGGAGAACGGTGTAAGCCATGACGTTCTATATCGGCATATACGGCCCGTATATAGTGTCGCATGTCGCGTTACTTTACGTGACGTAAGTTTCGCCCATAAAAATACCTACTTTTTGGAACGCGAGAGGAAACTTCTTTAGAAGTTCGGCGATGGGGTAGGAAATGTACTTTGTTTCCCACGGTATCCCCACGTGTGCCCCCCTCCCCTCCTTTAATGACGGCCGGGGGAGTGGCTCTTTATGGAAAATCGAGGATAATGCCCGATGAAGCCGACTTTAAATATCCGCGACGAACAATACGTATCGCTAACATTTACGGGCAACAAAGGTATAGAATTAACAGTAGCCAGGTTGTCCACGAGGTATACAATGGGAGCCGGTGAAACAATACCATCCCTCCCCCTCGCGCCCGTCTGATATATCTCCGCAACCCCTTGAGGGGGGGGATGAATAGTCTCCTCCGGGCGGCTAAAGCAGGAAAGATGGCATGAAACGGACGCCTTTTATGTTACAGACATTCAGACACGGCTTCCCGCATCAGCCGACAGCGTTGGCATTCGACCCAGTTCAAAGGCTCCTAGCTATTGGCACTAAATCAGGATCCCTCAGGATGTATCCTTCGACATTATCGTTGATACGGTGGCATCCCGCAATTAAGCGTCCCCTTTCTTTGCGACCGCGACGGGAGGAAAAATGCGCGTGGCGATTAAAAAGGCGAGAAGTCGGTCGATCCGTTGATACCGCGTCCAACGGCGATATTGTTTTTTCGCTTTTTTTCCCGTCTCCCTTTTTCCTAACTTTCTTTTTGCGCATCACGCGTTCGCTGCAGCGCGGCGTCGAGCGACTGTCAAATTCTCTCTCTGTGGACCGTGTGTCGCCGATAAATGTACTCGCGTAATTCTGTTTCTCATGGCAAAACAAACGCGCTGGTCGGGAATACCGTACTGGCGGAAGTAAAAAAGCTCGTAGTACTCGTCGCCCGCTTTTGTGAGCGGCATAAAAAATTTCGGGTGTCAACGGGTTTGTACAATTTTAGCGGATTAATTACACGGTCCTGTCGGTCCGTGGCTCTTCGACCGTGTGTTTTTACACGTCAGTGATTTCATTGATCTATCCAGCGGCCAAAGTGTAGTAATAGATGCTCATCGCAGTTCGGTGGGCATTACTAAACTATCGCGATGAACTATAAACGGGAGAGTTCCAGCCGTCAGCTTCGATGTAGGTGAACATTTTTACGTTTCGCGCACTTAAGAGACCTTCATCCTTCCCTGGACGCGGAACGCGGAAGCTAATGAATCGACATCGACGAGAATTTTCTAACAATGTTTCGCTCGACTTTTGTGCTATTTGTTTTTATGCTATTTTATATGCAAGCTTTCAATAAGCCACCGCGCGACGAAAGAATAGTGGACGCTCTGTCGCGTAAATGTGCGGAATTATGATGATTAATCTTCGGAAGACGTACTCTTCGGAGAACTGTGTGGCTGCGTCATTCTTGATCCGTACTTTATTCAATAATCAAAAAGTCGTTCCGCGTTAAATATAGTACATATTATGTACGTGATATATTTATAAGTACGTCTTTCGAAGATTAATAATCATAATTCCGCACATTTACGCGAAGGTTTTTTGATACCGAATCGAATCGAATTTCATTTCTTTGTTTGAATTTGAATCGAATCCGAATCGAATGAAATCAAATCAAATCACTGAAACATAACTTTAATTGACAACGTAATTATTTTGTTAAGTTAAATTTTAATAAATAAAATTAATAATTTAATAATAAATAAATTATATATAATTATATTAAATAAATAAACAATATTAATACTAAATATATAATAAATACATAATTAATTAAATTAAATTAATTTAATTAATTAAATAATAAATAAATATAAATTTAATTAATTAATTTAATAATAAATAATAAAAAAGATTTCTATGTAAGAAAAATAATATTGATTATATGATATAAAGTCATTTAAAAAAAAAACTTGTATTTAAATATTTAATATATAAAACTGATGAAATATATTTTACTTACAATTTGACAACAGAGCCACAGTACATGTCAAAAATTGTAAATAAAACTGCAATTACAATCTTAAACACGATCTCAAGATGCTATACGGCTATTTCATTAGCTAATTGTAAGCGGCATCTTAAGACTACCTAAGACTCGACTTAAGATTTAAGACGATCTTAAATATAAAAATTGACTAACCGGCCTTAAATTCGAAATTTTTGAATCGTTCGGATTTGAATCATAAAAATTCAAATTTGAATTGAACCGAATCTTATCTGATTCGATTCGATTCGTATTCGCACATCTCTAGTCTCGAGTGACCCAGCCACCGCCAACCAAGGGTTAACGCTGATATATTACATGATTGCGGCCGTGACTCGCAATCGTGTACAGGCAATCTGTATTTTTCTTAATTAATCTGATGCCACGAAAAAAAAACAGTTTAGGTAGACCGGGCGTGGACGCACACGTTAAGCACGAGGGATGCGCGGCCGTGCTACGATTGCAGTTCCTGATCAACGAAGGAGCGTTGGTGTCCGCTACGGAGGACGACACCTTGCACTTATGGAACTTCCGTCAGAAGATACCGCAGGTGGTACATAGCCTCAAGTTTCAGAGGGACAGGTCAGTCATTAGCACGCGACGGGGCTATCCGTTACTTTCCCTAATTTTAAGCTTTGCGTTTCGCCTTTTGCGATGCACACGGTTTGTGCACAGTACAGCCTGACGGCTACGCTTTTAATCATGCGAATTGCACGAGTGGAATGTGATATATTTGAGAGGTTTCACATTTCGCAAACGCTTAAGCTACTTGAACTTTTCGGCAGCGAGAGTGTTAATCGGAACGTATAATATTCGTTTCCAACAGAATCACTTGCATTCATTTACCACTACAAAGTAAATGGTTGTACATCGGGACCGACCGAGGAAACATTCACATACTGCACATTGAAACGTTCGTTCTATCCGGATATGTAATTAATTGGAACAAGGCTATCGAAGTGTAAGTATATACTATTTGCTATTTAATATTTGGTAATCTTGATAAGTGAAGCAGCGCTTATACATCGGTGTACGAACGCCGATATGTTTAAAACAAATGCGATCATACGTCGACAAACGCATGCAAAGAATAATAAATCCTATAATGCCGGTAATAATTTCTAATTCCATTAATTGCGAGCATACAAACACGTTTAACATTTTCGTTGCATTAAGGTAAGTATTTCGAAATGAACTGCCACTTAACATGATTGATTTCAGCGATAGGATCTCCAGTACAAAGGGCAATAGTACGACGTGAATTTCCTCTGAATTTTTAGCGCTTGATTAATTAGACATTGTTTTAATGAAATTTTCTGAGAGCAACAATAAGATTTTTTGCAAAAACAGCAATATGGCGTACGATAAAAGATTTATTTTAAACTTTTATGATATTGGCATTTTAAGTTTGTATTACGGAAAATATATCGGTGTGTTTGCGGTTATTTCTTTTAATTTGTACGTTTTCCAAGCCACCGTAATTCCTTGCCCATCGTTTTATTACAGATTAATCGACGTAAAATATGTGTCTCCATGTGCGCGTCCTTAAATTTATTACCTTAATAAATCTGTATTATAACATTAAGTAAGGAATTATAGTGGCTTAGAGAACGTTTCGAATTAAAAGGGGTATATATCAGCTATTTATGTAATCCTTACAAGACGTTTACATAACAGATTAGCACTTGCTGTGTCTCGCGAGAGAGTATTTCTTAAAAATATTTTTCAAAAAGATGAGTGAAAAAGTATATGTATTTTCAGATCCCGTATCCACGTTTATTCCTATAACGGATGTGTCGTTCAAGATTGTGTCCTAAATGTGTGAATGTATGGGTCAATTAAATTTCGGTGGACGGATAACGTTCATATGGAGATTATCTCCGATAAAAACTCTATTAGTACTATATACCTATACTTTGTTAACACTGGAAGGAACAGACGTCAAAGACCTGTAGTTCTTTATTGTGCCTGATTGTAGACACATAGATGTGAATGTGGCAGTGATGGTATAAGGGTGCTCATTATAAGTGTACCACCATTGGGACTTAACACTTCCACGATGTAAACTAAAAATTATTAATTAAACAATCATAGAAACTGACCGTAGAAATTGGCCCAGTTTAGAATCTGTCTGACAATCAAAAGAATATTGACTTATTCTTATTTTCAACATAGATATCTTTTCCCGATAGAACTTGCGTCACGGAATATTAATCTGATTAGTAAATAAATCACGAGCACGTGGCCGTATCTCGGATGTTAATGAATAATCAACTACGAATAATTCCCAATAGCGAGACACTTAAAATAATTTATGTAAGCGATACCTGTGATCTCCCTTCTACTTTCCGAAAATGTATTACTACCGACAAAGCCTATTAATACCTCTACATTTGATTTATCGGCATTAATACGCTACGAAATCTTTAACTATTTATTATAACTATTTAGGAATGCTTTATTATTTATTCTTTGTATACTAATCAACCACGATTTCCTTATCGTGTTTCACGAAAATATATGATACAGTGCCAATTAATATATGAAGAATTAATATATAAAGATTTATATATCGGCACATTAAATAACGTAACACCAAAGCTGAAGCACAATGACGATAAAACTACAATGAAACACAACGGTTAAAGACTGCACACGAGTTTTATATATATATATGTTTCACAATAACAAAAATAATGGTTCTCTTATACATGTGTGTGTATATACATATATATATTTTTCAGATCTAGAAAGACTCACCCTGGTGCTGTAGTACACTTGAGTGATAATCCTTTAGATTTGAGCAAGGTACGCGCGTTTTTGAGTACGTTTTTTTTGCATTATTATTCCATCCTTATCATAATTTCATGATTGACATTATTCAATTTTATCGTGACGCGTGAAAGAGAAAAAAAGGAACATTTGCGCGTGATTGGCGTCAGTTTTTTTTTCTTACGAACTTGGATTATTTGTCTAGATCCAAGCTAATAAGTGCAAGTGTGTGCTTGCATGTTGTATGTGTGCATGCGTGCATGCTGTCACTGTTGTGTATACAAACGGAAGAGAATCAAAAACGCCTATTTCATTAAGAGAGAAAAAGAGGAGAAAATCCATATTGTTTGACATTCTGAAGTGGATTTAGATCGGTTTTACAAACCGATGAAAGTAATATCGCGGTCATGATCACTCATCTTTTTACACATTTTATATGAGTTCATTGTTAGTTCAACTTCTGACAACGGAGTTTCTGTTACGAACCTTATGCAAATATATCTTCTATTTACCTACTGATCGTGCAGTCATGGAGTGTGTGATGAGTGTTTGTGTGTCCCGGGTTGCCTTTGCAACTCTCTGTGTCTTTGATATTGATATTTTAAATTTGATATTATATATGTGATATCGTATAAATATCATGTGCTATTTAGTTTTTCTCAATTGTAACTGTGTAAGGAAACGTATACCATTTTATTTACGTCGGAGACGTTGTTTGTTATAGAAAAGTGCTTTTTAGACTCATGCAGATAAACGAATTATTGAGGATGTAAGAATCGATACTCGTCAATTACATCAATTTTCTTGTCTTTAAGAGTGATAGCAAAACATTCTTGTCTTTAAACAGTGGTTATACACTAAACAAAATATCATTAAAGACTATGAAAAACTATTTTTAATACAAGAAATTTAAGTGCCCGAAAATTAAGAAATTTAAGCCTTTCAAGTGAGAAGTATATTAATTTTATATTTAACCAAAATTAAAATTGCATAATTAAATTGTTACGTTTTGCATATTACGTATAAATTTTTTCGACCGCGTAACGTACGTACAACACACAGCCTTTTTAATTAACTTGTCTTCGATTACAAAAATCTTCGTCCATCTCATTCGTTCTTCTTCAGCAATCGATAATTAACATCATGCGCAATCATTGTATCTCTGAGTTTTATCTGTGCCCTTCGCACAAATCTTGTAGAAATCATTACTCACAACATTTTTATACCTGATCTCTCTATGTATATGCTAAATGTATTGTCGTGACAACAGAATCGAGACATATTATAAAAGAATACATTTTGTCACCTATATATGCATACATATATATATATATCCACGTGTCTTGTTTCAAGGAAGTATATTGTAACAATAGTATGCGCACTTCTCTTACATGCGCGGATGCTTTGTTTTCAGATGCTCATAGGATATTCGTCAGGGCAAATCGTTCTGTGGGACTTAAAAACCAAGGCTGCTGACTATAGATGTCAAACAGATGATTTGTTATCATCGATAACATGGCACCATGAAGGTAAACAATTTATGTGCAGTCACTCGGACGGTTCTCTTTCGACTTGGACTGTTCGGCAATTAAGACCAGCAAGTGTAACATTTCCACATGGTGAGATTCGATTGATGATTCTATTATTTATTCGACTATGTAATATATAAAGTGTTTATATTAATATTCCTTTTTTATAGCGAAATTCACTAAAGACGGAGAACCTGAACGATGCAAATCCATTCAGAAAGTAGAATGGAAATTATCGAGATCCGGGTAAAATGACATATCTTTCGTTTAACGATTAAAGAATCAGTTTTAAGTAATAACCATCCGTTAATCTTAAATAATGTACTAAATATAAACTTTCAGGGAAGCATATGTGATATTTTCTGGTGGATTGGCACAGGACACCACTGGGAGAACACCCAGCATTACAGTGATACATGGAAAAACTACTACGGTGCTCGAAATGGAACATAATGTTGTAGACTTTATAACGCTGTGTGATAGTCCATGGGCTAGTGGTACAGTAGAACATGCTTTTTAGTTTTCTTTAAATAAAATATTAGTCTTTCTTCGCGCGCGCGTAACTACAAGTTGTAATTTCTATTGATTGCAATATAAACGATTAAAAATTTATCGACATACATATGTCATCAGTATTATAATTATTTAGTATCGGTGGCGTAATAATTGTTACTATTATCATTTTTCAGATTTTCAAGATCCTTATGCTGTTGTTGTTCTACTACAAAATGACCTGGTTGTGATAGATTTGTTAACTACTGGATTCCCTTGTTTTGAGAATCCGTACCCTATGGATATTCATGAATCTCCTGTGACATGTTGTGCATATTTCGCGGATTGTCCTTCGGATCTAGTACCTGCATTTTATTCCGTTGGATCCAAGTCGCAGAAGAAAACCGGCTTTAGCGAGAAAGAATGGCCTATCTCCGGTGGCGAATGGAGTTCCAGTTCTAGCAGTTATAATGAGATTATTCTCACCGGGTAATATTATTATAGATACTTTGTATCAATAAATAAAAAGTTTGTCTATTTAATCACATGATGACATTCATAGTTCTATCAAAATACATGCATGTTCACATATCATATATGTTACTATGCACATGCATGTTACAGCCTATCACAAGTTAGGCGATAATCAATAAGTTGCTTAAATTTCTATAGCTACATATATGTTGTTCGCAGGCATGCCGATGGCAGTATAAAGTTTTGGGATGCTTCAGCGGGAACATTACAAGTCCTTTACAAACTAAAGACGGCGAAACTTTTCGAAAAAACTAGAACGCGTAGTATAGATTCTGAGGAAGATCCGTTAGCGATTCAACTTATCTTTCTTTGTCCTGAAAGTCGGAAATTAGCTATTGCAGGGAGCGGCAAGCATGTCGTGTTGTTCAAATTTAAGAAGGTTGAAAGTATGTCTGAAGTAGTGGTAAGTTTTTCACTTGTTTATTAATGCACTACTTCTCTCCGTTATCTATTAGTAAACTTAAAATGAACAAAATGGGATGTGGTATTCTATTCTTATCTAAATATCAGATTACTTCATTAAATCTCATTTACATAATAGCAGCATTCTCTTCACGCGCGGCTGCATCCATGTTTTTCTCGTAAAAGAAGAAAACAAATTTTTTCTGATATTACAGACTTTGGAAATATGCTTATCGGTGGATCCAGGAAGAGAAGCGGACACTTCACCGGATCGTGAATCTCCGGCAACCGGAAACACCGTAGGAAACGTGGAATCGAAAATTATAGAATTCAATCATCCGCTCAAAGTCAAGACGGGTCTGCAGAAAAGGACAGCCGGTTTTCAAGCGACATTGATTTGTTTGACAACGGCACCCCCTGGAGAACAACCCGAAAATATAACGTCCCTTAGTTTAAATTCCTCATACGGCCTGTGAGTGTAATTCACAGAATTGTATTAGCCAATTTGTAACATATGAGAATTTTATAATCGAATTGATAGTACCGTTTTATATTATTGGGCATAAATTTTATAAATTTTCAAAAATGTCATTGCATATCGTAGGAAGAGACAATACAATGAAATATTTTAATGTTTAGATTGGCCTATGGAAACGAGTCGGGGTTAGTGATAGTGGACATCGTGCAGAAGATCTCCTTAATCGTAATGAACACCAGTGATCTTGGAGGTGGCTCTGATCCTTATCAACGCGTCTTACGAAGTCCCAAACGGCAGGACGAATTGAAACGAGAAAATGAAGACAAGGCAAGAAGTCCAAGTACAGACCAGGTAAAATGTACTTCTTTTTCTACTGTGTACACATTTTGAATTCCCCCAAGTCCCTAACCTTGATTTTATCTAGAATAATCTAGAATTTTTACATCTTGCATTCCGCTTTCTCTAAGTGCCAACATTATTTTTTATTGCATGATTACAAAATATCTATATAAGTTAATTGCTACAATTACGTGAAAGAATTTAGAAAGAATATCGCAGTTTGAAGTTTTAAGATTGAATGAAATATTTTGTTTTCAATTCTATAAATATAAACTACTGCCCTGAAACATATTTTAAAAAACATAAAATCTATGATCTAAAGATTTTTATGTAATTTACTAGTCTAATTTTGCCTGAGGAATCTTCCTATAATTTGTTCTTTATTAGATTATGCTCTAAAAGTCTTCCTGTAATTTTATGAATTACAACATAGTTCACTAAAAAACATATAATCTCATCGTTTTTAAAAACATTGTTAAATATATTATAAAGCAAAATAAATGTTGGCAACAAAAAGGTAAAGTATCCATTCTCACTAGTACGCGCGAACAATAATGTATTTTTTAATCAAAGATGACGATTATAGTAAAAAATATTTCAATTAAAATTTTAAATATACGATATCTTAATAACTTCTTATAAAGACAACAAAACTACAAGTAATCAAAAATTATTTTTAAATTAGAAAATATGATAACGTATTCCACACACACACACACACACACACACACACACACACACACACACACACACACACACACACACACACAATTAAAATTTAATAACATTAAGTTGCTATTTACAGTCGCTTACAAATGTGATTTTTAGACATGTTATTAGATCATATTAGATCACGTCTTAGTATATACCAATTAATTTTTATATTTTAGCTTATTTAATTATTAAATACTTTTTAAATTATTCTTTAATTTCTTTATTGCTAAGTCCATAACTAATATTTCTCTAAGTATTTTGGAAGTTAGATGTAGATGTAAATTATTTGCATTTAAATTTGAATAGAAAATAAAAAGATATTACTTGCAATACGAGACTTGAATTTCATATTTAAACTACAAGTATGTGGAATATTAAATATTTATTGTATTACATGCCCGTATAAAATTCTGTAAACGCAGCAATATATTTTTTCTATGTGTTCTAGTAAACAAATTATGTGCAGGATTTTTTCTTAACTTTATTATTTTCTTGATACTTTAATATATGTGAGCTCAAGTAAATTTATTAATAGCACAAATATCCAAGAGTTCTAAACTCTCATTGCTTAGCGCACATTTTTATCAGATAATATTAGATAGAAAAGTACAGAAAAATAAGACAATCATTTTTAATATATCTGATAAAATTCGAGCAGTTGTACCTTAGGAATAATCTATACTTTCAATGTATTTTATGCGACAACAAAAACGTTTCTTTAACAGATGACTTAAACAACGTAATCTTCTGGTTTATTAAATTTAATGAAGATACGTTTACAGAAATCCATTACAAGAAATTTTTCTGAATGATTTTATATCGACAACTATTGGTCAAACTTGTCATTTTCCATATGGCGAAGATTTTTTTTATAAATTAAAACAATGTGACTTTTCTTATTTCTTTACAAATTACTATTATGGCAAGATGTTAAAGATATTTAAGGAAATGTATATCAGTGCATATATATAACATATTAGGTATTAAGTTAATAAAAACATATTAGTGTCATATTATATTTTATTATTTAAAAAATTATGCTAGTATTATATCTCAATTAAAAACCAGCTGTGATAGATATGTAATAAATATAAATACTTTTTCTTTTTTATGTGATTTTATATAAAAGAGTAATGATTTTTTCTGTTGTACTCACATATATATTTTGCATTTAATGTTTAGCTAACTACTTTGTGTCTACCATTGAAGCAAGTAAGATCAAATATATTTTTGTTGAAGAAATTGTTGTTTTTTTTAATTGTATAATGTTGGTCTGTTAACCAATATATAATATTGGTTTTATTTATATTGTTATATTATTTGAGTGGGTAGTAATTGATAATACGACGTTCAGTTTTTATTGTTTAATCTGTAATTAGATAATAAAATGTTGAATGTAGTAACTGAGTACAGATGGATAAATTGGAAAAGTAGAAATATTATAGAAAAGCAGTACTATATATATAGAAATATTAGTTACTTAACGTTAGTTACTTAGTACATAATAAAAACGGTTTTCAAGTAAACATTAATGGAATCTGTGCATGTGCATAGACTTGATACAAAAAATGTAAATGCAAAGTATTTATAACTATAATCATAGAAATAATATAAATGTAATTGATAATATTAACATTATAATTTATAATTAATTTGCTTCGAGAACTAAATGTTACTTTGTAAAAAATGAATGCAATATATATATACGCATATTACATTATTTATAAAAATTTACAACATTGTTTGTAAACTTTTTATCGTATAACATATATCATCAGAAATTATTAATATACACAATAATGCATGAGAAATATAAATGTGCAACATAAATCTTACGTGAGACATTTGCAGTGCTCATGTAAATTCATGTATCTGTGTATGATGTATTATAGGACAGAAAATTACGTCAGGTGCATTAAATTTGAGATGTCATTGAGGTGGCAAAGCATCATATATCAAGTGTCTAGGAAAGTATATACATGTTTGAGAAATTAAAATATTATTAAGGAGAACTTAAAGATGATATCTCATTACTAAATAATGTCTTTAGATGAGTGTTTTTTTTTTTATATATGATTTGATTCGTAGCAGTTGAAACTAATTGATGTTTGTTATATTAACTGTTATATTAATTTAGTAACAGAATTTTTTAAAAACTGTATTTGTATTATATTTATCTTAACGTAATATTGATGGTGTAGTACAGTGTTAAAAATCAGAAATTTGTCACTGTAGATATAATATGAAACAAATATTCTTATGAAGAAATATTTTTAGTGTATATACAATAATTTAGTACAAACAAAACATGTTTGTGTAATAACAATTATAACATGTTTCAGCTACGTATGTACATCACATCAGTAAATGTCAGCATTGCACAATTATTGATGAAATATCTAGCAGGTGATTAAAGATATGTCGATACACAAATGTTACAAGTAAGATAGAACATTTTATTATCGTATGATTAGGTAAACTTGCTATTTTATATTTTAATTAGAAATTTTTTAGAATATTGAAAGTATTCTAGAAGCTTTGTCATTTAATAAAATGTAATAAAATGCAATTATTTCTAATAGCACAATAAAATTAATTGTTAATAAATAAACAATATGATTTTATCAAATCATATTTTAAACTTTGATACCGAACCAAATTAAGTCACTGTATATTTCACTTTATGTCAAAAATTTGTGAATATTGCTAAAAATTACAATTTAATTCCCGCCTTGATGAAAGTAAATTTGTTGAACAGTATAAACTTGCTATATCCAATTCTATCCGTTGAATAATTAGATAGACATGTAACATTTTTGTATATGCTTGTCCTACCTTTGTCAGCGCCTAGTACTGTCATCTTACTGATGTAATGCATACATTATATACCACATTGTTTAAGATCATCTCTAACTTTTCATGTACGCTTAAAGCAAATTAAGTGAGAATTATTATCGAACAAATGGTACAACTGTTCGCAGAGCTATTTTATGAAGCCAGTATCCAGTTATCTTCTAGCAATATTTATATACATGTACTCGCATGCTTAGTACATATAAATGTCAGTATATATATACTATCAATGTAATTTTGTTGATTCTCTTTTTGTTTAATTTACATGAACATGTAGATAAGATTTGTAATTTAACCACTGCACAGATATGAAATGTATATGTTAACTCGGCTACGTATATAAGCTGGTTTCATATTATATTGTTCATAAATTAGGGATTTTCCTTTCCAGGGATTTGTAATATCGCCGAGAGTCAATATTTGCTATTTCATATTATTCTCTTATCGAGGAAATTGTAGACACCCTCAGCAAAAACTATTAATAACTCATATATGCATAAAGGTGCCAGCACAATTAACCCTATTCTTTTCGTTTATGAATCATATCAAACGTAATGACAATGTGCGATATTTTTGAATACTCGTATATACATATGTATTCACAACACTTTAATCAGTTGGTTCTGATCATTCATTATTCAGAATTTATGAATTCAATTCTCGATAACGATTCAATAGCGGGAAGAAATGCCAACAATTCTGAGATACTCTACATGTGTCTCGAAAGTTTATTCAACATTGCGGATAATCGTTAAAAAAGCAAGATATAAATGATACATGATCTTCATTTATGCAATGATACAGTACGATATTTCATTGACTTACGATATCGAAGGCCTACGTCTCTACGAGCATCTTAGGCATCTATCTTACAGGCAGACAGATTTATAAAAAAAAGAAAACCCCGAATCTAATCATTGTCCTGTCTGCACTCTTCGATTTCGAAGTTTTTCACAAGCCTGGGAAGTGACAAGTGACCATACGTTTGCGATAGCTTTTAAATTTAATATTGTGCTTCTCCTTAGAAGGCATGTTTCTATCTCACGCGTTTTTACAGACACGGCAGATCGTACGACAGCACGATATAATAAGGGATTAGTCTACACCACTATTAGTGGACACTTACGGAACACGAACGCGAAAATTGCATAAAGATATTTTTAAAATACATCCGTTCTTAGAATTAGGTCCAATGTACATACCACATTTCCTTTTATCTACGAATTAATTGTGCAAAGCCCAACATCTTAAATCCATCAGAGCCAGCGAGAATCCGCGATGGAATCCGAGCCAGTAATTACAAGGATAGCGGATTCGATCCAACAAGTACAGCAACAGCAACAGTGTCCTCGCACTGAGAGTCAGACTGGAAACAGTAGCGATAAACCGAGCGTGGAGGAAACCACGAACGAATCCAATAAAGCGGGTAACATTCCTAACGGTGACGAGTGTCAGAAAAGCCACGGTTGGAAAGGAAGTCTCAAGAGACAACTAAGCAAGGTTGATCTGAAGATTAAAAATACTTTTACACCGTCCTCGGTGTCTTCTCAGAATGGGGTACTTGTATGTTTTTTTAATACGTGCTTTACTTCTCGTTCTCTTTATGTCGTCAATAATTCCAGGTTTTTTTGTGTTTCTATTATTACTGGTTTACATATACGCGGAAAATCTCAAAATGTTTTAGCGTTAGTTTACAGCATTACTCATATCTCTGAATCATTTATAATACTTTTATAAGTATAATACAACGTATATAATAAAGATATTGTTTCTTTCTTATTTTATAAGTTTATGAAAAAAATATTTTATCTTTCATTGTATGGAATCATATATACTTTATTATAAAAACTTGTGTGGAAAAATTAGTCTTGAGCGCTTATGTCGGAATTGCTTTTCGTATTAAAAGTATATTCCTGCTTTTTTAAATTTAATATCGTTTTACAATGTACATATTTATGTTTCCGAAAGAGCTCGTCATCGGGGCTCATGCAAGTACCCCAATGCCAGCAGATAGGCAGCGATACTGGCAGTCAAAAGTCTTCCACGTTTTACTGCAATGTCAACGAAGCGGCCAGCACGAGTCGTTCGCTATCGCCGGTCGAAAGCGTTGACTCTGAGTCCTCGTTGTCGCCGGAGAGTCAGTCTCCGGAACACGAGAGTCCCCAGAGCGATGACAGGAAGCGAGAGATCCAAGAGGCTAGAAGCCCAACGGAGAACGAGAACGAGAAAACGATAATGAGCAACGACAATATCGGCGCAAAAACCGAGGCGGTAAGACCGATGAACCTGTCTCTGCCCGAACACGAGCTAAAACCGCCGAGACTGAAGTATATCGCCAAGATTAAACAAGCAAAGAGAGAGGGCCGCTTGCTCTCGGTGCCGAATCTAAAATTTTCCAAGAACGAGACGACCGTTTGTGATCTAAGATGCGAGGAGAGCGCTACCTCCGAATCATTCACCGGCAATCTTATAAGAAGATTCAGTAAGTGTTTATACATTTAACGTAGAAGAGCGTTATGTGTCGTCCGTGTGTCCTTAGAGATATATTACTTCGTTAGATTTTCACGTTAAATGTGAATGTGTGCGTGTAATTAATCTTACTAACGATCGAAATCTTCCTCGATCGGGAAGCGTGCGATTAACAATGAAATTGCATTTGTATCTGTGATTGAGAACATGTGGTGGGTGTAGACTAACCATAGAGAGAGCTCGGCTGGCCCTGGACGTGCTTCTGCCTCTTTTTTTTTTAACACAAAGCCTAGGATGCTCTTAGATGCGTTCAAAATTATTTCCAGAGGAAACGTTAACACAACTCATATTAATTGCATCTTTGCCAAGATTGGGTAAATTTTATCGTAATAAATTAATAGGTCAATCTGGAGTAATTCATTCAAGTGCCGATATATAACTTTGCATGTTTAAACTTCACAGAACTCGATATTAATTTAATCAGCAGAGAACAGAGTAAATATATTATATTTTATTGTTCTTTTTTTCAAAATTAAATCAAGAATTTTTTTATTATTATCAACTTGTGTGCTTGTACCTATATTGTTGGAATATTAAATATTAGAGATTTTTCAATTTGTGTGGATCTTTAATTATATAATAAATAGATTGTATGTAACTTCGTGAGAAACATGAAATGCTTTTTATTTAATTACCCAATATTGGCTTTCATTATAACATGTCATTATCAAAGGTTTATGTGAAATGGTTAATGTTTAGGTGAATCGGTCAATATGCAGGTGACAATAAGCTTCTAACATATATGTACTCTTGCAAGAAAATCCTTGCAATAACTCTTGACGATTCTAAACTTTATAAACGGTAGATTAGTTTTAGTTAAACAAATGAATATATCAAAATGTTAATAGCTTTTGGACTACATTTACATAGATCACATAAATCTAATATGCTCGCATATACATAAAATTGAGTAAGATAGCTTGCAAATTTCCATAGTTATCCGTTAGTATTCTTTACTTATTGCATGTCCAATACAGTGCATATTGATGAAATAGCAACGCAATTATAATGCAATTTTAAAATACTGTTGATACACGTCATTAAACGAAAGAAAATGATTGACGGTAGCAATTTATTTTGTGTTTATCGTGTATTTAAAGAGCATGTGTTACGTTTATTTTAATACGTGCAGTATGAAAATGATGACTTATACAAAATTACTATATGCACATCTATTTATTTATATATATTTATTTAAATTTAATTTCCGTGAGTATTTATTTTCAACGTATTAGATATCGATAGAAAGGAAGGATGATAATTGACGATTGTAGCTCTTTAAAACAAGGTTTTTGCAAGAACTTGATAGCAGAAGCATCGTAGATATCATCGATCGTGAGATTAAAACACAAAATAAAATTGGTTGATAGATATTTCTTGCAATATTTTATAGTTATGTGGAATAAGAGACTGCTGTGAAATCTGATCACGCAAAATGTAGAGTCTAATATAATGGTCAGTCAATAAGTTCATCGATACATTACGATTAGGCACGTCCGAAGTGTGTCGACGTTTCTTCAATTACGAAGAAAAGGCCTTGTAATTTATAGAAGAGTGCAGACAATTCCCTGCTAGAGGACAATACAATACGCGCGATCTATGTTGAAAATGATAATTCTTTAAAATGCATTCCTGATTTGGATCAGAGGGTGCCTATATTATACCTTAAGCTACAAAAAATTCACGGTCTAACGTTTAAATAACAGAATCGGTGTTACAATTTAGCGTAATATTGCAAGTTCCGTTATTCTAACTGTGAAGGCAGAACTACGAGTTTATTGGGACAGGCTGCGATAAATTTACGCTTAAGATGTGCAAGCAAAAAGTTCTTCGGGCACAAACACATATTTCTACGTTATTGTATGTTAAATTTATATCCGTAAAAATGTGTTGCTGATATACTATTTTCAGACGAATACATTTTAAAGGATGTCAACGCTTTACTGCATCGACCGCCTTTTCTTAAAGCCATTATATCCTGCCGAACCACTCTTAGTTTGCAACTTATCCGCTCTGATGGTCGATAGGTCAATAGGTCGGGAAAAAGCCAAAGTACACTTAAGATTTCTAGTACTCCCACCCCCTAGGTTACCAGTACCTGGAATGCATAGTAGATATTTTGAAAGTGCATCGCCTCCCGTTTGGTCTTGGTATCCATTTGTGTCAACTCCATTTCCAAGTTTTATGGCTACTTGTAAACATTGTTCTTATGCTCGCAAAAAATGTGGGAAAGACCCCTCCCTCCCCCCTCACCCTCGCGGGAATATCAACAGGAGATAAACGCGACCCTGTTCGTACCGGCGCCAAGTCCTCCATTCACAATTTTACATTGCAAATACGAATTTGAAGAGATTCTACTTTAACACTTTTTCAGGTTCAAATCAATTTTGCGGTCTTCCCCGACAGCAAGGTCGATTCAGGTAAAAAACAAGGTTTTTCATATTTTGGCAGTTGTTCTTATCACCGAGAGAAAAGTACACACCTTGTCACCGAGATCTCAGTCAAGATGTATGATTACACATTACAAATTAATAGGCAGAGTTCTTGTCGTCCTGCAGCTCGGTCACGGTAATCCAGAGATCGGATTCTATTCGTGGACTATTAACATCGAGTGTACATCCACTTGCCTTCAAATCTACATGTAGAATCACTATTGATTTTTCTCTCTTCTTACTTACCAACTCTTATATTATCCAGACACCTTTCTCTCGGTACAACATTGCTTTCAAAGCTTTTGGAAATTTTTTCGATGGTTTGCACGCAAATAGCAATAGTAATAATAATAATAATAACACTGATGGTCGTGGCATCATCAAGACAAGAAGTTATCTCTTATCTTTTATTGAATTACATTAAGGCGCGAGATTAACGCGTGTTATAGACGTTCCTGACAGGACGCTTTTGCGAATCTGCTACTTGATTTATTTTATTTCAAATGTTTATCTCGACATTGACTGACTGCTATAGAGGACTCTGCATAATATGCTGATATTCCACATAGCGAGCAACCGGGCACGAGGTGTGCCCATGAGCAGGCGTTTATCGTTACATTTTCCTCTTACGAGACGATCTTCCCCCCGTAACGTCAGCCCCAGTGCAGACAGCAACAATGAGCCATTGTATCGAACTTGCTCGACAAGTCTCGGATAGTCGAGACAAAGTCCAATCGACTCAACGGAAGTGTTTTCGGTCCGTCTTTATCGAGGGATCTCTGTCATTCGTTTCCGCACGACGGAACACAGAGTCGCGAGGTGGAAGAGAGAGAGAGGTCTCGTTCTCCCGATTTTCCTGTCTAATGAAACTTCCGATACGCTGCGATTGTGCCGCACGCAAATGTAATGTCTATGTAAACTTTCATCACGCTGTTCCGATTTGATGATCGGTTCTGGCGAGTTCCTAAGCGGTGCCATGTGGCATCTGCTCGAGATGAAGATTCGTTCTGTGTCGTTGCTGTCGAAACAACGTGAGAAGATGTGCGAGAACCTTTCAACGAAGAGGCCAATAAGATACTTTTTTTTATTGAAATGTTCTCGCGTACATGCATCATTTAATAGCTGAGGCAAACAAGGGAGAAAGTAATCGTATCGTCGATCAACATTTTTCCCGCCAGCGATTCTCAGCTTATCTGTTCAGTTTCACGATTCATTATTTACAGTTTGACAGAGTCTCTTCGATTTTAGGGTGGGAATTCAAATTTATCACTGTATATAAAAAGAGTTTATGAAACCGTTTAGACTATTCACGTTTTTAGCACGTTTTGTCTCATTCTACACCGACATCAATTGTGATATTTACATGAATTTGCTTAAATATTCTTAAAACACGATACAGATTATAATAAATTTCTACGCTGTTTCGTTTGATATTATTTGGTAGTTAATATTTTCACTATTTCTATTAAGCTTGTATGTGCTCGTTTCAGTTCCATTAATTTTCTTAATTAATCAATATTATAATAAAAGAATCTTTTTGCTGTATATTGCGTTCGAAACAAGCTGTGATAGCTTGACGTGCATTATATACGCTTTATAGAGAGTGAATATAAATAATAAAATGTGCAAATATAACATTCGCCCGTATGGTACAACAATCTGGCAACCGAACATGGAAATTCATTTTCCATGCGCTTTTGTTATTTCATTTAAACGGAAAACTTGATAGAAAACGCGTTCCAATTACATTTCCATATAAAGAGTCCAGTCCACACACACATATGCTTTATAAAAACGAAAGCAACGACCGAGCCGTATGTTTCCTTCACGTTTGACTTGTCGCCTGATTTGTAGATGAACGGGATGTGCGTATTGCCGGTGACAGGAAGAAGTACAGTGGGTGTTGGTGGTGAGAGAGGTGACAATGGTGATAATAGTGATGGTTGTAGCACCGGTGGCAGCGGCAGCAACGGCGCCTACAATAGTGACGGTGGTGGAGGCTCTAGTGCTGGTGTTAACATAACTCGCTCGGGTATTCGTAGTGCCGCCAGTGTTACGATTAGCGGTACCGACGAGGAAATTAGCGCGGTCCCTCGCAAGGGTGTCACGTTAGATCAACGTCACCCAACGCGCACCCAGGGCATAAGGAAGCTCCAGAAGTGTCTGAGCACCACTACCAGCCACTTCGAAGTGGACTCCGCCGGTCCGGGCGCTGCCGCCGCTTTTCCAACCGTCTCACTATTCTACGCTCAGCGTAGCACGGAGATGAGAAGCTACCCCTCAGCCGTCCCTCAAGCGTCTTTGAACTACCAGAATATCCTCACCAACACCAGACAGTATAGCAGCTTTGGTAGTATTATCGATACAGCCAACTGTAATAACTTATTTATGTTATGGACTACGTAGACCACCGATATATTGTTCTTTCTGTGACACCGAATGGGAAAGCTACTTCTCTCTTGATCGCTTGACCTTTACTTTGATTTCATTGTGACTATAGAGCGATTCTTCTCGGATCGGATTTTTTTCGAGCTCGGGGAGTGCGGATCTCTGCGCAATGTTGCTACGCATTAGATTGTACATAGTTGGAAAGATTAATTAATAACTTCATTATTTCATTTCTTTCCTCTCACGCGAGCAATTCGTGGATATTCATTTTTCCGTGACATTAATTAATTCTTTGATATTATGCTATATATATATATATTTCTACGATACTTTTATTCCTTCCTCTCTTTGTAAAATGAGTTTCGGATCGTTTTCAAAGAGACTGATTTTCAGGAGAAATTTTTCAATAACTTGTTTCTTTACTTTAAGATTTGTTATAAAGTTGATTTGTTGAACGTCACCGTATAAGCAACGTTGTTCCCGAGATCCTTCCAGCACGACATACGTTTTTCTATTGTCTAGACTCAATAGATACTGTCTGGTCTTTACCTAATCTGAGTGTGAAAGTGACTTCGGTAGTTCTCACTACGATGCATCTCTTTCTTTCTGACTTGTACATGCTCTTTAGTGGATCTTTTCTAAATAAACACGAAATGGCACACCGTCTAGACTGCGTGATCTCTAGTTGTCACACTGCACCCTCGAAAAGAGACTCTTTCCTGCTCTTTTCGTTTTCGCCTATTTGGCAAACTTTTGATTTCTGCTTCTTTTATAGATGTGGTCTATAACGTTGCATCTTTCAGACAATTACTTCTCAGCTCGATGCACAACCTAAGATGCACCTTATGTGAATATACTGATAATAGGATGGACCGTGCACGGTGAATGTGCAAACATATCGGAGGGACCGAATATACCACCGGTTAACATCTTCTCGTCTTGAACAATACACGTCTTTATCATAAAGCTTATCGTTCTGTCTGTGTTTGTGAAACAATCCTTTCGCATATTAATGTTATCTTCTATCGTGTTATTACACGAAAACTAGGACGATTCTCATGCAACTCCTCTAAAACCGATTCTGATATCATCAATACCGCGCTACGTGCTATTTTATTTATGATTTTCTAAGAACCATATTTTCTATATGCAAAATTTCAAATCTAAGCTTTTTGTTAGAAAAAATAATCTTACTCTTTATATTGCTTTCTTTTTCGCGGTATTCAAACGTTTTTTGAAATGTATACCATGCTTTAGATTTATGGGATGCGTAGAGACAATAATTATTTCAGACAATACGGCTACATCCATTATATGTATGCAGTAAGACAATTACATGTCTATTAAATTCAAGGACCAATCCGTATGTGTACTACATGATTAGGTAACGTATTGTATTATGTTGAAACAAATGGTATATTGTCTAACATACATTTGATAATTTTACAAAATTGTTTATATGAAGTATCTTAATTCTTAATGTACTTACGTAAATCTCATCTTCCAAAAATTGCACTAGGCTGCAAGACGTATTGATTTGGTCCAGTTTATATTTATATTTATATTTCTATTACGGAGAACTTGATCGATGTCGACGACACTTTCGTCACCACACAATTCGGCGATCGCCCGGACATTTTACGCGTGCATGCAAGAGTGATTCTTTCTCGTGCCACTCGTCTACTCAGCTTACTCAAGATTGACTTATTGTTAGTCTGTGAACGATACTCTCTAATTCTGCGCTAATTGGACGTAATACTATGCGTGCGTGTACGTGTGAATGTGCGTGCGTCCTTTGTGTGTGCGTATGTGTCTGTGTAAATTTATAACTGACTTGATTATCTGTAAGTCCTGATGAGCCTAAAGTGTATGAAGGGTAATTGATACATGAACTGCAGTCGAAAGATCTTGATCGTGATAGTTGTTGTTGTTGCTGTCGCTGTTATTATTATTATTATTGTCATCGTCATCATCGTTGCCATAATCAGCATTCTCATTGTCACGATCATTATTATTACTGTCCTCTTGAATCTCTGTCTCTAATAAGTGTTCTGACTTCGCTAGTTACACTTTGCGATATACACTACGTAAAGACGAAACGTAAACGTGTCGAAAAAATGATTTCAATAGTCATTGTGCATGCTTCTTAGTAGCCCGGCAAGAAACGGCGCCGCCTTATTCTATAAATAATCGATAACTTTCTTTTGGGACCGCTGGTCGGATAGACAAATTCGACGGCTCCTTCCAACGATCAAGGAGCTCGAGTATGTCGTCCCTCGAAAACATCACCACGGAAACCATAAGCTGCCTTACATTTGCGGATTCTTATACGAAAAAAAACGGTACGTAGACCAGTGTAAACTTTGACTTTTAAAAATCATAAATCGCTTTTGTTTCACGCATATCCGCGTTACATATCACGGTTCTCTTTATTAATACTGCCAGTCTGACGATTCAAATAATTATTATTGATTTTTTTATTCTCCTGGATGAGATATCTCGTTTAAAACGTCTAACAATAAAAAAATGGTAATTCATATCAGAGTGTTTACTACCTGGAAAAACCTGGAATTTTCAGGGGATTTTTTTTAACCCTTGAAACTGAGGGAATTATATCAGAAGTTCTTGGACAATGCATTATATGATGGATTATGGTAATTCAATTATTTTTATCATTATTATTATTATTTCAATTATTTTTTCAAGATACAAGCGGCATGCCGACATTATGGATTGGCACGTCTCTGGGATCTGTACAGACTGTTGTATTCAATACGCCTGCCGTCAGCGAACGTCATGCTCACCCAGTGGTTGTGTCTACTTGTAGTAAGTGAATTCTCTTATATTTAGTATTACTTTTTTACTTTGTAATTTCTTCTCGTTTTAAGTTACTTTGTAATTTCTTCATTTGTAACAATTTGTGGTTTAACGTGTGTTTTGTATTTTGTAGATGGATCTACTTTCAAACTCAAGGGTTGTATCCTATCCATGTCATTCTTAGATTGCAACGGCGCTCTGATCCCGTACTCATACGAGTCCTGGAAAGACGAGAACACGGATGGCAAGGAACGCAACAGTAGGCTTTACTTCCTATATTAATCACTATACTGTATCCGCGAGAATAGAGATCGATGTAACTCTCGTATAATTCCGTGATTTTTCCGTTCGTTCTGAAGGTTCTATCTGTGTGTAGTATCTCGTGTTAACGGTGTGGATTTTTGTTAAAGAGAGTCAAGGGAAATGTACAAATAGCCGAATGTCACCGTCGACGAACACGCAAGTCAGCGGGGACAATTTCGAGGACAGACAATTCGTCATGCTTGCGTCAGAGAAGCAAGCGAGGGTTGTGGCGTTACCCTCCCAAAACTGTGTATATAGGCAACAGCTGGCGGAGACTCACATCGTAATTAAGGCAGAAGTTACATCCCTCAAAGGTATAGTCCACGTTTTTTTTACGTAGGCGTGACACGAATAGAAATGTAACTGTCGTCCACTATCATATTTGTCGCATGATTATCTTAAAATGTGCAATTTGAGGTCTCATCCTCACGAAACATTTCTATCTAGATAACGTCTGCCTGGTATGTTACGTTTCGAACGGTCACATCACAACGTACAGTCTGCCCAGCCTGAGACCACTGATAGACGTCGATTTTCTACCTCTTATAGATTTGAGGTAAGAAAATAACTCTGATTCTTCCTTCTTTCATTTTAGCTATCAAGGCAATATGATAGAGGCAATATTTGCACATGATGCGTTGCACTATACGCTATTGTAATATCGCAAAAATTTCTATATTTTTCATTCTTAATATAATATACATATACATATTTTAAAAAGTGTTGAAAATCATACAACATAGTTCAGAATGGTATATATAAACAATGTTATACGTAGATTGACATAATATTCACTGCATATCTATTTATGATGCAGTCGTAAATTAGCGATGCTATGCTAGTAATGTTAACATTTGTAATAACTTGGATATACTTTCTCAAATATATTTGAAATTAGTAAAATTAGCCTTTCAAGAAATATTAAGCTTGCATAGAAATTGTTTCTACCATTATGGTATTTCTATGTTCTTACGTTAAGGATATCAGAAAAGATGAATAATTTTTTGGTGTGTCATTGCCAATGTGAAGCCATTTACAGTTCTAATGCTTTACAGAGGAATTACAATTGATAGGTTGGAAGACGGCTGATATTATATTAAATCGCAACTTTTAAATATGGTATTTTATACGTAATTATTGCTTCTCATTAGAAAACAAAATAGGAGCTAGCTTTTAAAAGGTAAAAGGAAGTGCAGAAATTCTTTTTTAAATTAAACAACGGCGGCGAATTATTTATCCTTTACAAGCGAAGGCTTATCTGCTGCATTAAGACATTTTTAAATCGATATCTTTAAAGCTTTCGTAGCAAAATTTATCTTCTGCATTTGTATAGTTGATTATTAAAAGTTTTACTTTTTCAACATTTTATTATTACAGCGCATGAAACTGGTTAATCTTATTAAAATTTTGTTTATTCTCATCATCGTTTAAACTTTATATTTATTCGCAGTAGAACAATAATAAACGCAAATTTGAAATCCATCGACTAGCATCATCGAGTAGATCTAGATAAGGTTCCAAAGCCAGAGATATATGCGCTACTGATACGTAAACGATATTATAGTTGGCTATCAGGTACTTATTCTCAAAAATATTTCGATTTATTAATTATTTTTTATCAAATTCTATTTATAATAATACTACGCTATTTATATATGTGTATAATATTCTCTAGAAGTGTGCAATTATCAATCATTCTGCGCGATATAAAGATTCATCTGTGTATAATTATACAAATTTAAAAAAAACAAGTTTATATGAAATTGAATGACACGTTTAGAAATGGATGATATGGCACACTTCTAGAAATTTCTTTCTATATTAAGTAGGAATTACGCGAATGTTTAGGAGCTACATAAATCTGTAGCAGCTTATCTTTCTGTCGATGTTAACAACTTGCTATTTATGAAATATCGCCTAAAAAAGTATGAAGAGTTGACGATAACTTATATATGTATCTATATAAATACTGTTCTATACTTATATATTTATCAATATTTATTAAGAAGTGAATTAATAATCACTAACGATAATAATATTAGCATGTGATTTTTCTCTGCAATAAGTGCACTCGTTAACCCTTAACACAATTAGAGCATGCGTCATTCGTAGCATTTTTTACGAGCACTTCTACTGCACTCTTGTCTTGGAGCATATACGCTAGATTTTCAGAGAATGCAGCGTTGTGAAACGAATGAAAATGCGGATTTGCTTCTTAAAATTGAAATTGGAAATACTTTCAGTTCCTCGGTTTCGTTCTTTCGCACAACGTTTCACAACCACGCGATATAAAATTGTCTATGGCAATTCTTCATCTGCAAATTTTAACTTTTCTTTTGAAATTTTTCTATCTCATTATATGTGTCATATCTACGATTTCTATCTAGCAAAATCTGGCACTACACTACGAACTTTCAGGCAACATTTACCATTATCGTCTGTTTCACTTACAAATTTTTCTTACATATACAGAGAATAAGATATATCGTGCAAACATGTAGAGAGTCTCTTTGAAAATAACTGGGCTGGCTGTTTTAAGGGTTAATGCTAATTAATGATAACGTAAATCTTATATTAACCCGTGTACGGTCGAGCGTTCACTTTCCTCCTGTCTCTGTAATCTCTAACAGTTTTCAGACCACAAAACACGGCATTGTAGACCCCATGTTGACCATATGGGGTCATCAACTCTTTGTTAATGGCGATACCGATCAGTAAGTCATCTATGAAGTACAGCTAACCACACTTAAACCTTGACACAACACAACACAAGTGCCTTTGCGTGCAATATATACTATCTTCTTTCGATTTCACGATTTTGTTTCCAGCTTCATAATGTTTCACATAGGAAAGCGTTTCTCGCGCCACTTAAAACCTCTATAACTATCAACCTGATTTTTACCACCTACCAGAGCTTTATGCTATGTATATAAAAAAACGCACACTCGACACTCTTTTACAGTTTGTACCCCGATATTGTCATTTTATATGCAGTCTATAATCTATGAAACAACGCATCGCAAGTAAAGCTGCCTTGTGCATATTTTTTACAGGATCGCAAAGACGCTTTGCTTCAGCAACCGAGGTCATGGTTTATATCTCTCGTCACCGATGGAAATACAGAAGTTCTCCGTTTCGAGTGAATTCTGGTATTGTTTTACGTGCATCAGTTTTACTTTTAGTTCAATAAACCAATTAGTTTCATATATATTGGATTTATATTAATGTTTTGTCTAACGTTAAATTTGATCCAATATATAAATTATATTTTTATTTAATTAGCGGCGAATTGACGGAGATGATGGGCGATCTGTTTATTAGCCACGATATGCCGGAACCGCCTAAAGAGAGTTTCTTCAAAGGTTTATTCGGTGGTGGTTCGAGGAGTCTCGATCGAGAAGAGTTGTGTAAGTAGACATCTTTACTGGTTGTGGTTGTAATGAACAAATTGAAAATAAAGAAATGACTCGAAGCAAACCAACGTTTATACTGATTACAGTCGGTGAATCCAGCGGTCGTGCGTCGCGCACAGTGGCGAAACATATTCCAGGACCAAACGACGCTATCCGAGAGCGGGTCTCTAGCGCAACGGGTGAGATAAATATGGCGCACCAGATGGTCGTGGAGCGCGGCGAGAAGCTGTCGCAGCTCGAAGATCGGACCGCGCGCATGATGTCGGAGGCCGAGAACTTTTCGGCGGGTGCTCACGGACTGATGCTCAAGTACAAAGACAAGAAATGGTACCAGCTATGAGGACGCTATTCGGTCCGAGTCCGATGGGATGACGCACGTTTCTTTAGTTACTTAGCGTTCGTGTTTCGTCTATGAGTTTTGTCGTATTAAGAAACTAAAAAGCTAGCTAGCTATACTACGATCCTCACACACGCACACATGGGAAACATCTACACGAAGGGAGAGAGATAAAGCGTATATGTACATGCGATCACCTGTGCGACGCACACGGTACACACGCACACGCTCTAAACGAGATAAATGCGGAAAACATATATTTCAAAGTGGATAAGTATGGCGACGATCTCTCAAATGTGTAAATCTTTGCGTATGGATGAATAAAAGAGGGATGTCGGCGAGGTAGAAAAGGTACTGCGGCTACGCCGTGATGCATTTGCGCGGATGTGACATGTACGTATAAATTATTTAAAATATAAAGTACTTACACGCAAAGATGCGACAGGAATATACGCGAGTCAATATAAGCAATTATGTAATAATTCGCCTTTTAACCGGTGGCAACTCGTTAATTCATTCGGACGTCCTGTGAACGTGTTTAATGGCGCCTTGCCTTGTTTGCTTCTCAGCAAAGAATTGCCAATAAGTATTTACGAACGTCACATTGTTGCAGAGTTTAAGCACTTCCGAATAGATGGAATCGAGCGAAGCACTAAGAATCGCATTAGTTATAAATCGACTAAAAGTAGTACTTACATATATTACATGAGTTCTCCCCTATATTAGATTAATATTATATATGTGTTACGTAAGAGAGAGAATATATATTATTCGAACGAAATACACATGGCTACTCATATATTAATAATGCCATTGAAACTTGCAGTGTAGTAAAACACATTCTAGAGAAGAGTTGTTATTGACTAATAATTCTTATTCCGCGATGTAAATTTTATAATCGTGTACATTGTAAGCTGACTTGTATTTAAGTATTTATCATTACACGATCGTAGACACTTTCGTAAATATGCGTTAAGGGATAAAACGAATGACCAATGCGATTCTTAAGATTCGTAAGTCTATCAAGTTGTAAAAGTGCAAATGATAAATTTGTTAGGCTCGACAGAAATGATTTTGTGGATACTTTACGAAAGTTATGAACGCAGGCAAGACGGCACAGCGACACTATTCCGAATGTATTGACAATAAACGTAGTTAATTACTTGGTGAGAAAGAGTATTGGATAAAAGTTGAATGCAATGAAATATATTTTATCCAGAATGGCGGGTGTTGCGCAGGCCGCAAAAGCTGCTATACTCGCCACGCTGATAAGAATGTATTAATTGTTATCGATTGTAGTTATCGCTAGACGTGCTATGTATATATAAAGAGATGAATACAAGTAGGACAGATTTCGCGTTATAAAGCTGTTTATATAACAATGTATTATGAGTTACGCTATTTCGATGCCGACGATAAGTTCAACTGGATTTACGACACATCTAACTAACGTGACATGAATTAACTATTGTAATTTTAGCATTACACATAGTTTAGATTAATTAAAGACAATATATAAGATATAAAATATACATATATAAGTAGCCAGATATGTGTATATACATATATATTTGGTCATATGTATATGTTATGTTTATATATATATATATATATATATATATATATGTGTATGCGATAAGTTCGTTTGAATTTATCGGGGCTCTGAATCGTCGTACTGCTTCCATAGCAATAACTGTATAGTTGATGTTTATGGTACTAATCACTCGTATACTTAATAATATGTGCCCGCAGAAGATTACTTAGAATGCATTTTTCGAATTGATTCGAGCTCATGGTATAATTTCCCTTGGACAATATACACGTATAGAAATCCGTTGTCCCATTACACACTCTTATCACGGGATGTCTTCACTATCGATTACTAGTACAAAAAGAGCGCGAGCTCGCTCGTCGAGCGAATTGTAGTGTGCGAACTGTAGTTGAAATCCGTATTGATGCTGAATTTGTAATACGTTCGTGAGAGTGCGCAGATTAGTGTTGACTCTGAGCTTCGATCCCGTTTTACCTAAACTGCTAACTCTGACAGACGTTCCACTATCTTACGTCTAGAATTATTATTCCTCGAATACCCTCGAACACTCAGTATGTAAGCAGTTCAATGGTAGATAAGATACATTCAAAAATAAAATATAAAGTATTCTAAGCAGCGGAGAGATTTGTTAATGCCCGAATTACGAATGTCGGTATACAAATTAGAGGAGAGAGGTGTTCTTTCAGTGAAGGATCGTTGTAATAATAGAATAGATAGATTTAATGTGAGCTAGTTACAGAGAACAGGCATATTATATTATTATTTAAATGTTGCAGTAATATATTCTAACATTCGTTGCACAAAGATTATATATTCGTCGTTAGTTTCTCATCATTTATCAAAGAATTTAATCATATTTCAAAGAGATTTCTGATAATAATGATCTACTACTTTACAGGCCATAGTACATAAAAAATAGCCTCGGGAATGGTACGAGGTCAAAAATGCTCGACTATAATTAATCGATTTGCTTGCCGCTTTAGTTCTACCGCTTATATTTTTTATGTACTATAGCCTTGAAATCCAACAAATGCTATTTATAAAGCAAATTTTTAACTCTCTCTTTCTAGCCCATATTTATTCTAATTAAATCAAGTTTCTTATTGGGATAGGAGAAAACTTTTGTTTTCTATATTGTTTTCATTATATTATATCTGATTAATAATATATTGTATAAGTGATAGCGTACAACAATAGAATCGTAGAATGTACAGATATGTCTAAATTACAGGTAAATATATAGCTCACATATATATACATACGATATTAATTAATTTCAAACACGATCTACGATGCTAGAGAAATTATCGTTGGGCTGGACAGAGATATAAACGGTATATATATATATCTTAAAATCCTTTTAGACATCTGCAAATAACAAATATCTTTTACTATGTATTTAATCAATTTTTGTACACTGACGTATAATTTTTTAAATCATTAATTAGACGAGAAGAAAAAAAACGTGAGAGATTTCTTTCATATAACTCGTTCGAGGCCGATTCTGACGTATCATGTTCCTCTCTCTCTCTCTCTTTCTCTCTTTTAGAATTATAATATCTTCTTCAAAAAAGCTTTGCATATAATTTTTTATTCGTGCAAGTAGTGCGCTACTAAATTCAATATTATAAACGAAAAAAGTCTATCTTTAAGTGCGACGAAATACCTAATGCTCTCGATTTATACTATTAACTATTAACTATCTAGTAGAATTTTTATTTTTCAACAGATAGACGATATAGGTATCATCTTATAATTGTAAGAGTACTGCCTCGGCTACAGACTGTATCTTGGCTCCAATTTAATAAATGAGTTTTACTCGAAGTTCAAAAACGACGTATCTTCTCTGTATCGCAATGCCACTTTGTATCAAATGTAATTAGTTTTGCACGATCGTTTTTTATTTTAAACATACGTGCTTGTCGAACTTGCCCTCTTCTGAAATACGAACTGTGTCCGCACTTGATATTTGCATGCCATTTGTTATGTACACGTATACTGTTTCGTTTTTGTTTTGACGAGTATTTGACACTAGAACTATCAAAGCAGTCAAATGACTAGTTTGTAATTTAAAAAAAATCACTTAAATTTATAATTGCATTTCCTGAGATTTTCCGTGATTTTTGTTGCAATGTATAAATGATTAAATTGATCAGTTTATTTTCCCCTCTCATCCTTTTTTTTTCAAAGAGATATATGTAACTGAAAAATTTCTAGTTAATACTAGAACTACTCGACGCTTAGTTTTTACTATTTAAGTATTATATATATTATATATATATATATATTCGCGCATCTCGAATTTCAATGCTATAAGCTTCAATGCTATAACAATCTTCGATAAATTTTCCTAAAGAAACTTCGCGTTTCTAGCTTAGCGATCGAGATGTCTAGCGTGGCAAATGAAAAAATCGCACCGCGCGCGCCGAGCTTTCTGGCATGAATTTTAAGGAAAAACCGCGTAGGTCAAAGCTCCTCGAGGAGCCTCGTCCCTTTCGCTCCGCTCTTTAACCGGAAGGAACGGCGACTGCTATCGACACCCGGGCTGTAATTAAATTAATTTCTGCGTCTCCACCTTCGCCGGTTATAGGCATCGGCGTGGAATAATGCACCCCGGCTCGACGCGTCGCGACGCGGTGCGACGCGACGCGACCCGGCGTCGGCGAAGGTGCTCTCGACCGCACTCTCGCTCACACTTCTCATTTCCAATTTAAAAATAATGAGAATCTACCGCGAATAGGTGAGGCTGTCGCGCACAGATACCCATTGACTACACCGGCGCGGCGCGGCGTCTCGGCCGCGCGCGAAGTGGAATGAATTGAAAAAAAATTCAATTTAGCTCCGGGTATACCGCATAGCCGCCGACCCGTCGCTGACGCGACTTTTCTCGCCATAAAGGGAACAATGGATCGAAATTTATTTGTCCCGGCTATTTATCCGCGTCGCGTTTCCTCGAACAAGGCGTCCCGCGCGGCCGACGAGACACCGTTATCAAGGGCGTCCGCACGATTTTTTTCCAGGAGGAAGGACATGATTCAAAATGTTACTTTAGCATCATCTACATAATATATGAAGACCCGGGGGGAAAAAACAAGGAATGTCAGTTTTATACTTTTTGAGTAAAATGAATTTTAAAGTTTATTTCCCCTATACCTGAATGTTCTACCTTCATTTTTTCACTGATTAATACAGTTTTTAATCCAAGATGTACATCAGTTTGTAGTCTCTTAAATGCTACAATGACGACCATATCTCATTTTTAATAAAACTGACATTGCTTGTTTCCCCCCCCCCCCCCGGGTCTTCATATATTATATTACAGAATTAGAATACTTCCCAAGTACAACACGAAAGTCACGATGACGTCAAAATGATGCCAAAATGACGCCTTTGACATCATTTTGAGGTCATTTAGACGTCCATGACTTCAAAGGCGTCATTTTAGCATCATTTTGACGTCATCATGACTTTCTGTTTTACTTGGGTTATAATTTGAAATTTATGCATCTTTTGTTGAAAATTATACACCTAATCCTAGGACAGAGATCGGCAAGGTTAGCACAACTTGCTTCTTTCCTTTATTCAAAGGGAGAGCAAATACTTAATTTTTTGCTAATTCCGGGGGGGGGGCAAATGCCCCTTTTATCCCTCCCCTATGGACGCCCTTGACCGTTATAATCTCACCTCCACCGCGAAAAAACCTATGATTTCCGGCACGAAAGTGCACGGAATATTATTTATAGATCTCGGAAGGAATATCGCGAGGCCGTACGGCTACGGGCGATAGCTCTTCGCCGATCGTTACCCAAGCAGAACAGAAAGTTAAAATGACGTCAAAATGATACCTCTGACAGTCATTTTGGGATAATTTTAGTCATTGTGACGTCATTTTGACGTTATCGCGACTTTCTGTTCTACCTGGGTACGGCCGACCGACGTCGCGAAGATCGAGGACCGTTCTCGCGCGGCTCGAATGACAATAGGAGCGATACGGCCCGGCGAGCACGCGTTCGCTTCGGACGACGCCGGTAAATAGGAAACGAATAAAGATCCGAGCGCGAAGATGCCGGCAGTCTGTCTCGGGCGCGCGCAATAAAATGTAAATTCGCGGCAATTCGCGCCTCGCCCTCGTCCCCCCTCTCGCCACGGGTATCGGCACCCAGGACGCCTTTTCTCGCTCGTTCCCCGAGATCCCCGGTGTAACGGTGAGTAAGTGGCGAGTGCCGGCGCGGGGCGTTCGGAGCCCGCGGGCTCCGCCGTCATTTGCATGAGTAACGGCGGAGAGCGCCCGGAACGGCGAGGCTAAGGGGTAGCGAGACGAGTAATTTATAGTCAATAATTCTTGCCGAGGCAATTTTCGCATCGAGCGCGAACGCTTCCTCGGAACGACGGCGACGGCAACGAGGAGGACGGGGGACGGCAGCGGCGGCAACGGGGGAGGCGAGAAACGGTGGGAAATGAGGCGGAATGTTAAATAGCCCGTCGTCTCTTTCAGGTAGCCCTAAAACTGCGCGCGGGAAATCAGCCCGCGAGACGATTCCACGTTCCACGCCGGGGACGTTTCGCGCGTAATCCTTCACGACTCTCCCGTCTGATTTAAAACCCGGAATGCTTTCTCGGAGCGCTTCCCGGGTGCCCCTCTTTCGGAGTTGCTCGAGTTTGTCCGTATCGTTAATTAATTCTTTGAAATAATGGAAGGGAGACAATGTCGTCCTGCGCCGCCGTGACTTTGCCCCCTAGAGACCCTCTAAGAAGAGTCACGAAATAGCGTCCCCAATTTTGATTTGGTGCTACCATTTTTCAGCGAACCAGTAGATATAGGCCAATAGTACAATTGTTTATAGTCACCATACAGCACGGTTGTATTTCTATTTTAAAATAACTTCAACTAAAGTGTCAAATAATGACTGTTGTTCTGTGCCAAACAGCAAAAATTCATCAAAGAAAGATGCCCAAACAACACAATGTCCAAAATCGGGACATAAGACGTTTCTTGAAAGTCTTTCCCCCGTGATCCTGAGCGAAGAGTAAAATGAGTCTTTAATGTAGGACAAAATTGAAGCTTATTATAAAAGTAATATAATATATAAAAGTTTATTACATGTAATTTATCTTTTTTATTTGAAACACCACACTTTAAAAATTAAATTCCGCACTATGGCTATTTCCGATTTTTGTTGAAAAATGGCGTCACCGACCTAACTTTGACGTTACTTCGTGATTCTTATTAGAGGGTCTCTATTTGCCCCCTGCTCCTCTCTCTCTCTCTCTATTTATTGCGCGGCGCATGGCACTTACGTGCGGAAAGTTTAACCGTGATGCCGAGGGAGGCGAAGATTACCCGGGCAACATAAAACGATACCGAGGACATAAAGGCGCACGGCCGATATTAGATATCAAACCGCCCGCCCTAGCCTTCCGCCTTCGAGTATCCCGCCGAGAGCTATCAGACTGATAGAATATGTTCGACGCCGTCGTCGTCGTCGTCGCGACGACGCTGCAGCAGCCCCCACCTCCCAAATTCTACATGTCGGCCGTATACATGCGATCGCCGTACATACGCCGCTTTATTTAGAGCGGCTTTTATCGCGCGCCGCGAGGTTAACTTGTGTCCCGAATACCCCGCGTTCTCCCATCCTCCTCCTCTCCTTTCGCGCTCCGGCTCTCGCAAGCTATTTCGCTGCTTTCGTTTACGTTGCGGTCACATACTTACTTGAGGGGGAAGATGATAATAGCTCTCGCCGCTGCGACAACCGATTTATTCAATTTTTCGCGCGGTAGCGCACCGATGAGCGAGCGATTGATCGCAAATCCAACAGAATCCTACGTCGAGAAGGTAATCTGCTGGATATATCCTTGGATTTTCTAATAAATCGTAGTACCTCGACCCTGAAAAGTAGTAGTAGTTAGTAGATTTAGTAGTAGATTTTCATATCGCTCATTTTTGTTACAACGACATAACTCAAAAATGGTCATTTTTTATTTATTTGCAAAAAAAGAACGGATCTTTAAAGTTTTTATTACTGGTAGAACGACATAACCGAGTTTCTATAGCTTGCCGAACGAGCGACTGATCTCAAATCCAACAGAATCCTACGTCCCGAGAAGGTAATCTGCTGGATATATCTTAGGATTTTCTAATAAATCGTGGTACCTGAAAAGTAGTAGTCGTAGTGAATTTTTATATCGCTCATTTGTTACGACATAACTCAAAGATTGTCATTTTTAAGTTGTTTGCAAAAAAAGAACGGGTCTTTGGATTTCTTAATACTGGCAGAACGACATAACTGAGTTTCTATAGCGCAGCGACGAACGAGCGATTGATCTCAAATTCAACAGAATTCTATGTCCCGAGGAGGTAATCTGCTGGATATATCCTTGGATTTTCTAATAAATCGTGGTACCTCGACCCTGAAAAGTGATAATAGTTAGTAATAATAGTAGTAGATTTTCATATCGCTCATTTGTTACGAATTGTCATTTTTTAGGTGTTTGCAAAAAAAGGACGGATCTTTGAAGTTCTTATTACTGATAGAACGACATAACCATAGTCCACGATGCTAGAAATCGGTCCAAGGCTGCGTTCCGTTTCACGCATATGCGTGCATTTATCTATAGTTCATGTCACGTAATCTGTAAAAAATGCGCGCATATGCGTGAAACGGAACGCAGCCCGAGATTTCGAACGGAGAGAATTTAAACAATTCGATCAATTAATCAATGTGATTGGTCAGTCGTCAATTCTTTCTCCGTTCGAAATCTCGAAGCGATTTCTAGCATTTGAGCGCTCAGTGAGCGGTTGTGCATCTGGATGCACCTGACACGCATTCACGGCATTCACCTGACAAGTTGCGATCTCGCCGTCGCGTTGCCTGCACCGTCTGCCCGTATCCTTTATCTGCTCGCTCAATCGTGGGTGGAAAAACGAATACACAACGATCGTCATATCGATTGTCGGCCCAAGATACCGGCAACGTGGAATTGAGAGGGATAGATAAATCGCGCGCAAAATATGGCGCTCGTTCGTCACGCCGCGCCGCGCCGCGCCACGACGAGCGGACGAGACGCTTCCTGACCACCATAGACATAAAGCATGGAGTGGTTATACGACACGAAAATCGGTCCGCTCCATTAAAAAGGACAGAGCGAAGATGCGGCCAATATCTATCTCTTTCTATTCAACACCAATCACAATGATAGAAAGAGACAGAGATTGGCCGCAACTATGGCCGGTATTCATAGTCGATTCTTATATTTAAGACCGTCTTAAGTATTGTCTTCAGATGTCATCAACCAATCACAGAGCCGTATTAGCATCTTAAGACATTACTTGAGACGGTCTTAAAATAAGATTCGAATATGAATACCGGCCTATGTGCTTTCGCTAGGGCCTGTTTCACATACGAATAAAGTAGGGAATGCGCAGTCCATGTCCATGCTCTATGTCTATGCTGACCACCGTGCGAGAAACAAAATGCGATTCGCGGCGACAACTCGCGTCAATGCGCGATGACGCGGACAGTGATGGCGCTTCCGCGTGACGGCGCGAGTGATACCAACCACGTGCTCCGAAATTTGTCGTCGCGAGGTTGTCGCGTCTAGCGTGTGCATTAACGTAATTTTCAAATTTTTGCTAAGACGCCAGTTTGTTTAACGAACGTCGCGAGTGTCGGGCGCAGCGGCGGACGTTTCCTCGCGTTTCGCGAATGATTTCACCCCCTCGGGTGTGCCGTGGGCGCGACGAATGCTCGGGAGTGCCGCGTGATAGGTGCGGGCGAGTGCCTGATCGCGACGATCAGCCCAGGCGATCGGTATTAGCCGCGTTTCTCCGACACGTACTAGTATGGCGTACGCGAATGAGCTCGGGAACATGGAGAGCTAATGGTGTCGTAACGGATATATAGGGACGTATCGAGGAAGAACGATAATATAGTAGGTATCGACGTACCGAGAAAGGGGTGCAGTCACGACGGTGATCGGATGGTAACAGATTTTCATATTTTATTTTATTTGCACGGATATAATAACCCATGCAAGTATAACACGAAAGTCATGATGATGTCAAAATGATGCTAAAATGACGCTTTTGACATCATTTTGAGGTCATTTAGACGTCATCATGACTTCAAAATGATGTCAAAGGCGTCATTCAGCATCATTTTGACGTCATCATGACTTTCCGTTCTACTTGGGAATGCGAACGCGCGACAGATCCACAGGTAAACTCCGCGCGATCGTAGCGTTAGGTAGATCGCAGATTGATCGTGTAAATGAGTTCGTCGAAATACGCGATAGTAATTAGCAATGATTGCGATTATTTTCATTAGCCGTGATCGGCGCTTATACTCGTTTTGTTAACAGAAAGCACGAAATTGATGCAGCTAATAATCGTTATGGTTCAGTCGCTTGGTTCATCATATTTACTTCCGTTTTTAAGTTAGGTTATCGAGAATAAATATTTCCTAAAAATGAGCACATAGTAGTGTCGAAAAAATTATCGGATGATTGTCGTGATACACAATTATTGCGGAAGTAACATGCTATAGTTCTGTCAAGTGAACTCCGTGACTATAGCATCACTATTATACATACGGCTAATTTTCCATAAGATATTACTTGTACGTTGGATTTTGCGTAAATGAATCGTGAGGAAATTGAAATTTGGGTAATTATGCAGAGATACGGACCACCCTCCGATTTCAATGATCTTGACATATGCTGTCAAGGCTGAATGACCATGAAAAGGTTTTAGCCGGCGGTCGTTGTTTGTTAAAAAGTTATTAACAAAAAAGTTAGAGAAATATATGGGTCTTAGGGGTCGTAGGAGTCTTTGCTAATTTTCTTAAAATATGTTATTTTAGTATACGATAGACTCTCATCAATTTAGTAAGGTGAAAGATTGGAGCAATATTTCGACAGAATACAATCCTTGCGTAGGGGTCTTTGCTAATTTTTTCAAGATTTGCTATTTTAGTATATGATAGACTCATCTGCATAATTACCGAAATGTGCAGTATTTATATATGTAATAATCGGTTATTTATATATGTAGCAATTGGTGTACAGTATTTTATATATGTATAATATGTGTAATAATTGATCGCGCAATATATTCTGTATTAGTCGTAATTACCGTTTAATGATTTTGTGGATTGGTAGTACAGTAGCTGTACTTAATGTTGTGATTGCTACATTCGTAAAATTATGGGTGGATGAGCTGATTAAAATACGCGGTAGTAATCAGCAGCGATCGCGATATATTCTTTCTTAGCCGCCATCACTGCCTAGTTATTCTGCAAATCAGTAGTGCTGTAGCTGTAGTTAATGTTGCGATTACTACGTTTGTAAGATTATGGATGCATGACTTAATTAAAATACGCGATAATTAGCAGCGATTGCGATAATTTTCTACAGTAGCCGCGATCGCTGTTTGCGGTTGTAAATTAGAAAGGCAAAAGTCGTTGTAATTAACATTGTGATTTGTTTTTATGTTGTTTATAAAGTTACGTGCACGATTTAATTAACAACCTCTTTCATAAATATTTTTTATATTTTGTAATGAACACGGTAGATTATATGGTGTGTGTTAGATTATATTAAAAACGCGATACCGTTATAATTAATTACAGGATGTTTGGAAAACCTGGAATTTTTTATCCTTGAAAATCAGGGATTTTCATGGAATTTTTATTGGTACTCAGGAAAATTTTTGGAATTTTGACGTAGAACCATGTCTTTCTCCGGGGTACGGGATAACTTCGCGAGCACGGATGCAATGAAAACATGTCACACTTTGAACGCTTATATCTTAGCAACTAATAATCGTAAAGTAATAAATAATATCTCATTAGATAGCTTATAGAGTCTCATTTATAATAAAACTTGTTTCAACCCTCCATCCCTTAACCTTCGATATAGTAGCGTTAGAAAATTAAGCTAAATTTCTTGTGATTTTGTTTCGCCGCACGCCGTTTTAACGTTGATAAATTAGTGAATAGATCGTTGGCAAAGCCATTAAAAGATCGTTGGTATTGAATTTGGTTAGAATTTGGACATAACTTTTTTTTGAACGATGGGCAAACGAAAATTTTGTGTGGACAAAAGTGGACAAATCGTGGACAAACGAATGCCACCTGAATTTTATAAAAATTTGCATTTCGGGATGTTGATGTCAAATTATTCCCAATTTTTTAATTTGATCATAACTTTTTTTTTAACGATGGGCAAACTAAAATTTTTGATGAACAAACGTGGACAAATCGTGAACAAACGAATGCCACCTGAATTTTATAAAAATTTGCATTTTGGGGAGCTGATGTCAAATTATTCCCAATTTTTTAATTTGGTCAACTTTTTTTTGAACGATGGGCAAACTAAAATTTTTGGTGGACAAACGTGGACAAATTGTGAACAAATTTTATTTTTTTAAATTTTTTCTGAAAAAATTGTTTTTTAATTTTTTTTTTGATAGTGCAAAATATTAATAATTGGTTAGCAATAAATACGGGTGTTTACTCAAATCTTGTAAAAAAATTCTCTGAAAATTCCCGTATTTTTCAGATATTTTTATTTAAAATTCCAGGTAAGATTAAGAGAATTTTTAAATGCAGTTTTAAAATAACGGATTTATCACGACTGCAATAAGTATTCAGGTACGAATTAATTAACCCCGCGAGATAGTAATTAGCCGCATTTTTCCGACTGACGCGTGTGCGTACAAGTACGTGTCCGGAACAATGAGGCAACGAAAGCGTATCTTGGATTTTCCATACGAGAAACGATCCATCGTGTATCGCGTTAATTTACTCGTCGGTCGTGTGCAGAAAATGTTCCGGAGTGCCGTGAAAGGCGACGGGCGAGTGTCGAAAACGTTAAGTAACCCGCGCGATCGTAATCAGCTGTGTGTTTTCGACAGTGTTGCGCGAAGCAACAAGCAATCGCTATGTTGCGCGTGTTTGTTTATTCGTGTGCAGTGTGGCGAATCGCAGTGAGTGCAGTGAATCGCAATGAATGCAGTGAATCATAGTGAGTGCGGTGAGCATGGGAGAGTGCCGAAACGGCAGGCGATTATCACGTTGATACGACTTCTGCCGGCGACCGTCCGAAATAATGGAGCAGGCGGCGGGGAAACAACGGCGGCACTTCGACCGGTGAGCGACTAATTGTTTTATTCATTTAATAATCATAACGTTTGCCGAATTAAATACGTGTATCGATGAAACTGCGTAATCATGTATTCGACGTCTCTCTCCGGGGCAGTTCGATGCCTGCATTGTGCAGGAAATATCACGTATCCGCATCAGAAAATAAAGCGCCATGTAAAAGCGAAATATCCGCGCAATATGCGCCACAGCGATATGCTATTTCGATCCAAATTCCCATTTTAACAATGCGTCAATTCGATTTCAATAAGCGTGGTCTGTGCAATGATACTGCGCAATCTACATTTTACACAAATGCAAATCACGAATTTTGGCGGCCGTGAAATTAAGAGCCTTAAGGCCATTGCGCGTGAAAAAGTTTTAGTCGTAATCGTAAGGTCGTAAGCAAATCGACCAATCATAGTCAAACATTTTTACTATATTGTGAGAATGTTTGACTGCGATTGGTTGATTTGCTTACAGCCTTACAATTACGACTAAATCTTTTTCATGTGCAATGGCCTTTAGGCCGTATATTCCTAGTCCGTTCTTATTTTAAGACCGTCTTAAGTAATGTCTTAAAATGCTAATACGGTTCCGTGATTTGTTTATGACATTTTAAGATTGTACTTAAGACGATCTTAAATATAAGAACCGACTATGAATACCGGCCTTAATTACGATTTTGGAGATTGGGGATGCATTCGTTTACGCATTGGCTGCCGCAGATGTATCATTTTATCCTTGTTTAACATTCGGTGAACAACAAGGATAAAATGATACGCATCTGCGGCAGCCAATGCGTAAACGAATGCACCCTAATTGACTGGTCGATCGATCGATACACAGATTAAGGCTGTGTTCTGAAATTCACTCTCAGTACTGGAAAACTATAGTTCACGTCACGTATATTATAAATTTTCAGTACTGGCAATGAATTTCGGAACGCAGCCTAAGTAACTTCCCATAAAAAAAATTCTTCCTCTTCACGCATTCTATGTTGTAAATGATACATTTTTATGTAACTCATAAAAAATATATATCGATAATTCTGATAGTACCGAGAAAGTACGGATTAAAATATACGAGAATCGATAACGATAAATAAATAAGGGAAAGCAGCAAATAATTTCTGCAGATAATGGACGCTCGAATGTAACAAAACGAGGATATTTTTCAGTTGAATAGATTTAGTGAATCATTCTGTCAGGCTATTGTATCGGCTGCGCCTCTCGAAACAAAGCATGAAACCAACACGGATTAAGCCTATTATTTCGCTGTTCATTATAACAATTACCTGTTGATGGCGGGGCAACGGGGTGGGGTGCGCAAGGAAACCGGCGAAAGAGTAATGATTGAAAATAACAGGAATCACATAAACGTGCAATCATGCAGCGCCGGGGTACTCTGGGAGGGTTGTCGGAAATGATCACAGATTTCAGGGCAGTGTGATCAGCTTGGTTCGAAGACAAGCATTATGATAATGATCCTCATTACGCGATCAGATTATAGATTATAGAATTATAAGCCTGTTATGATAAATCATTCGTCTTGCCGTGGCCATTTTTCGTTACGCGATCCAGCGATCACGCTTGATTTACTTGATCGACTTAGCATAAAAACGATCTTAAACGTTTTGCAATGTCCATAGATTGACAGCAAAATAACAGGTTTTTCTGCGAAATAGTGTTGTAGTCGTACTTTGTGTTTTACCATAAATGAAGGTCTTCCAATTTTTGTATTAATAACTCAAATAATTTTTTTTATATGTACATAAAATCATGAGAAAATAAACAATTGTGCTCGCAAGCACAAAATAATAAACAAATGATTACACGGAAAGAACGGTTTTGCTGAAGTATCTGAAAATTTAGTCAGATACAGATCAGAAAATAATTATGTTGAACCATCCAAAATAATTATGTAGGACGCTCAAGTTGTTGAAGATTCATCGGACAAACTGTATCGTGCGAGTAGTCGGTAATAACCATTTTTTAGATATTTTTAAATAATACGTTCCGCGTATTTGTCTTCAATCTTAATTTTTATACTTATTCCCTTATTTTATAATACGAAATAATCGCTTTAAAACGCGAGCATATTCGTTATTCGGAGCGGAAAACAACACAATTAGAAGTAACGGATATAGTTTTGCCGTGGCGTCTGAAGTCTGCATGTTTTTCGAATTCTTTCTGTTATTCGAGATTCGTCCGTTCCGCTATAATTCGCGAGAAGTCGCGGACGTCGAGCGGATCGTATTTTTGTGCGATCGTATCTTTTCCGCATTATTCTTTCGTCGTGATATAATGCGAAGTGCGCGTCGCGTGCAATTAACGTCGAGAATGCCGTGCAAAGTGTCGCGCGATCGTAATTAACCGCGTTTTCGCGAGTGAGTGTTGTGTGAGTGCAACGAAGGAATTGAGAGCAGGGGGAAGGCCTGGAAGACATTGAGCAACGATAGAGCAACCATAGGGTGAATGAATAATTCATAATTTATTTTTCATTTGCTATTGGCGGAAATAATCGTTTATTCTCGCAATGGTTTATACATATGAAATTTTCAACGTTTGAGGTTGATAAAAAATTTTTTGAATTATTGTTGTGAAAATAAAACTTTTATTTATCAAATTTTATATAAAAAATTTTATATAATATAATAAGTTTATATATAACAAAATTTTTTCGGAAATTTTACGATTATCTATTCCATTAAAAATATCTATTTGAAAGAGACAAAAATTCAATACGCGTAATAATTATTTTTTGTTAAATCAAAAAATAATTTGATTTTTCTTATACTTATTATCATATCTAAGAAGATATGAAAAATTTAAATTAAGGAAAGGGATGTAGAACAGACTATTAAACATAAATATATAATCTCTCACAAATCCATTGCCTTAAATTACCTGGTCTGGTTCGATAATTATGTGACATTTAATAATTATATAATATGTGAAATTTACTAATAAAAACATAGAAAGAATAGGAAGAAAACCATCTCTCTATAATATGTATCTAATATATTAATATTAGGTATATATATATATTTTTAAATCGATAGTCTTGTGTACTTTAAACTATTTTTATAATATTATCGGTTTGTAATTAATATTAGATTATCACTCATTTATTCGTATTGCTTATCTTCAAAACAAGTAATAATTATCAAATACGTGTGCAATATAGCCCATGATGTACGCGCGAGAAAATGATCGACTGATTCTATTGAGAGCTTATATTTTTCATTCTAGTTTCTAGATGTCGCAAGTTGTCTACCTACACGTATTTAATAAATCAGATGAAAGTAACAATATTATATATATATAAAGCGTTACTTTCATATAAAAATATATATAATCTAAAGGAATTAGATTGAATTCTTTTAGAAATAACAATTCTAATAAGTGCTAACAAGAATTATAAAAAATAACTTATGAAAGATAAATTTATTGTTTTCTTTTGCTAAACCGAGTGTACATTTCAATCAAAGCACATACGATACATATAATAAATGCATATCTTCCAGGGGTGCCCATGAGGGGGGGGGGCAAGGAGGGGCATATGCCCCCCCTGGATTTTAATTTTTTCAATTTAGAATGATTTTATTGACAACTAGATAATTTTTTGTTTAAAATTTATACAATTAAAAATAAAAATCTACATAAATATTTCTTTAAAAAATATTATTTGAAGAAACATTCGTTTGGCAACCCTAAGTTTTACACTCTGCCGCCCTTGAAAAAAGTTATAAGGGCGCCCATGATATCTTTTATATTATTGTATCACAGATTTTTTAAATTTTGTGTAACCGTTCTGATTCTTATAGAAATTCAATATCAAATATCATCTTAATTCTTGATCGAAAAATAACCGAGACAAAAAAATCCAGAAACTCCACGTGTCATCCTTGCTTTTACGGTTTTCGATAAGTACAACGGCTGTCGGATAGACAAATCATTCTGTATTAATTGTGTCAGAAAAAGATTAATGAGGAAGCATGCGTACGAAGGGTCGAGCGGGGCAAAACGCTGAGTCAGGAAAAGATGATAATGCAACACAATTTTATATTAAAGTCACGTATATATGTACTCTGCGTCTTTTCCAAGGATATTATATGTACACGTAGTACACGTTGAGTTTTATAAACTTGTGTACATCGTGCAAATATTGATGATGCTTCGGTAAGCATAATAAAATGGACAGAAACAGAAATTAAATCATAAATTAACGAAACATCATTAAGCACTGCATATGACATTACCAGCACGTAATATACTTTATATATTAAAACACGTTTAATAAGTGATCGCGAACAAAGTTTGCACCAACCAAAATTCTAATATGTAATATTACATACCAACGGCGTTTCAATAGCGATTGTACGTATATGTATGCACAATCGTTAACTTTAATTGGCAATATTTCAGCGTTATTAATCGATAAAAAATTCAAGTGGAAGGGAGTTGCTATATCAACCGTACACGTTAAAAAATAGCGGGGTATCGCGGTGACGATCGGGAATTGAATAGAAATAGCGGCGAACAAAGAAATCAAAGGACAGTTAGCTTCCCGGAGCGATTCTGTATGCTATCGGTTTTACTCTTCGCTGGTCGCCGCTTGCAACGGGCCAATTCTCACCCTAGTCGAGTTCTGAAGCTTTTCGCGGTCGTTATAGGGTATTTGTACAACACAATTTATCTCGCCCCGGGGCCACGAGCCACAATGGCGGTTGCGCGACGGCTCCGTCAATTCGACTCGAAGGAAATATCCGCCGTGTAATAATCGATTACCGGCGGGTGAAAGGAGAAGAAACCATCGTGGTCGAGAGATTCGGCACGCATTACGCACGCACACACATAGGTTCTCCTGGCGGGGAGGCCGAAAACTTGAACGCACGCTGCGTCATCGAGATTAGGTAGACAATTACTCGGCAGTATTCGGGAAATCCAATACACACGGATTTGGGAAGTGCGTTAGCGACGCCACGTCGCGAAGCGTTGACGCATCAAACCGCGCAGCGTGGTCGCACAAATAAAATCGTGCTGTAAAATTACAGAATTTGACGGTGCTTTTCCAAGCGCGTTATAATTCCGCGCTTTAGACGACGTCTCGTTTCTTTGCGCCTCGACGGTTTCTTTGTTAGCGACCCGAAGATTTAGTTCCCGAGTTCCCCCAATACCCAGCGTCCCTGTCACAGCCTCCCTGTCGGGCTGTCCGCGTCCACTTTCGTGTTCACACGTATCCCGAGGGCTATAAATAAGCGTGGTCACCGGACACGGTTGCTCGCGTACAGGAAAACCTGACTAATTGCGAGTAACCACGCCGACGTCGTTGCTCGTTTCTTCTCGTCAAGATATCCTCTTCGCACGGCCGCATCCCCGCCTTTTACGGTCTTGTAATATACAGTTGGAGCACACACCGTACTTTTTCGTCGGCCGTTCATCATTCCGAGACTAATCTCTTCTACTTGGGCTGCGCTGACGCATCGTTTGTCTTACCCTTAACCTAGAGTAGGCAGAGACCCAGTCGGAGTCGCAGGGCTTGTCCGTCCCGTATCGAATCGTCCAGAGTTCGTTTTAACTTTTTACTTCGAATTCGTGTCCCATGTGCAACGTAGGAATGTGCTCTTTCTCTTTCAATATTCTGTGTCTATTACATTAGTACAAATTTATAGTTTGATTAAATTGTTTTGTACATGTTACCTTTGTCGAACTATGAGATACGTCTTCTAAAACAGAAAAACTAAAATATAGCTGATTATTAAATGAATCAACGATACGTACCGATACGTATGTCGATGCTGCTTCGTTAATGTGCCGTATTTCTTAAATGACAATATCAAGGATTTTGCAAACAACTTTGCTCGTGAAACCGGATCAATTTGCAGGAGTAGCTTTCGAAGGAGTCCGAAATGAGAGAGTGATGCGAAATGACGAAGCCTGCGGCCACATAATCTCATTTAGTGGAGGTAATTGCTTCCTAATCGCGCGCAACCAATCAGCCTAACTGTGTTACGCTGTCTAATTCGTTTATGTGGCAATGTTGTATCGGCCTAACCCCTCTCGGTCCTTATCGAAGCACTGGATTACTCGGGTCCTTTTCCGCCTAACTCCCTTTCTGTGATTCGCCCCAATTCCAATTGCGAAAGCTGTCGATCTATAGGGTGGTAATCGCTTTGCGTCGATGCGTGCGTGCATGCGTACGTGTGTGTGAGTGTGGTATGTAATTATATATATATGTATATAAACAAAAAGCAGAGTATATAGAAGAGATAGTGTAAAGACATGATGAAACCGGTTTGCCGACCAGCGGACGGAAACCATTGAATTCACTGGCGCCAACTAATCCGTTTGGAGTACTCTTCAGCAAGTGCCGCTGCTTTCTTTTACCGCCGTCGATGCCTTCCTTGATGCAAAACATTGCCGGAAGAGCACTCTCGACCAGGCACTTGATGCGTAACTTTCTTGTCACGGCCAAGAACAGACGTTACATACTATAGTAGCCGCGAGTAGCATTCGACAGGAAATGATAAACATTATACGCGTGTACATTATGAAAATTAATACGTGGAAACGGACACTCGGCGAACTTTGCGAGGTTAGTTCTGGCCAGTGAAGGAAACATATCTTTTTCTCTCTAAATTCTCTTTCTCTTCACGGAAGGAGCAGAAATGAAAGGGAATCCCTTGAAGAAGAAATGTAGCGTGCTCCCATGAGCCCAAGCACAATCGCGATTCAAAGCTGGGATCTTTGTCAGAGACTATTTTTCTACGTTCGCGGTACGCGGTTCGATAGAAGCTAACGCGGCTAAGGTTGGCCACTCATGAATACATTATCCTTTCTAACGAGGTGAATAGGTCAAGTAGATGGAGTCGCAGCGTCTGTCCATAAATCACTTAAAGGGCAAGCGAAATCACCCCACGTGCAAGCCGGTTCGACTTCTCGTGCATCTGCTTCCGCTTTTTGTTTCGTGGCGTGGTACCGACGCCCCCTTCGCGGAAGGAGCACGCCCCTCGTTCCTTTATTCAACTTATCGGAAAATTACTGTCGTTTCTCCGTTTTTTTTTCATTCGCGCGAGATGCCTCGTGATGTCGCGTGTCACGCGCTATCGATGCCCATTCGTGCGATGGAAAAGCGATAATAACTCGCGACATGCGACATCGGAGATGTCGTTTATGTATTTTGCAGTTTTCGCGGTATTTCTATAGAGGATGGAAATTCAGATCCACCTGATATAATAACAGTTACGCGCTTCGCCATCCGTAAAGTTGGTATATAAACGCTATCCAGCCAGAAATCAATTTTACGGCGTAATTTAAATAATTTAAGTTCCTGGGGGACGGTAAATTGTCATCAGTTGTCATCGGGAAATCGATGCTTTTATCACGCGATCGTTTGTTATATTGCAAATGATTTATTTCAATGTAGCAACGGTGATTAAGGTTGTGCTTACACTGGAAACGCGAGTGCGCTAATATTGATTCGCCGTAACACGACAGAAGCGATGACGACCATAATTTATAATTCTCACCGGAGCATTTGACTGAACATTATTAATTTGCGCAGTCGGTTAAACGTTAGGCGAATTTACATATAGTCGTTCATTACATTATCTGCATGCAGTCATTTTGCACACGATAAAGCACTGTCGTAGGAAGATTTTACAATATAAATTTCGTGCAAATATTCCTCGGAATAAATCTCGAGTCTCAGATCTCGAAAAAAAACCATGAAGAATAATTTATTCGTAATCAATTACAAAGTATCAATAATCTTAATATTAATAAGAATTACGATAAATAGAGGCATGGATTTATATGTTATAATAAGCCATATTTTTTTGTCATTAAGCATACGTTGCATAATATGTATATTTAATTACCATTTTATGAATTAGTAAATGAATGATTTTATATTTCCAATTCAGTTATTCGATATAAAATTTTTAATAGTTCTCATACTTATATTCGATATAATGAGCATCATGAATATATTTTGCATAAAATCGTTTTAAATAAATTGCGCATAAATTAGATATATTATATCAAGACGTAAATATATTGAAGGAAATACGAAGAGAAAAGTGAAGTTCTTCGTATGTTCCGCAAGAGATTCTATGCTAATCTGGAACGTTTTGGTGCGGTGGTGGTATTAATAAAAACCAGAATCTTATTTCTTTTATAAGAAACGATTTGCTGTATTTCAGTTTTGAAAAGAATCAAACTCTCGAATAACATAGAATAAAACAATGATAGATTAACGACAAGTTGATGTAGATAACGACACTGACGCGTGCCAAGTAAATACAAAGCTTTGTAACCACATATAAAAATCAAAAATACACAGAGTCAACGTAAGAATTAGAATCGTGAGCAAATTCCTCGACATTCACAATGTCTTTCGTAACTACCAACGTTGCGTTATAATAAAGCTATTTACAAATTACAATACCTCGTACAATAATCGTCATTCATGTCGCTCCTCAATGTATAATGTCATGTACATACGTAAAGTTCGATGCGCTACGTAATATCGACAATATCGACAGTTACTAAAACTTTGGTTACGCAAAAATAGACGCAGATATATATATATATTTAAATATATATATATTCATATGTATATATATATATTTATATACGTATGTATATATCTATATCCGAACTATCCGTCTTCTTATTAAGGATTTGTTAGAGTTTATATACCTATAAACAAATTTACAGTAATTACAAGGGAAGTAGGACATTGATATAATTTATAAATAGTACATATATAATGATTACATTATATCAATTATTTATTTCTCACAGTCGCAAAAACGGAGAATACTTCAATCGAAAGTGATGAAAATTAAATTTGTTCCACTGCAGCTCCGATCAATTTCAAACGAATAAAATGTTAAAAAATACTGCATGTATTCATTATTTCTTCATTTGTTTGGCATTCAAATATTTATCAAATATTTGTGCATGAGAAATGCCAAGCAAAAGTATACGTAACTGTATCAAACAAGGAATATTATGCAATACATGTCTGAAACAATTAATCACATATTTCTTTCTGCGTGAAGTAAAAAAAACAGATGATAAAATGTTAATTATGTACATCTGCTCTGTTACAATATAAAAAAATATTATATTCTATAAAATATATAAATGAAAGATAGTATTAAAATTTGGTAATCCAAATCTCGTCGAAAAGATTGACTACTCGCAATAATAATACTATTAACAATACAAATCAAAATCAAATAATATAAACGATAAATAAATTCCGCGTCGAAACATGGAATGTATTTTTATACATTCTCCTTTTAACGTAAACGCAAGAAAACACTGCTGCCATAACGTTTATCTTGCATAAAATTATCGCAGTGGTTTGCATATAGCAAATTCTTTATTCCGATCAAAGTAAACGCGTGACAAAACGTTCGTCTATCCGATTACGACGATTACTTTCGTTCGAAATAAAATCCCCGTAATTGCGCGTTCATTAACAAATTCTAGTCACACACATATTCGCACGCGTATAATCTCTCGCGGAAGCTCATCGCATCGCATTCTCTCCCTCTTTTTCTCTCGCAACTTTCTCACTCGGAAATCACAGTTAAACATTGGTTTTTCGACGTTTGGTGTGGCACTCGTCATCCGACACTGAGAGGTACGGTCCGACAGAGCAGATGGACAGAGAACGAATAAAATATCGAAAAATTTACTCTCGCGCGTCACGCAACTTTTAATCGTAAATTAAAATCTTGTCGGCCCTCTGAAAGAGTTCATTAATTTAATAGCACTGTTAAATTGCACACATCCAAAGGTACGGCCTTTCCCGACGCGCACTGCCGCACTTAACGCGGACTTTCGTCATAAATTCGTCGCTTCTGGTCTAAGCTGATACGCGGCGATTTGTTCTCGATGCTCTCAGTGGCAAATGTAAGAAAATTACGTGTCTGAAAGGTAGTGCCGAATAGCAGACGAAAGCGGTCAACTCGGCGACGTTTGCATTAGGCGTTTAATCCTCGGACAGCGGAATGATTAGTTGCATGGAATGCAGTACCTGAGTCCTTTCGTTTAACCATATACAGAAGAAGTTGTCCATTTCAAAGTCCATTTCATGAACTTCCTTTATTATATTTTGATTTTATTGTAAAACTAAACTACTTCGCCACGTAAAGAATAGACGCATATATTATCGAATAGAATAAATGGAAAATAAAATAAACAATTATTTTAGGATAATTAAAAACAACCGATATGTATTATACATTTTATTCTAAAAACAATGGTTTTATAAAATACCTCGTTGCTTCTCATGCATTATTACTCAATACTGCTGAAGGAGGGTTAATCGTCCTAAAAGTACTTCAAATGCAACGACAAGATTGAATCATTACTCTTGCAAAGCTGAGGTAGGCATACGCGATAACGACAGTATTTTATCTTTTCAAGAATAAAAGATCAAACGTACAAATACAATATATTACTTTTTATCGAAAATAGCACTCGCAGAGTAGAACGCTTGAATACCATTGAGACCTATTTTCAAAATAAAAAAAATTTGTACTTATCGTGTGAAATATTTTAGTACCTATAAAATATACCAAACTGTCTACGGCAACATCGAAACAGTAATGATTTGCATCTAAGGATAACAAGAAGATGTTTCATGTGCATATTACTTTCGGATTCTATCTCAGATTTTCAATTATAAGGTAAAAAAAAGCTTAGCGTACAGCTCGCGGAAGACGCACCGAGTATACGATCGCGTAGTAATCAAGAAAGACGTTCCTACCGCTTCAGTATCCCTTCTATGACTTCAGGTTCCTTTACAAGGTTCCGTGAACAAAAGCACCGCGTATAGTAGAACCGATGCTCTCCGTTCGCGTACTTGAATCCGCAGCGGGATCACAGGCTCAACGAGAACGCTCGTCGCCGAGAACTCATTGATGCATCCCAGAGGTGGCGCCTAGACGCGACCCATAGATGGAGTACGGCGAGAAATACGCCAGTCCGGCGGTCGGGTGCGGATGCGGTGGCGGCGGCGGCGGCTGGAGCGGCAGGCCGAGCGTCGACAGAGATGGTGTTAGGAGCGGCGAGGGTTTCCCGTAGGGATGGTAGCGCGCGGTGGCGAGCGGGCTTAAGGGTGGCGTAGGGTAAGACCTCGCGAACAGAGGATGAGTCGGGTGTAGCCCCGGGGGCGGCCCGGGCATCAGGGAGAGCGCGGCGGCCGCGGTCGCGGGGTCGGTCGCGCCGCTCGCCGACACGTTCGTGTGACTTCTGAGATGCTGCAGCAGCTCCTCGGACGTGGTGAATCTCTTGCCGCAGTACGCGGTGTCGCCCGCGATCCAGTTGCACACGTAGGGCAGCTGCGTGCCGGCGGCCAGCGCGGCCAGCTGCGCGTGCGCGTAAACCGCGCTCAAGGAGCCGTAGGGCGAAACGCTGCCGGGTTTGTGATCACACTGAGCGCACCCGGCCGGACAGGAACCCGGCGTCGCGCTCGCGCCCGACGGCAATTTGCCATTGGCGATGTTGGCCACTGCCGCTGCGGCCGTCGCGGGGCTCGACAGTAGGTGCGAGTTCAGTTGGCAGCCGGTGCAGAAGGGATCGCGGCATATTGGCATCAGACTGTCCGCGGGTCCGCCGCTCTTCAGCCGCGCGTAAAGATAGGGGTTGATGCCGTTCTTCAGGGCGGCGTGGTGGGACATGAGCGAGTTGGCCATCACGTCGATGGGCAGTTGACCGGGGCTGTAGCCCAAATAGGCGGCGGTGGAGACTGGTAGACTGACGCCAGGCTTGAACGTGCCCAATGGGAGATCCTTGATAGATGGATCGGCCATCGCTAGCACACTGACGGGACTGTAGGCGGGTTTCACTTGTAACGAGGGACTACTCACGGTTGGCTGACTCGTGGAAGCGTCCGCCACCGAGCTCCTCGAAACTGGCGAGTCCCGCGCAACCTCACCGTTCGGCGTTGCCGTTTTCCTGCCCTGCGGTGTGACCGCGCGCGTCGACGTGGCGCTCTGATTGCTCGGGCATCGTTTGCCGCTATTGCCGGGTGTCCTCGATCGGCCGGATGTCGAGTGGCTCGACGTCGATCGCAGCTCGTCCGGCGTGCACGCTTTCTCGCGTCCCAGGCAGGATTCGTACGGCTTGAAACTGGTCTTCGTGGACTCGCTCGCCGACGTTGGCACCGTGACCGACACCGTCACCGTCGGCGAGGATTTGTCGCGTGACTGCTCCGTAGTTTTGGATGATCTGTTACTCGATGTTTTGTCCAAGGAACTTAATAGCGATTTGTTGGACGGCGGATCCGCTCCTATCTGACTGCAGGTCTGTGCGAGCAGTGCGAGTGGACTTTTCTTCGCATCCAGCTGAAACCAAATATGAAAAAATATTTATAAAATAAGACCTTGCGTTTGCACAATTCTAGGTGGGATATTTATGTTGAGAAATGACGAGTCGAGTTATGAATACTTTGTTAATCCTCGATACAAGCATCGAAGAAAAAAAAATATTTTTCTTTGATTCCTTTATGATAAAACTTTTTATGCGAAGCTATTGATCGTAAAATTTGCAATTTTTATTCAAAGCGCAACATGATTTTGCATATTAAACCTAAATGTGTAGCCATAACATTTCCATTTAGAATTTTTAACATTGCCTTTTAGAATTAAACTAATGATTTTTAAAATAATCGACTTACACTTTTCAACGTAATAATTTTCACGCCGCATTTTATCATTTCGAGGCTCAATAGATCGTGTTGATCGATATGTAAAACTTTGTTACAATTATATACACAATCGGTATTAATTGAGTAATAATTAATATTTGTCTTGAAAATCACTGACGTCGCGTGTTCTTTTCGAAAATACGCGGCGTCAGTGATTTTCGATCAACCGCTACACTGCAATATACGACCTGGCAACCCTCGAAACTTGGCGCGTGACGCGTTTGGATGGAGGCAAGTCCAATTAATGACGCGCAAACCGCAATCTGTAGCGCCGCGTCACTCTTTCTCCGAGCGAGAAGTGACGTGGATAAAGGGTGCGTCGGACAAACTTATCCCACGGAACACCCGCCCTTTTGATTTATCGAGAAATTTTTTTACGCGGCCGACGTGTCCCCAGATTTTTTCCTAACGACCTGTCAACGCTGTGAAATTGAATTACTTCCACTAACAATGATAAATCCGCGGGTATTAATTCTAAACTTATATACCTGTGAAATCGCGACTAATGACCTTTATTCGCGGACAAACTGACCGTATAACGAGAAATGTTTTCACGCACGCGTTAAGCTAGTAGCCAAGCTAGTAGCACATAGAAAAGCATAAGCAGTAAGACGTAAACAGTAAGGAAATGGACATTTTTTTATTTACTGCTTACGTTATTGCCTTACTGTTTGATTGTGACTGGTCGATTTACTTACTGCTTATGTTTTTATATGTGACACTAGCCTTAAGCCAGTGGCACATACAAAAACGTAAACAGTAAGTAAATAGACAAATTACAATCAAGCAGTAAGGCAATAACGTAATCAGTAGCAAATAAAAAAAATGTCTATTCCCTTACTGCTTACGTTTTAGACCCAGTCTACAATAGCTATAGTAAGCCTTTAGCCTTTTGCTTTAAGCTAAATAATTTTCGGCCAAAAGCGTTTTCCGCGTTGCTTCAGTCGTAATCCTTGAGCTTCAAGAGTTGATCAGATCCCAACTGTTAAGTTTAGGGCTTAAGGCAGCGCGGAAAACGTTTTTTGCCAAAAATTATTTTACTTCGAGCAAAAGGCTGAAGGCTTACTATATTCATTGTAAACTAGGCCTTAATGCTGACGTTTTTCTGTGTGCCACAGTCCTTATAATTCCTACGAATCTGGAATACACGTCGATGGCGGAACGTTGCCGACGATCATCCGCGTGGAATCTCTCTTTTCTTCTCGCTAAGAGCGAGACGCGCTGGGAGGGGGAGGGGGGAGAGATATAATCAATATGCTATTGCCCGATACAGACGTCATTAGCGTGTAAGTGCGGGAATTTAATATCGGCGCCTTGGCGCATCTCCCATGGCACGGAGCGGCCACGATGATGCACTCGGTATAATTAACGTATAGAGAGGCGATATTTCTCGTCGACTGATACGTCCACCGAACAGATGTTCCGCCGTAATTAAAATGCAACGATCATGCAACGCTAACCCGCCGCGCGCTCACGGTCGGCCTGTACTAATGGCGCGACGCCGACAGATATTAATGCCGTGAATTGCAACAGGCCATTACGGCAACGCGAGGCTATATATTAATTGCGCTCGTGAAAGTTAACGGGAACGTTCGAACGTAATATTTTAATCCGCTAATGCCGCCCGCCGGCTTTTGATTGTTGAGGCTAATTTATGCCCCCTCGAGACGAGAAACTTCCCTTCGCCCGCGCGTCACGTGGCTTCCGCTGAAATTCTTCAAGAGCATGCTCTTTCTTTTTATCTATTTTTTTTTCCTATATTGTCGACCCGACTTTTTGGCGCCGACCCGTCGGCGTATGACTTTCACAAAATGCTAAATAGCGCGAACAAAGTACTAAAGAAATCGTCAAAATGAAATATATTTTTTGTTTTCATAGTGCAAAAATGAAATATGTTTTTTTTTCATGGTGGGAAAATGAAATATATATTTTTTTTTCACAAGACGTCGAAGAATAACCGCTACTGTGCCTTTGTTCCAATCCTTGTCCCTAATGATCCAGCTACCCCAGGACAGTTTATAACGAACGATTCGCCGATTCTTTACGCTCTTTGAGACTTACGCCGAGATTACAAGTTCAGTTATTTATTCATCAGATTACAAATTCGATTATGCGTACGAGAAATCGTTACGCCTCTTAAATATTGGAGAGACTCGAACCGCCGAATATAAAAGAGGTAGCGTCAACGCGGGGCCGTCCGCACCGAAAAGCCAATCGAACCGCTCCATTCCGCTCCGCTTTTCCATCTCGTCCCCCCGCCCCCGCCCCCCTCCCCGCGCGCGTAACAATCAGCATTGTATTACCGAATCGCGCTTTGATTTATGACGCGCGTAAATCAGCGCGACGCGCGCCGTGACTTTGCCAACGCACACTCGCTGTCCCCAAAAATAGTTTACAGGAGTACGGAGCGTAAAACGCGGCGCGCATGTTTCCGTCGGGATTAACGAAACGACGACAGGCGACGTTAATGAGCCGCTAGGAAAGATATTTTCAAACAAGACTCGCATGGATACGCGACACTCTGACCGGTTCGGCTATTTGCGTTCGCGTTAATAATGTAAATGCTGCGCGGACAGATACGCGAGACGGTGATTGTGCATCGGAATAAAATTAACTCCGTTTAATCGTTACTCCGATTTTCGAATCGTCGATGCTTATCGGAAATCCAGCGGGGTTATTTCTCGCGCAATCCGCTCGTTATGTTAATTTACACGCGGGCGTTTATTCGCAACATGTAAAATCGAACGGCTCTCGCTTTACCGAGTAAACTCGCATTTTTTTTCCTCGAGGGGCACGTATTAAAAGAGCACGGATGTAAAAAGGGCGATGTTTTTTTCAAGCACGTACATTTTGTCGTTTCGCCGCGCGCGGTTGTTGTTCGGCATGCAAACGAGAAGTAGGAAATATCGCTCGTTAAACGCCAAGACTTTAGAACGCTGAGAGATGCGTATCTCGACAAATCGTTAACTCGCGACGTACAAACAGGAACGGCGGGTATGAATAATGGACTCCGTAAATAGCGACGTAGATAGAGAGGAGAAAAGCGAAGAACGCAGAGAGCGAGAGAGAATGAGAGACAGATAGAGACAGAGAGACCAACCGTAGTAGGTAGCGGCGTGAGGTAATGATCAGGACGGAGATACTGATTCGCGCTGGACGTCAGCATCTTTCGCGGTCGATCCTCGCTCGCGCCGTCGGTCGTGTACTCGACGAAAGCACCACTTTTCTGTCACGCACGACGGCTCATCGGCGATCCACCTGCGCGACCCGTCGCACTCTTTCCCTCCCGTATCCGTTTTCGCAACGGCGAAACAATGGTATCACACTCGGACGCGGAGCCATGCACCAGACTTCCCGGGCTCCTCGGGGTGATGACGAGCGGCACTTATCCGTGCGTGCGATACGCACCCTTTTCTTCCCCCTCTCTCTCTCTCTCTCTCTCTCTTTCTCTCTATCTCTCTTTCACAAGCACCAAACCATGTGTGCGGATCGGAGACGAATCCAGGTTGGAGCACTACGCCCGCACAAGAGACACGAGCGTTTTTCTTCGTTACGACACGAGGCGAAAACAAAAAAAAGAAAGAAAAGACGACGCTCGCGTCACAGTGGCGGGGGTTTTTTTTTCTACCGACGCGGTATCCCACCCGTGCAGACGTTGACGCGGTGAGACTCGACTCGCAACTAAACCGCTCAGAGCGGTCGACGTGGAGGCAGCGCGGGTTGCCCTTCTCGTCGCTCGACCCTCACCACTCCACCGCCGTTCAGCTGACTTCCCCTACTCGTACACCGCAGATTCGTGCTCCCCCGGGGAGCATCTCCCCTTCTTCGCGACTCCGCGACAACATCGTCGTAGGGCGCCCCCTCCCTCCCCCTTCCAATCCATCCCCCGTCCCTCCTCCTCCTCTCACCCTTGCCCTCTCTTCTCCTCTCCTCTCGTCCTCGGCGAGCGGGACTCGCGGTGTATCGCGACTACGACGGGGCACGACGCGCGGAACGACACGAAACACCACGAGCGGCGGCGACTAACCAATGCGGGCGAAAGAGGCGAACGCAAAGGTGACGGCGACGGCGACGGCGACGGCGGCGGCGGCCGTAGCGACACGGTGGTCGTTGTCGGTTCGCGCTACGCCGACACTTTTGCCGGGTGCGAGCGACCCGGCCAACGACGTGTCAACTGGCGCGGGGTGCCCTCTCGCAAACTCCCACCACGAGCCGCCGCCGTCGTCGCTGCCGAGGGAGTTCCTCTCCTCGTGTAACAACGCTAGTACTCCGTATTCTGATACTGTTACCTCCGACGTTTCGCCCTGGCGTCGTGGCGTTGTTAAAGAGGTATGGATGCCACCTCCGGTGTAGCGCCCGGCCACCTGCACGCTTCCCACGATACGTTTCGCGGCGCGGAGCGAGTGCGCGGTACCGATAAGGCCTACTACCCGCGAGAGTCGTTGAATTCGTAATCGCCGAATCGCGCTTGACGAACCGATCGTTCTTGGAATTGCGCGCTCGGTACTTTTCTTTTTTTTTTCTTGCCGGCAGGAAATAAGGTGTCGGCACGCGAGAAAGCTCGGTCGTTCGCAGGGTTGGGAAGTAACGCGTTACTTGTAACGCCGTCACCGCTATTTTTACTTTTTTTTATAATAACGATTTAGTAATTGGACGTCACATTTTTTTCGTAACGGTAACGGTAACACCAGAACTGGGAAAGTTACTTTTGAAAAGTAATTTGTTACCGTTACTCGTTACTCATTGAAAAAGCGTTAAGTAAAAGTAACGGGAAAGTAACGCGAAAGTCATGCGTTACTTTTACTCGTTATGTAACGAGTAAAGTAATGATCAAGTAACTCAAGTTACTTTTTTCAACAAGTAACGAGTTACTTTTCAAAAATGACTTTCCCAACCCTGGCGTTACCGTTATGAAAAAAATGTTATGTTATTACCAACTCTCGTTACTATAAAAAAATAACGGTAACGGCGTTAAAAGTAACGCGTTACTTCTTAACCCTGGTTGTTCAGTCAAAAATGATGAATGAATTTTTGACGAAGGTATATCAGCTTTTCCTCAGCGAGGAACTAAAGGATACGTTCAGTTTTGCTTCTTAGGATCCTTTATTTATTTAGCGGAGCTAATTTAGATGAAGAAAAAAAATGGAAGGCTACTTCTCGCGTACAAGGCGGTTGTTTTATTTCATCATCGCGTCCTAGTGCGTATAGAGCAATAAAGTATCGAACAATATAATATACGAGCAAGTAGAGCGTGAAGCAGTATAACCATCGCCTTATGCACTTAACGCAGCCTTTGTTCGTGCGTTTACGACGATGCACTCACGCTTGAGATCCAATGTGCGCTAACGTCATCGAGGCGCGTTATAAAGCTCGATCCGCAATAAAAAGATGCCGGAACGGGTATAGATTGTAAAAGGTCTTCCCACCGCTTCTTAAGCGTCCGTAAACACGCGCGGCGGGTATTAAAAACGGTGAGAATAGATTCGCGATTGACCGTGATAAGCGAAAACCTTCGACGATGCGTGGTATGGCGGCATAAATCAGCAAGCTTCTCTCTTCCTTCCCTAAAAAAACCTTGGTATTTACAACCCTACGACAAAGCTAGAGAAAGCTCATTATCGCAGGTGCAACGTTTTAAGATGCCATTCCAAAAAGGAAGACAGAAGTTCAGAAGCGAGATAACTGTTCATTTCACTTGAGCCTGGACGAAACCATCCTTCAATCCTGTCACTTAACACAATGTGGTAGCGATTATATAGGTAGTAAACTTACACCAGCCTATTGTTGTCATCTTATTTGTGTAATTACTATAGAGACGGAAGATGGACGACATATAGACGAAAGAAAATAAATCTTCTTATGTACGTGCACGATCCTTCGCAAATACGGTCTTTCGTGGAGAGAAAGTGCTCGTAAACTTATCAGATTTTTTGTAACTGTAAAACGCTCCACTTTCAGCGAACGCATTGAAATAGCTTTTTTATATTCGCGACGCGTGGGTGAAATTTAATACGGAAATAAATTTAATGCGAAAACGTTTAAAACGCTTGCACGACACGGAGGTCTAATGCATATTGTAACGATTAATGAATTCGACTAAAATGGATTGAAGTGGTAATGGCAGTGGTGTATGTTGGCGGATACGGATGCGCTGGCGATGCATCGAAACGCATATCAATTGTTTCATGGAAATTCGAGTGTCAATTCCTCTCATTACTATACGCAAAATTATAGGATTGTGTAGCGTGCACCGTGATTGTGTTGCATGTGCCACGCAGGAAAGGTGATTTACGTAATTCGTATTGATTATTGAATCGTACATTATCGTGTAACCTGATTTAATTCGGCACTTTAATTAAACACTCTAAGGGAAGACTGCTCGTAACGTTAACATAGAGTTTGGGAAGGATATATTTAGCGGTCGCAAAACACGGCGGCAATTGACCGCGGCAATTTACGTCGCACAAATTAAAAAAAAAAACAGTTTGAACAGTTTTGAGTGAGAGCCGCGAATTAATCACGCGCCCGAGAATTGATAACGATGATTTGATATTAATTGAAAGCTCTCAATTGAATCTGATACGCGCCGAAATATCGCACACACGCGAATTAGGGGCGCAATGTACAGCAATTTCGCGGCACAGATATGTATATATATATTTTTTAAATAGAGGCATAAATTTGCATCTCGTTTGCGGCAATTGCAATAGAAACGTAACGTATTTATTTCTCTTTTCAACGCAAATTTGCGTGCGTCTTTCAACGGTGCGGCATGCATCTGTACACGCAATCACGTGATGTCGTTAAATCATAATATAAATTCAGGTTGTAGCGCGTAAGATATCGCCAAGTTCGTAATTTCTTGGGTGCAGCTGCTACGCGCAAGAAATGCTAGATTACTTGTTACTCATTTCGACTCCGCTACCCTCCTTCAACGACTCGTCGTCGTCGGCTGGTCTGATGTCGCAGATAATACAAGACACTCTGCCAGGCTCCTTCAGTCGGCGCCACATAAACACGTCGTCCTCGTCTGTTCAGCCGGGGGGAGAGGAGGCGCAGGATAATTATACACCGCTCTCATCTCTCACCAAAGCGTATCCTCTAACTAGCGCTAATAACGCCGCTAATGCTCTTCCGTGGAAACTGTTCGTATCTAACAACCGCCCGGAACGTCGCCCGGCAGGAAGATAAGATAGAAATAGCGCCGGGATATTGTCCAGGGTTTCTTTCGGATGGGAAAACACTGGCCGAGAATTGTGCAATACGTTTCTATTAGAACTATTAACCTATTAACTTTTTACAACGTCGTTTCGAATTAACTAGCGTACGTAATGAAACTGTTTCTTATAAAATCCATTTATTTGATCGCAACATATATATATATATTTTTTTTCATATCAATATTGGCAGCCTTCAATATTTTCCGTAACTCTGACAAACCTATTATTTTTTTGTTTCGTTAAAGCATTTTTCGCGATATTTGCGAAATATTCAAAAACTTTGATATTTAAAAATATTTTATATATACACTGTGTAATACATTTTGACATTTATTTCATTGCGAATGTAGGTTGCGAAAGAATAAATATTTACCGGCTGATTTGCAGAAGAATTTTTTATCCGCTGCTCGATATAAAAATTTTTTCATTGAGATCGATTAGTTATTTATATATCAGCTACACAGAACACGTTAAATACTACATACACGACCTGACCCGATCCGCTCGCGACGATAAATATACCCGCTGTTCAAAACGGAAAATATTTTATACGCTCGATTCAGTGTGATACTCGAGCATTATGTCACACATTTCGTTTTCCGTACGTGAACGTGACGCAAAAAACAAAATTTGCATGACTTTGTATTCAAAAGCTATAGTTAAGGCGTACGGCGCATGGTTTGTGCGAACATTATCGTTATCGGTCTCCGGTAATAACAGACTGTGCAGCGCGTTGCGCGCAATTACGTGAACGATTTATAGGTTTTCGTCACGCAGTCCTACTTCCTTTGACTTCTTAATGAGTGTGCCTGGCTTCTGAAGTTATTCCGTCGGAAAGTTTCCATTATTTTCCATCATCTCGCAATGAATCACACTAATTATGCCTAGGAGCAATATTTATCGCGTCGTTTGAAAATTGCGAATAATCGCGTTAAATTGCCCTCCTAACACCGGTCGATTTTTCCACTGGATAGGATATTCTCGCTCCCTCCTCTCATCTCTTCTCTCCGAAGAGAAGAGATCTTCTAACAGCCCCAAATCCAACGCTAAAATAATACCCTGCCCGCGCTGCGCTCCGGGCTGACTTTGCTAGTCCGTGATTCCTCACGCGTCATCGTGTCTCACCGTAGCGAGCTACTCGGGGACGGATAATCACCCTCCGTTCACCGCGCATCGATCAGGCGAAGCGTAAACACGATTAGTATAACGCACGGGTAATGAACTAATCCCGCCACGTCGTCGACGAGCACGAACGCGCGACGCCCGATCGACGACGTTCGCGTAACGTCGCTGACGTTTCTCCTCCCCTTTCCTCGCCGCCGCCATCCTTCCACTTCTCGCTCCGGCTCTTCTTCTTCTTCCTCTTTTTTTTTTGCCTCTACTTCTTCTTCTCCTTCCTCCTCGCGCGCGCGCTCCAGAAACGAGCGCGTTATTTATGGGTAGTCGGTTGCAACTCCACTGGCGCATTCTGCACAAGGGCTGCACGAAATCGACAGCTGTCGCCTCGTTCGGCAGCTCCGTATATCCATCTCCCCTTACCCCGCCGCTCGCCGCCACCCTCTCGGACTTTTCCACCGATGTGGCAGCTTCTGCCGTATATCCCACTCCTTTTGCCCGGAGGTTAAGTTTGTCATCCTATTCACGTACGTACGTATCCATACATTATGTACCGGCGGACGTATAAAGCGTCGCGTTAGTCGCACGATATTTCCGTGCGACATGATTTCTGGTAAAAGCGCTTAAGTGCCGTTGCCGCTGCTGGTATCGACTGACAACGAGGGAGAATTCGGCAACGCGTAAACGCCGATAAAACTCCAAAAATCTTTGCACACGCATGGCGTAACGCATGTAGGGTTGCCGTCCGTCCTCTTTTCCCCGAACGCCGTCCTCTTTTTTAGGGCGTCCGGGGACGTCCAGAGAGATTTTTCCGGGGTAAATGAATGTTCGGGGTTTAAGGTTTAAGGAAATTCCTAAATATTTTGATTTTTAGATTTAATTAACCACATCATATTCAATTACTTGAATTTACTGATTAAAACCAATAGTTTTGTGCTGATTTGGTTCTTTAATATATTTTATAATTATTTGTTATTTTATTGATATTTTAAAAATATGACAATATAGCACATAGATATACAGTGCTGGACAAAAGTATTGACACAACGCGGTTACTATTATAAAACGGCCTATATCTCTAAAGAAAATGGCAGTAAAATATTAATTTTTATTTTTTTGTTTACATATAATTACGTGTTATAAAAATTAACATAAATGCAGTTACACAAGAAATTAAATTTTATAAATACAAATATTAGTACAACTGACAAATTATGTGTATTTATAACAAATATAAAAGAAGTAGATAATTATAAAAAAGGATTATACTAAATACTATATAGCTGCTTTTTTATATAGTTTTTCTTCATTATTACAGTTAAATATGCCAATATCTTTGTTCAAAGATAGAATGCTCTTAAAAAAGGTTGTTATTTTTCTTTCCTGACTATGTTGATTTATGTAATGTACTTTTAAATATAAAGCATAAAATAAAAATTTTTACAAAAATAAACTGTTTACTACTATTTTCTTTGAAAATATTTACTATTTTATAGTAACCGCATCAATATGCCAATACTCTTGTCCAGCACTGTATAGGTACAATAAAGTAGAGATAGATACCTAATATAATAAAACTTCTTTTAAATGAAAAACATGTTCAATTTATTCATTTTACTCTAAATACTATTGAAAACAAAATGTAAGATAATTATTTATTTATTGTTATAACCAATTTGCTAACCTATTCGCAATTTTGTATGCGTCCGGGATCGCAAGCGAAATGCCCAGGGTTTTTGGCTTGTAAGGTCTAGTTTTGAAAATTTTATTACGGTAACCCTAAACGCACGGCTGTTTCTCGTTGCGGTAAAAAGAAAAATTTCCAACGTTCGAGACAGACCTCTCAGCTTCGACGACGATAGCCACGCTGCGCGAACTTCCGCGAGGTGTGTCATAAGATGAGTAAGATATTATAACGGTTCAAAATATTTCTGACGCAATCGTAGCCTCCGCTCCGGGGGCTTATCTAAAATGAAGTTATAAACAGCGATAATTATCGCGATAATTTGCGTCGCGAGCCAATAACACCGCGCTTCGTCCCGCCGCTTCCTCGATTTAATGGCGAGAGACCTGCGCTAAGAGGGCGGTGCGCGCCAGCGCCGATAATGGATCGCCTCTTTACTAAGAATCATCCGTCCGATGCGCGAATAACAGAGGGAGGGGGGGGAAAGCGTATACACGTCCGTACCGATATGAGCATACAGAACGTGTACTAGCGCAAAAGGCGTTATTTATGTCCTCTTTGTCGGGCTATCGATAACCGCTGCGGAGAACTGCGGCATGGCACGATGCGGCGTGGCGTGGAGTAGCATAGTATAACCGTGCGGTGTGGCGCGGCGTGGCCTAGTGCGCGGCTCGTGTCGGTGTATACGCACATAAATAATGCGAGCGCAATTTCCCATGTAATTGATGGGGCTCCCCTATCCCCATCCCCCCCCCCCCCCCGCCCCGTTCCCGTTCCATAATGGTGAGTGAACTGGGCTCTGGATGTTAGCCGGAGAGTGCACCCCGCGGGGCGTAAACTCGACAATGCCTTCGTCACGCCGCGCATTGTTTGCCACCGCCGAGAGTTCACTCTCGCGGCTTGATTTACCGTCTCCGGCTGCGCTCACGAGTCGCGGACGGCCCCGCAAAGAGCGTGTACCCGAAATTTTCGCCGAGAGACATCCCGGCTTCTCTTTCCGCTGTCACCGCGCGCGATTCCGCGGTGCGAGGGATACGGCTGGTAGAGACACACGTGGCTCTTCAGATGCTGTCTCCCTTGTCTTTTGCCTCGAGTATCACTCGACTGTCATATTCGATCACATTTAGGAACAATCTAGAGATAATAAAGTATGGAACAAATTCGTGAACTTATATAACTAAATTGTTTTCTAATATTAAAAATTCTGATTATCTTGAAAATAAAAATGATCTAACAGTAAATATTTTCTAGAACGAGAAGAAAATAATTATTTAATTAAAAATTATAAATATTATAAATATATTACAAATATAAGAAATTTTAAGACTCTTGAATACAATAAATAAGCTATTAGGAGTCACCGAGGGAATAATTTTTTTGTGTTAAGTAAAATTTTTTGGTATCAAGATCTTTTTTCTCTTAGTGTAGTAACCTACCTTAACCTTGTGTTGATGCATCCGCCATAAGATATATTAAAACTCTAATTTTAACTTTTATTTTTTTAGAAACTATACGGGCAATCGGTTTGAAATTTTAATGTAACATTAATTTCAGCTTCAAATAATATTTAATATAATTGTTAAACAAATTGAAGCATTTTTCGATCGTAGCTCCTTAAATTATGAATTAATCAATAATTTTTACTTATATTTTAAATTTTATCTTTTATGTAAACCATGCAGAGAGAGACAGACAGAGAGAAAGAGATTATTTTTCATCATTACACAAATCCAATGCAATACATACTTGTTTTCCACGATCGCTATCTGCATATTTTTACACGTGCATTCTCTGCGGATTTGTTTCTTCGAATCACGTCAGCGATCCAGAGTCAAGTTTCCTCCGGCAAAAAAGGAAATTGACGGCGTCGATCGAAACGAGACTCGGGATTTTCTTTTCCATTTCCTTTCCGAGGCCGCTCGGAACGCGGAACACGTTGCTTCCACTTCTGTGTATACGCAAGTACACGTTATCTCGTTCCGGCAATCCGATCGGGCATCAGGCCGGTCCAGACGGGCAGACTAGATTAGGAAGGGTTAACCAACGCGCCGGTGATTTAAATCAATGACGGCGGCACATCTGCTGGCAGAGATTAATGATTAGACGCACGAGAATGAAGCCCGGGACTCGGCGCTTTCAGAGATCAGACAGATTAGAAACTAATTTAACGAGCAGCTTTCATCTTGCAATCCAATATCCATCCCGATCCCCCTTTACCGTATCACGTGGGCAGCCACTACTACCGGGTATATTGATTGATCGATGTCGACGATGCGGTAAACGCGGTGCGGCGTTTCACCGCCTAGATTCGTCCCCGCTTTCCATTTCCGAGGCACATTTTTTTTGGCATGTTCGCTCTCGAAGGAGACGCCATTTCGTTAATCGTGAAACTTCACTTTCAAAGCCGTTTCATAAAGTAAACAGGAACTTTTTAGTTCATTAAATGATATTCGGTGTTGTAAATCGTTGCGCCTTTTTTTTTAAAAGAAAAGAGAACTTTCGCAGACGGTACATTTTGAAGAAGGAAACATGAAAGGAGATAGGGACAAACATTTATGTTAATATATATATTCCTTTCGCGCTAATTGTAGCTGTTATCGTAACGTTATCATATTTATGCTGGGTTCTTGATACTGAAAGGATACTGCAGTTGTGTATCACAGCAACTCTATAAATACATCGGCTTGACAGTTTACGACAACGCGGAAGCCATTAAGCGATGACTTGTAAGACGATGCTGCAACTCTTCTTGAAATACTTCGAAAATACATGTCGATCGATAATATTGACGTCTACTGATTGCTAATAAATTCTCGAGCGTGCTCGAAGTATTATATTGCATTATCACTTCACGCGTCACGACGGTGATTTTTGACGGATGCTTTATTTGCTTTAAAATTGTAAAACCTAAAAGCAAGATTGAAGAAATAATCGTTGAAGAAATAATTTTGAATGCAAATATGACAATTGAAAAAACTTTTTAAATTCTTTAAATATACAGAATATTATTTTTCAAATTTCTGAAATATAAATTAAGTTAATAATTCTGATGATTGGATAAATATCTGTGATATAAACGTCGCAAAAATTCTGTACGGCGCTGAGTTGTATTTATTCGCGGAACTATAAACGTGCACCGAAATAATTTGTGCATCGCGATTGTAAGATTTATAGCGTAATTAAACGAACTATAATCGCGGTGCACGCGATCAATACATATATAACTTGCGTCACGCAACCATCCTATAGTTAAAACATTTTGCCCATTTTGTTCGCGAGTTACCAGTTTTACAAGGTTACCGTTACTTTTCGAACGAGAATCTTTGAACAAATGAAACTTTAGCCTTCTAATTAATACATGAAAAAAATAATGTATTAACAGCATTAGTGTCTAATTGAAAATAATTTTGTTCATTCAATAACAGTATTAACTTGTGCTTTTATTATTGTTTTACTAAAACTGTTATTGAAGTAACAAAATTATTCCCCCCCCCCCAATTAAACTTAATGCTGTTAATACTGTTAATGATGTTAATCATTTTTTTTTTCATTTGTGAAATAGACGCTTGATGTATTTAAGCCTCGGCAAAAATGATAATATTATTGATACAGAAAAACTTATGTAAGAAAAGATTCAAAGAATTTTCATTTTTTCAGATACTTCGTGAACAAACCTCAAGATGCGGGAAACGTGAATAAGCTTTATGTTTTTTGAGACCCTGATTACGAATCTGAAATTTTAGAAATTCAAAATGGCGGACAATTTTCTCATATTAGTGATCATTTTTGTTAAAATTATATTTTTGACATTAAAAAAACTGAGGAGGAAAAGGTGGGACGTATATGTCCCACTGTCCCTGTAAGAGTTAAGGGTCTGCTTAAACAATAAGAGCGACAGTTAGTCTTTTAAAGGATACCTTTATCGCCGAGCGCATTATTGCCGTATCTTCGGAACGTTACGCGAATTGATGTGCATCAAAACGAGGTACCGAGTCGGTGCGCGTCGCGAGAACACGATAAGCACGTCTGGCCGGTTGTTTACGAGAATGCGGGAACCGTGTAACGGCGCAGACCGCGTAAGGCAACGGCCGGGTAGCTCGGGCCGAAACACCCCTGGAACACCCCCCCTGATGGCTATAAAACTTCCGGAAAACCATGCGCGCCTGTCCGCCCGCTGTCACATACGCTCTTTCCCGCTTACTGGGAGTTACGAGGCTGTAATTTCAGAGAGAGAAAGAAAGAGAGAGAGAGAGAGAGAGAGAAGGCGCCTCTTTCACCCTCTCCGCTTTATCTCCTCCCCTACCTTTCCCCGCAGATCCGCCGTCGCCGACCCCTTTGTGCTTCGCTGTAATCCCTCTGCCGCACTAGCACCGGCGTACAGGTCTGGTCTGGTCGTCTCCTGTCCCACGATGGAAACACCGTCGGCGACAAAGTTGAAGTTACGAGCGCGGTGAACTCACAAAAGCTTTTTACAAAACTGTTAGCCGGTTCCGGTGTGAGGCGGGGACCCGAATGATTTGCGGTCGCGAGGGCTCGCTATTCGAACGTCTCGCGCCTCGTGTCTCCTGCTATCCTCTAAAGAATAATATCTCGTGATCCCGACGTGTCGTCTCGATAGCCTCGATAGGGATACATGAAGAGATCTTATTTGAGGAAAGAACTTAGTGTTTCGCTGCAATATCCGCATCCGCTTAACAACCGATATTAGGTACATCGAATCAAACGTAATAGGAAATAAAATACGAAAAAGTATAAAAGATGTTTTAACTACGAGGCATAAATGTAGACGGTGCATCGTAAAATGTATTTAATATTTATTATTAATCGCTTACCGTACTACGCGAGATAAATTATAATCAAACACGGCACGAAATAGTTTTCAACGCTGTACAGTTTCTACGAGGACATTATAACGTTACTACCTATCGTAAAAAATTTCCACTGACCGCGAAATATCCGTATTTACATTTTTAACACGTACGCGCCGCGTCTTACCCAACGTCGGGGAACGTAGTGAAACTTTCGCAGAGCGCGTTTTTTTGCCCCGAAACGAAATTCCCGGCGCCAGATAGTCAGAGTTGCGAAGGGATAAAAAACAATGGGAGCGCGTAAGTGGCGCGTTGTTCCTCAACCTGTGACGGAATGGTCAGGAAGGCGCACCTGCGCGCCGGTGAAACGTCGCCGTGGCGGGAAATTCGCGTTGGACATCCGGAAACGAGGCCTGTCCAAACAGAACGTTCCCGGTTACAAAGGCAGCGAGACGCACGGCAGTTTGTACATAATGACTCGGGGACGCGGGATACACGGGGCGCGAACAGCTGCCCGTCACAGCGTAAGGTAGAGAAAAGGCCGAGGAGCGTGCACCGACATTGAATACGGCGCTACCGTGGATAGGCACAAGTCCCTGACGAATAGAGTTAATGTCGAAAGTGTCAACATGAAATATTTGAGTGGCGAATAGGGCGAATAGGCGTGACTCTGTTCGGGGGGGAGGGCTGCGAAAGTATATCTTTGTACGCCGTTTATATAAAGGGGGCTTTGTATTCCCTCCCCTGGATTTATTGGAGCGGTTTCGCAATCGGTCAAATCGTCTCGACAATACCGGCATGCGAGGGACTTTGATGGACGAAGTGTGACACCGTAGCTAGGTATCTCGTCTCAGAATCAGCGACTTACATAGAAACTTTGTGATAATCCTGATCGATTGAAGTAACACGAAAATGTTGAATGTGTAATTTGTGAGTTTTTAGAATTTGTTACAAATTAACACGTTGACTGCTAAGCAATATTTGGGAAAAGGTTCCCCGATATCAATTTGAGTTATGCATTTGAGTTAAATTATTCAAAACCCAAAATATAATATATAAAAATAATAAATATCTTTTTCTTATCCCCAAAGCTAAAAAAAAGATTCGCGAATTATCTCTGTAGTTGGCGTATGTAATAGATTTTGTAATTCCCCTTTCTCTCCAATACGAGTTAACTCGTATTTGGCAGTCAACATGTTAATTGCAATACTAATCCTTTTGAACTTTTAACTTGCCCATGAAAAAATTTCCATATTTTGATATTCGTGATGTCCCATATTTCGGTTGGATCCCAACGTGGAATAGCTGGCAGCTTTTGTTGAATTCTGTTTTACGTTCCCGCGCAAGGTGGCGGGCACAGAAATTCCGGAGATTCCGAAACGATCAAATTGAACGTCGTTACTACACTAAAAGGATATTTGCCTAGCGTACGTGCCAACCAATCGGGGATCTTTCCGAAAGTGTCAAACGGTTAAAGTTGTTTCTGCAAACAGACCGTACAGTAGCACCGACGTTCCGACTGACATGAGCATCATGACGTCAGTTTAGCGGGGACCAACCGCAATCGCGAAGAGCAGCGGGACCGTCCACAAACACGAGCTGTGCGGACGGTGTTTGCACAGTCGGTTAGCATCGAGTGCTACTGTATGCATAGGCTTGTCGTTGCCATCGCGGTCGACGTGTGCGTCGGATGGCGTAAATAAAGTAGCCGCGGGCGCTAAGTCCGCTAAGTGCCCTCCCAATCTGTATGCGTTCCCCATTAGCGTTTTCGGTAAGAGTAGGGGACCGGGCGATCGCCGGGCGAGTATGCCACGGAAGCTGAAGTTAATACACGGTCCTAGTCCTAAACAAGCAGCGCCATTCGGCTTGCTCTTACCCTCTGTCGAAACCGCCATCAGCCATCGAGTACCTTCGTTCTTTGCTGCTCATCAGAAAATATGGACTAATGATTTTTATTGTTGAGGAGATCAGGGTATCGTTGAAAACAACGAAATAATTCGATAGAAAGAAAAGTACAGATTACGAATGATAACACAGGACCACAAATTTTTTTTAATTGACACAAAACTAGACCACGTGTACTATACGTATTTTGGGTCGCTGAAGTCGAATCCGTTGACCGTTTTTGTCCACCACGTCTAAGTTTTTTGTAAATTGCAAAGAAATGTATTAAATCACTTAAAATTTTTAACTATAACCGACAAAACAAATTCCTTTTAAGGGTTAAAAGTCCTAACAATGTGCTTAATTTTGATTGCAATAAAACTTCTCCAACATGTCACATACTGTAGTTATAATATGCCAAAATTCACTAAAACAGCCCTTTTTTGCAACTGTAACTGCAATTAACTCAAAATTGTGACGTGATAGAGCAATTTGGCCAGCTGCATTGTTGTTTGCGACCTATAATCTATCAGAATCACCTATTCTGATCCCAGTTGATTTTCACAAATTTCTTTTTGTGGTCATGTGTAATTCGTAGAAGAAGAGATAGAAAGAAATAATCGTACACGGAAAAAAAAGAATGGTTGTGCCAACCAGAATTTGATTGGCACAACCATTCTTTTTTTTCCGTGTATATAAAATAAAATCATTATAGTGATATGATTAAAACGAAATTATTCTGTTATACACACATGCGTACACACAAGTCGGACATCATAATGGCATTTGTCAAACATCTTCTATTACCGCACGTCAATCCTCGAGATTCTCGCTTAAGATAATCTATGTCATGCATTCAAGGATTCTTTGAAGACGAAACTTCGTGACTATAATGTAACTGGAGAAGATTGTCCTCGGCGTACGATTATACATATAATTTGTAGACCTCCGTGCAATTATCTACATACGATGGGACGATACTTATCTACAACGTATGTAGGCATAAATTGCCCATTCAGCCTGGTAATTACACTCCGCACGTTTTGTCTCGATATATCGTGATGACATGACCGAGGATGACTCGAGCAGACCGGTCGTTCAGTATCCAGTGCCTCTCTTTCTAAGTAAATGAAAGGATTAACGTGATTCAACAAGTTTATTTTTGCATATATAATTTCAGATTACAGACTTCTCGAACGGTTTGTCACGTATCGATGTGCGAATCTAAAATTACCATCGTCGTTACCGTCATCGATGATAATGCTTATATCTATAAATCTGTCGTATTATCCGAGCATCGATACGAAGGCGGGAGTATTAGCCACGTCACGAACGTTCAATTGCCCGAAGGAGATTAATCTTACGAGTCCTCACGTGCGTCGCGTCTAAACTTAGTAGCGGGCATCATCGCTTGCGTTCATGTTGCGCAACTCGGTCATTCGGCTAATCCTGGCGAGACGTAGCCTCGCGAAACGGTCGGAGTTATTAAGCGTATAATATTGTTCCTCGGACAGCCAGGCAAAAGGTGTCTTTCAGACACCGCCATTACGGTCATCACGACGCGGCACCCCTCTAACCGCCCTTCTCCTCCCCTTCTCTTCCTCGTTCCAGCCTCCTTAAGCTATATTCTCGCCACCAACGGTAAATCTGTGGGCTGTCAGGGGCGAAAGGTGCGACATATCTTATCGTAAACGTCTCATAACGGCGTTGCGGCAGTAACGATGCGTGACACACGACGACGTAAAGCCGTGGCCCTCGTCAGAAGGCTCTGCCGGCTCGTAAACCTCGGCTAGCTCGCCCCTTCGTTGAAGCACCGCGTTAGCGATCAGGATACTCCGCCATCATTCTAGGGTCTTGTCTTCTTATATAAATATATATATATATATATATATATATATATATAAATATATGTACTCTCTCGGGGTTCTACCGTTTCAACTATATCGTTCATTAGAATCTCCGTAACGTCCGAGCAATTTTCTGACACGATCTTGTATCAAGTTTCTCGCGCGCGGTGCACGTGAAGTTCGAAGTCTTATCGAGAGAAATGCTTCTTCCTCGGAATACCGTACGGCGTTTACGATACTGTACAAATGTAATTGGAAATTTATCAAGGGATACAACGGCGTTTTAATTTTCTCTCATACTCCATTATAAGCAATATTCACCGCATATAATTATTCAACGATAATTATTCATATTCAAATCGTATCGTATAAATCCATGTACCGCGCACCGCCTTTGTCGTGCAACGGAGAGTATGTACTTAAAAAAAACACGTAACATACTACAAATAGAACCGTGTCCGACGTGTATATGAGGTACCAAGCGTTTATAACGCGACACTGGCTGTCCGCGAGGGGTTGCATGGTCGAGGGATTGCAGGCGTTTGTGGGTTATGTGATGAAGTGGAAGGAGACAGAGGGTAGGGGGTCAAGTTGGGCTAGGGTCTCTCCGGGTATGAGAGAGGAGGGACTACCTCATTTATGACGTCACGGGCCCTTCGGTACAGCCCGACGCTGTCACAATCATGCAGCGGCCATAAAGTAAATATCCGACATCAAAGAGCCGCCCGGGTAACGGCGTTTCCTGTCTCGATTCTACCGCACCCGTCCCTCCCCTACTTGTCTGCGCGTCCCTTTGGAGCGCGTAACGCGCTCGCACTCGTGGGATCCCCGCAATCTGTAGAGCGGTTTCACCGTTGCCCAAAAATCCTCGAATATATTTCACTTGATGATGGATTAAGAGATGTTTTTTTATATCACGTGATTATTGATGAGGTAGATCATTATAGATACATTTTAGTGGACAATTACGCGTTTAATAAAAGCGAGGAAATTTAAACGGACGTAATAATGTACTTAAGGAAGGAAGTACGCAAGATAAAGTACGTAAAGTACGCAAAATAAGTAGTAATGTACCAAACCAGTCGTCCAAATCAGCTGTAACATTAGATGGTTCAAAAAGACTAAGCGCATCCTTAAACTGGAAAAAGATTCTTTAAACGGACGTGTAAAGAAGTATCTTCATTATGTCTAATCTTCCTGTTTACGTGAAACTTTTGATCGATATTACGACGTGGTTCCCTCGTTTGTATGTTACGAGGCTACCGACGTCGAAAATTTGTTGGCGGTTGATTATCAGGATCACGCAGGTCATCGGGCGAACGTGACGAGAGTGGCGGGCAACATGGTGCGCCGGCGCCGCCAGAAGGTAAATTAGACAGCCCTTTGTAACCTTTGGCGTTCGTCGAAAATAATGGCCGGGTCTTATACTACTTAAGGGATCCGCTGTATCCATTTATTAGGCGCGGCATGACGGGCGGTTTGAAAATCATCCGCGGCAATTAGACACGCCGGGCCCAATTGTTTGCATGGCGGCGCTTTGGTGGAGTATTCTTCAAATTATTGGCTCGACGTCGGATAGCCTCTGGCATCGGTGCCATTACAAAATGAGAAGAGGGCCCTTTACGAAACTAATGTAAACTACGCGTCGCGCTGCTTGCCGCCGTCACTATTCCGACATCGAGCGAAGGGTCGGAAATCCACAATCAACTACAAGAAGAAGAAAACATTGAATGAATAACGATTCTATAAACCAGTCGACAATATCAAAAATAGTTTATGTCTTAAGCGTGCTAGAAGTTTAAATAATTCTAGCTTAAGTCAATTATACAGAAAAATTGCGAATGTTTAAGTGAATTACATTACATGAATGATATGTGAAATCGGTAATATGAGCGTTGCAAAAATGACAAGGTATCGCTACATTATCGTGGCAAGACAATCGCACGATGCATTTCCTTTTGTTTACAGCCGGGGATAATAAACGTCTTACGAAGGTTCGGTTCTGAGCGTTGAATTATTAATACCGCTTAAACATCGGCTTCGACAGCCCACTAATCATGCAAACGTTGATTACAACCGCGATACCGTAGATTTTTTATCATTACGAGATGTCCGCATATTATAGGGGGGCGTCGCAAAGGTGAGTTTATCATTGCGACCGTACGGTTCGTACGATGCGTGCCGCATTAAAAATTCAGTATTCCTAAGGGAAACAATGCGTCCATATTACAGAGCGATATAAGTCGATATAATTCATCTCTTTTAAAACAATAATAATATACTTAAGGAAGGCTATGGGAGTACAACGCGGTAAGAAATGCGCAAGTTGGTTAAAAAATGTAAAAATTTTTTACTAGGTAGTCAATAAGCTACATGACCCTACAATTAACTTGATAATCGAACGTTTCGGCTCCAATTTGAACCATCATCATCATTTCTTTTAGACGCGCGGGATGAACCGCTCCGTTTCTTAGTGCCAATAAGCCGTACCTATATTGCATTTTTTTCGAAATTTTATCTGAGAATTAATAACTACGTTGCAGACTCTCTAGTCATACCTTGCCGAGAAGTTATTGCGCAACAGCTGAAAATACTCTCGAGATTTACCGAATTTAACGATCATTATGCGCAAACGTGTCTAGAGTTTAACGACTCGGTCGTGAAAGATGGTGAAAGCTTTTGCTGGATAATTTCTGTTTCTAAAATGGAGTGGCAGAGTTTGACATCGGTGCCATCTGCTCGGCCACTTCTAAGCACTGCTACATTGCCCGAGATTAAAGTACAGCCTTAAAAGATTTAATTCTCTATACTTTAAAGAGTGATAGGGGTTTACGATATCTTGCGTGATCAATGTACAACGATAACGTTCAAATAATACCGCAAAGTGCAATTAATCAACGTCGCGCGACAATCAAACGCGCGATAACGTTAAACTTGTAGATATTTTCATTTCTACATGAAAAACGTCAAGATTTGTCCCCAAATAAAATAATCAGAGTTTAATTAACATATTTCTACAACACAGTTTGCAGAAAAAAGATATTGCATCGCTTTACTTTCTTTTTTACGACTTCAACTGATAAAGTGTTTAATGTTAATTCTGCACACGCCAAGAACGATCGAAAGATTTCAATCTTTTCCTTGCAATTCAGAAAAAGTTGCGCGTTGAGAAAAAAAGATTGAGGGAACTTTTAATCGCTCTTAGCTCGCTCGAATTAGTTTATGTAGGAAATTTGTAAAATTGCTTGTGAAAGCGGATTCTACGTGGCAATAAAATTTTCACGGACGGTAAACTGACAGAGTACGCGGCGCAACACAGTTTTCCTCTTTTCCTCTCCCCCCGCCCAGGCCCTTTGCGCCCGCGCGAGCGTACGCACACGTGTTGTGACTCAGGAATGATAACCGATGATTTATCCGTGACAGGCTGCAGGTACCGCGGATGGATTATCGTTCTGATTGCAAAGTATGAAATAATTAGGGAGCGGGACCGCCGGCCATCCATCATCGGGCAACGATGGCCGCTTGTCAGGCGCCGTTCATTTATCATACTCGCTCAGCCATCGCCCTCTTCCTATTCCCATCGCATCGCCGATGTTCCATTGTTCGTATATCGGACGTAACCGTCCGTTACTGCTAATTACCTCCTGCCCCTGCGAAAGATTACGCGGTCAAGGTATCGGACGTATTAACGGCCGGGTTACGCGTGCACGCCGACGTGTTTCTGGATGCCCGTCGACCGAACAACGACTCCATTAGGTACGTGCTCACTCGGCCAAAGATTCCGGCTAGCCAGCTAGCTAAATCGCCGCTTCGTAGTCGATTTATCACGCGCACGGAAGATCGCGCCGGTTTGTCATCGGCTGCCGCGGTTCTTACAGTCAGCTAACGGCGACTAATGTACACGAGCGGACATCGTATAATATCGATGTAAATCGATACCAGAATTGAGCGATGACCATGGTAGTTTCTCGGAGAGAAACGAAGCTTCCCTTCCGAAGGGAAGGGAAACTTCGTTCTTCAAATCTAGTAGAATTAAATCCGACCGTATGCCATATATATCCCAGTCTCGAAGGCAGACGCGTCCTAAAGTATATTTATTGCTGACGTAAAACCCTCTGTTCTATTGTCGTCAGGTGACAGTTTGTCTAAACAGTTTTAAGTATTCGACGTTTGTCTTTTTGACAGGAGTACCAGGTGCCGCAGGTTATTTCCCTTTCTATTCTTTCGGTCTTTATAGACAGTCGATTTGGGCGTTCTACTTTACGTACAATGAAACTAGAGCCCACGTTATAAAATAAGTCTCGATACGCCTTAACACGGGGATAGCGTATCGAGGATCATAAAAGTCGAAAGAGTTTATTTCGACCTACTCCTTGTTTCTACCACCGGAGGTCTCGTGTTACAAAAGTATCGAAAGTCTCTGTAATCTTCCCAGATTACACCGTTCTCCGTTTTTAGTGACTCGAAGATGCTTGCGAGATAACATATTTGCCCCAAGTATGCCTTGGTTGGTGAAAATCTTTTCGGACTAATTTAAGAACAGATAATTTAAGAGCACGAGACGATAAGAAACGAAATTGTAATAATAAACGAACATCGGAAATTATTTTTTTTATACATTTGCAAATTTCTTTCTTTCTTTTAATTTCATATTAATACACTGAGAAAAAAGCTGTTGCTTCAATTAAGGTGTTATCACGGGGTGCCAATAACATAAAGTAGTTCATTCAATTGTATTATTATTAGACCCAATGTCTGCATTTTTAAACCAATAATTCAATCATTGTTTTAATAATCCAAATATTGGGTCTATTAATAATACAATTGAATGAACTACTTATGTTTTTGGCACCCCGTGATAACACTTTAATTGAAGCAACAGCTTTTTTTTCTCAGTGTATTATATCAAATTGATAATGCTAATAATCTCGAATGTAAACAAAATGTACAAAAGTCATTGTCAAACGTAAGCTTATATAATTCTTCGCCTCTATTTGACGTCTGTCCCAGCGGGAATAATAAGTCGTTGAGGCTCGAACTATGCCAGGTGAAAATTTTTCTTTTGTCCGCATGATTCCTCGCGGTCAAGCTCAATACGGCGGTGTCTCTCCTCTCGATTTATAGTTTTATACCTGCGGCGGGGAAGAAGAAGAGATACCTAATAGACAAGATTTACTGCGGCATGCCCGTCTCAATTGCGGAACAAATTTATCTTCTCTGCGGTCAGCAGCCTCCCCATCGCTTCCTAGCCTCAATCTTGGTTCCGCTGTTCCTGAAATATTGGCTCACCCCGGGATTCGAAAGTTACTTGACAAACGAATCGATGTACGGTCGAGGAGGGAGAGAAGAAGAGGGACGGTCCCCACGGGGTTAGCAGGCCTGTAAACTTTTCCGCGTCCCCCCGGCGAACAACACAAAACACACATACGCGCCTTCTTTCGATCACGGCACGTCAGTCTCTTTAATCGTTCCAGTTATCCGGAGTCATTGGGAATCCGTCGGCGTGTAATCGCGTTTTTATTTAATTTGACGCGACCGGGTGGACCCTTAACGAGCCCGCGAGTTCGCGTTCGCTTTCGCACGAGCATGGACGAGCTGCATATGCCGTAATTGATCGTCCGATTCGCGAGCTGCAACTCACCGATGTAATTAAGAACACAAATTAACGAGAGATATTAATCGGTATTATAAATCACGCGTCTGATTTATGATCGATAAAATTACAATTCGTCGCGGACGCGCACACAATGTCGGGCTCGATACATGTTATTAATGTTTTGAGGATACTGTCATCCAGGAACGTGAAATATCTCCCTTCCTCCCTCCCTCTTCCTTTCTCGCGCATTCTCCTTGTTCTTCTTACGCGACGAAACCGACGGCGGCCGGCGGTTCGCGCCTGTAAATTGTGCTCTGGACGTGCAATTAGCGCGACAACATCGGTCTCTACCGGCGAGAGCACCGGACGAGTGCTGCGAAGAGCTCGAAAAACGCAACGAAAAAGCGGTCTTGTATTTCAACGTGCGAATAGCGCATTCCTGCTGCGTCGAAACCAATCAGCGGATTGTGATCGCCGTCACATCCTCGAGAAAGTTTAATCGTCCGATGGCACACTCGCCACACTGATATTCACGAAAGAGATACGCCTCTTTATTTGTTTGTTGCTCGTTTCACGATTTTGCGGATCGCACGTTCTGAGAATCCGAGATAATCTTGCCAAGATATCGTTACACTTCGAAGATGTGGTTATTTATTTTTGACCAAGAGAGAGAGAGAGAGATATGTATATATGTCGAGTTGGTCGTGTGAGACTCGATATCGAATCGATTTACAACAATCTTTATTCTTAGGCGAAATGAGTTCGACATAACTGCCAATGATTGGAGTCGCGCGTCAGCTGTTTAAAGAATTGCATTACTCTCGGCCTTGGTTCGGTTTCTCTTGATTCGGATCCGCGGGATAAACGGCACATCTGTCTTATCGCGTACGTGATTGGAAACTCCGAAGACGCGTGAATAATTACGTAGATATACTTTGGCATTAGCTCCGAGCGGGGAAGGTTTGAACGGGTTGACGTAGTTCGTACGACCGAGAAACGTCAAGAATTCGCGATCGTTATCTCTTCCGTGGGCGCGTTTTATGCGTCACGACGTATTATGTTAGAGACGCGGGGATTGGGATATTAAAAATAAAATAATCTCCCGAAGACAGTTCTCGACGAGACGAGATGCAAGTCGCTGAGATATATCGGAGCACCCGGTAGGCTCCGAATTCGAAACAACAACGAGAGATACATGTTAATCTTGCTCATTAATAATAATTATATGATACGTCCGTAAGAAACGTAATATCGATAACGGAGCGACTCGAATCGGCGAAGTCCTTAATCAGCCAATTTAACGCAAGGTTCGTTAAGTTACAGTGTTGCATATATTGACACGCTCGTTTCATCGATGTGGGACACGCGTCGCGTGCATAAAGAATCGTTTTGCTCTCGCGCGTCCTTGATTTCATTTTTCGATATCGAACTCGCAGCAAAATAAACGGCACACATTCGTCTTGGTACTTACATGGCCGGTGAAACCGAAGCTCTTTAAATAATCGCAAACTGCCCGACAGATAAATACATACCTAACAGTATAAGTCATGTACGAACGTTATATCAAGATTTTCGCTTTCATTTCTTTCTACGTGCGTGGCATAAAATCGTAACGCAAAACTTTATGACGTAAAACTGACTATCTGATTATTCTTGATGTTTGATTTAAAGACAATAACTGCTTCGCGCGATATTAAGAAAATTGCATGAAATTGAAATTCCTTCGGAATGGAATAATTCCATGAAGAAAATACTCTGGTTATTTATATATATAGGTCTGTAATAGCTATTATATATCATATCTTATAGAATATAAACATGTTGTAGAGTGCACATTATCGAGGAACGATGCATTTGAAGGTATGTTAATGGCCACGACCGTTACAATATATATACATGTTAAATGCGATTTGTACGCTTGTATAAATTTAACACTTTACTACCTAACGTAAGGGAAAGTCTTGCGCCATAGACGCTGTAAACGATTTTATAGTGACGTGCTGTAAAATTTACAACAAATCCACGGACAAAATATTTGGCAAGCAAAAAATGGGTAAAGACGTTTGGCAAGCAAAAAATAGCGAAAGAACTTGGAAGGAAAATATGCTTATCGTGTGAAAGAGGGTCGCTAGTCGTAAACCAGTACAAATGGCACTGTTCTTAAAAGCACGCTGGTATTGTGAAATTAACAACGGACTCTGTTTTCGGCACTTACGTACATTCTCTAGTTCAGTCTTAAAATTATGTGTGTTGCGCAGATATTTATATTTTTTATTGAATTTTTTAGTGACAGGATCCATAAATGTTATCATTCCTTGATAATGTGCACGCGCATTACTTTGCAACTTGTTTATACTTTGCAAGACATACATGCCTATCACGTATGCCTACATAAATAACAAAAATGCTTTTACATGGTAATCGTATTTGGCCATGTAATTTATTGCAAGCGTCCTATTCCAAACGAATTTTAATTTCATGTGATTTTCTCAGTATCGCGTAAATCAGCTGTTGTCCCCGAATCGGGATCCATAATGCATGAAACCCGACATGATAAAATAAATGATATCGTTTTCGTGTATGGGGCGCATCAAGTTATCGAACATACTGGTTTCTGATTGAAAACCTCTTAGCAGCTGGTAAAACACGGAATATCGATCTTCAACAAGTCACGCTCTTTCTGTGGAGAAGCGTTCTGGAGAAGTGAGATTTGTTTAACGACCGGCTGAGCTTCTGTGGAACGAGAATGCTGCCGAGAGCAAAGATAGAGCAAGTTATATTATAGCCGGCGTCTCGAATGGTATCTTTAAGCTACAAAGCTGACGGGCTTACGGGGCGACATAGTAAACGTATATATTTCTGGCCGTGACGGCGCGAAAGTAGCAGTTTGTCGGACCGGTAACGTATCGTATACGTCGGATTCCGATTCCGCGCGCGCAGTTTCTTTCGTTACGGGCGTAGATACATCAAGACGGGTTCACCTACATTCCGCGAGTCCGAGCAAATAATTCGTGATAAGACAACCGCGGACGCGGGGCGGTCGGCTGTGTGCGTGCGTGTACGAGAGCGTGGAGAAGAGAGCGGGCAGAGAACGCGGGGCTGCGTGCCTGCCGGTAATCACGCGCCGGGATAAAGTTATTCCGGGGCATAAATAACCGACATGTCTGGAATAAGGCATTAATTTGTGTTATTTATCGGCCATTACGCGGCAAAGAAACATTCGCATGGGAAATAATGTATCATTCTCAACACGCGTCCGCGCGGCGAACCCGGACGGGGAATCGAGGATGATTCGGAATACCAACGAACCGACGTGCAGGACGCGCACGGCGAAAGAGGACCTTCGTCGTACGCGGTTACGTAATCCGTTGTGGAGTTCGACCGATCTTTTTTCGGGGAAAAACCATACCGTGGATTTTACACGCCGATTATGCCAGTAGGCCGACAGGGTCGTTATCGTTACGTTGTCGTTGCGCAGGTATAATATATGGTAAAAAAAGCTGCGCGACGACAACGTAACGACAACGACACGTCGTTAAAAGTTACAGAATCAGCCTACAGAGTTCTTCGTTAGCGAATCTTGAGTAGCTTACATTCCGACCAATTCCTGATATTTAGTGGCCAGAAAATGGTCGTGCGTTCGGCAGCAGTTTTATAGCAGGCGGTTTTCAATTATCTCGCGTTATCGCAAACTGTTTCATAAAGATGTGGCGCAATTATAATGCGGCGATAAAACGCGTGCCCCAATAAGCGAAAACGAGGCAATAATTAAGTCGAACCGCCAGGTTGTCGGCGAGTAACTTGACTTCGTGAGTAACAGTCTCACGGAATTTTACGCGGTCGCTTAAGTGGCAGGCGAGCGTAAGAAAGTATTTGCGCGTGCATTGCGTATGTTGCGCGCGTAATTACTCGCGCACGGCGACTGTTTCTTTAAAACGGGAATGCCGTACCGTTACGTCCACTCTCAAATAACTCGATCAATTGCTGCGTGTGTTTTTCGTTTAATTAAGAAATATGTTTGCTGTATAAAGTATCGCTGAGCCTGCTGCTGCTTATTGATTAGCTGTATGTTTAAACGGCGATAAAAAGATCTTTCTCTCGAAAGCCGTTGCTGCGGTGAGCAACGTCTGAATTTATCGAAGTTTATTACAAATTATGAGAGCGCGGTAGATTCTCGCTAACACTTTGGAAAAGACTAAGTATGAAGTATAGTCGAAACGTGTATATATATTAACTTAGTAATCTCTATTCACTCCTTGTAGACTAAATATATTTTTAATTTTTAACCATCTTCTTGTGCTCGAATCATTGACCGTTTTCTTTCCTTAATTGCAATTCTCGTTAACACTTTGGTTAATGGGCGTTATAAGTAATATTTCACACGTTTCTCATCGCTCGCCGGCCGGAACCGATTCTCGAATTGCGTAATGACATATTAATGGAAAATGAAACATCGGATTATTTTTACGGGAGTATCGCACCAACGGTTTACGTTATAATTATTGGCTGACAGTTCAAACGTATAGGGTACCTTAGGCGAGACGTTATACATCTTCCGCTATAAATATTCATTTCCCAGACATAAATATTCAACGCGCGTTATAATTGATCTGGAACCTAGCAGCGCCGCGCGACGTCGTTATGTTTAAAATAGAGCATCTCGTGTAAATCGGCCATTAGTTTAACACCCACTCGATAGGATGGAATGGCGAACGCCCCTTTTGCGATGCATTTAAAATTAAAGCGATCTGAAACTCCGATTGCAAGTTGATGGAAGATAAGTTTAGATGGCGACAGATACATGATCAGGTCCGCTGTCGATAAGAGCATTATCTTCTGTTATCTCGTTGCACGAGCGAATCTATTCTATCTATCTAATAAAACTCCGTAATGACGTCGAGTTACTTTGCGCACAATTCTGCAAATGATGTACGAACATGAAAGAGGAAGCGCGACGTCAAGTTTTATTTTACGTAACGAAACGTGCGAAGAAATGAAGAAAATGTCTGCCGAATGAAGGTTTTAGTTTGACAAGAAGTTGTCTCTGAGATATATACAGATACGTTGATTTTAAAGATGTCAAGGATAAGAAAGAGGAATGCTTGTCGACAATTTTTTCTGTAAACTGCACTGTTTGCCAAACGCGAGCCGTTTGATTGTGAAATCGCTACTTGTCTGATAGTGAAATCGCTACTTCGATAGCCTCGTTTGTTCCCGTAATTCAAATAATAGATGAGCGATTTCGGAAAAGCGGCCTTTTCAAGGAATTACCCTCGGTTCCGCTATGCTTAATTATATCTGTCACGATGTAATAAAATATATGCTTATAATACAGGCAGAAGTAGACAAGTTTAAACGGAACAAGAATAGCGCTAACCGACATTAGCACGAGCGAAGCTGAAAGATGCACATTTGTTGCATCTCCGTCCCTGCCTCGAAGAATCTCGTGGAGGGGGCCATCCCCGGTGAATTATGGACTCGACAGGGCAGCGTGGCCGCCGCAACATTAATTGGGTCTATCGCCCAAACGAACACATGTCGGATTACTCGTCCCACTCTGCCGGTACATATACATACGTCAGGCAGCAGCACCGTCGTGCCAAGAAACAGAAGGAGGAGGAGGAAGAGGAGGAGGAGGGAGAAGAAGAAGAAGAAGAAGAAGCAAAAGAAGAAGAAAAAGAAGAAGAAGAGAAGAAGAGGAAGAAGCGGGAAGTGCGTCGGAGGATCGGCCAAAGAAGGAGAGAGACATAATGAGAAAAAGAAGGAGCGGAGATCGAGACAAGTCTGTTCTTTCATTAATCAGCGATTAAGCCTCTGGCCTCGGCCTTTATGAATTATTATGATACCACATCTCACGACATCGCCATCAGTCACGACCCGTCGTGTATCTCGGTAACTATCTCCGGGGCCGCCTGGCAGACGTGTTTACATTTATCACCGTCATCTTTTCAGCATGCTTGATTTATCTTCCGCGCATTATCATCTGGCACTTTGACATTTTGTTTGAATGGATAAGAGTGGCTAATGTCGCTCTCGAGTCCCGGGGGACCGGCGTTGGCGAGAACACACAAACGCGGATTAAGAATTGTAGATTGCGCGTACGTGAAATATCGCATTTCGTCGCGATATCGCGTGGAATATCGGCGCTATTTCCGGGTCTGTCGATAAATAACGCGTCTCGTGGTGATAGCACGCGTTATCTGACATGCCTTGCACGCATCCCGTGTATTAACATGTCGAAAATTTACAAACCTACTTAAAAAGCGCTGGACGGCCGTATCTAGAATATTTCATGTGTTTGTTACAATGTGGGCATACCTTTGCATATCTTGCGAACAGCCGTTCGCGTTGCGTACATTTTTATACTCGGTGCTTCGAAACATATTTTTCGGCATTATCGGAAACGTCTATCAGAGATAACGCAGGCTCCAGTTCCATGTGATATGCATTTATAGACGTTACGAGTCAATATTGTTATAAATATTACTATCGCGGATGACGCTTACATAAATTTAATAGTAAAATTTTCAATGGAGCGAATGTGGACTGATTAGTCATCCATACCCAGAAACGACATGCTCCTCATCCATCATTATCCACCCAACAGTCACTCCATTAATCAAGTATGGTGACATCTTGACGCGTTCGGTTATTGATGCTTTTTCTTACCGCAGTTAATACCGGTTTTGAATTGATAACGTCACTCGGACTAACGCGATGCGCCGATATTGATCGCCCGTCCCGATATTTATAATTACTCGGTGCGTTACAAGATCTCGAGAAAAATATCCTCGTATATAAGAAAGTGAGGGGAAGAAGCAATCGCTGAGTTAACAGCTAATTGAGTGAGGTCGCGAGGCATTTAAAATACCGAGAGTGATTAACGAGTTATAATGACGTCCGAGCTTTTTTATAATTAGCATATTAGAGAGTTTATCCGTTTTCTTCCTTGACCTTAATTACTCTCGAGTGACATACCGCATGCGGCGTAAATCTCTTACGGATTTTTGTAAACAATATTGCGACAGCGCATTAACCAGTTTATTTATCACGCGCGTGGTGCGCATAACGTAACTGCTGCAGTTAAATCTGGCAATCGTAATATCCTTGGAATAGTTGGTTAGATTGAGGTGCTTATATTCGATGATAGATACTTAATCCGAACGGTGCAATCGATACTCGATATTCAGCAATTTTCGTTTGTTTTCTCCGTTATACGGATACCGCGGGATTTTATCCGCGTTCAACGGCATATCACGGAGAACATTGTATCATTCTCGGCTTGCAATCGAATTAAATACTCGAGTTATCGATACCGATATCCAGCGATTCGTTCAGAGGAAAGCGCCGCCATGTCGCGGCTATGATACTTTCACGCGCGACACCCGGCCTTAATTGAATTTATGTACCATTTTATTTCGCGTTTCAGATTTTCGTGCCAATCCCCGATAAATCTGTCGGCATTAATAATCATAAGTGTAAGTTACGGCCGGACCAATGGCCCAATAAAAGCTACGGTGAAGCTAATGCTGAAAGAGAGGTAAAGGGAGGAGGGCGGCTGGTAGAACTGAATAGGGATAAAAAGATAGAGGGAGAAAGAGAAAGAAGGAGGGAGCTCGACCGAGCGAACGTGAGGATTAATGCTAATCAAGAATAAATTATAATCATACTAACGTTCCCGTACCGAACGGCGGATGCTCAGGCGCATAGGGGTAAGGGGAGGCTTTAATTTATTGGACGGCCGAAAAGACATTGCGCGTAAGCGCATAACTTGTGTTTATCAGAATCCGGCCATTTACTCCTGAAACATATTACCGGTTTAACTGCCAGCCGGATAGCTATTTTATTTTAGGGACGTTCATTGCGCGCCGGTGTGTGATAGGTGCGTGTTTAAAATACAGGTATTATGACAGAGCGGCGATGTAAGTTGCCTTAGTATCTAACGTCTAATAATGTGTGGTGATGTCCACAAACGTCATATCGCGAAAAGTTATGTCGTCTTCACGTATAAATGTTTCCTCGAAAACTACAAGTGTTTGCAATAGCGATGTTGACATAATCTTTGTTCACAAAAATTCCAAAAATTTACGATTTTTTAGAGTGTCTTAGAATAATCCTCATTCCGTTTTATGTACATCATGTATATTACAGAATAATATATGATAAGATTAACAGTCGTACAAGGAAATTTATGGGAACAAGGATATATATATAAACGAGCAATCGTGTGCACGTTGATTTATTTATGATCATTTTTTGTTTAACTTGGTTTGTTTAATTTGCTTAACTTATTCGTTCACAAAGCATTCGGTGTTTTAAAATAAAAGAAAATTGAGATAAATTATACTAAAAGTCTTTTTTTATTAGATTTGTAGAAATGGACTGTAATCTCAGGTGGCACGATTGTTCAAAGGCCATGACTTTGACGCTGTTATTAGTTTCTTCAGAAGGTTACGGAAAAAGGTGTATTCTCGAGGGATGCGCTTACTCTGCGATATACCCACGAAATTGAATAAACTAAGCAATTCAATATCTATCATCCCGCTTCAAAGTCACTCGTGAGCCTAGGATCAATGGCTTTTGGTGAATGGAAATGAGTTCATAGGACAAAGAACGTCAAAATACAATACGTATCAGAAATTAAAATAACTCCGATATAATCAACATGAAAAAACTCCTGAGAGATCCGTCATTTATCATAAATAATAGAACATCTCCGGTATAATCAATTGAGATAAATATCTGCGATGTATCAAAATAGATTAATAAAAATTCATAAGAATCTGGCCAGCGTGTAATAAATTTTCACGGCTTAATGGAGAAGTACTATTATTTATGTAAATCGATATTAAAATTTGATTGTTAAAAATGCGACGTGCGTAAAACGAGAGAATTAACATTGCATGTTATATATCAATCTCTGTCTCCAGTCAAGTCTATAATTAATTTCGCAAAACGCAACGACAAATATTTTGAATCGATTATCTCATCGTGAGTTATTTGCGCGGCATGCATCACATTATTTTTAACCTTTCATTAAGTTGCAAGAATTTATCCCTGCTGTACGTAACGTATCGATCGCTCAATGAATATCGCAATTTCCAAGTATGGCGAATAATAATTAGAATGACAAGGAGAGCGATTACGAACGTAATTGAAATGACGCAGCTAATGGGGAAAAGAAACACAAGACTCACTGATTATAAGGAATAACAATTTATCGCATACGCGATATTTTAACGAATGGATTTCCTTTTTAATCTCTCACGAATGCACGCACGTACAGCCGCCGACTTTCATTTCCCCATCCTCGATATAATACACAAATAAACCTTTCACGACGATAATTTACTATTGCGGCAGGTGTTGGCTGATTATAGGGTAGCATGCGAATGCGCTGAATCGAGCGTCAATTAAGACATGTAAATAAAGTACCCGGCGTGCGTGATTCCGTATTGCATGCCCGACTTTAATATAAATTATACACTATAATTTAAACTATAATTATAATTTATATATAGTATAATTTATACTATAATTATAATATATATAATAAAGATATACATATAATTATACGTATTATAATTATACTAAAAATTATATATTTTGTATATAAATATAAAATTAATGATTCATTCAGTGTCAAGCCAGAGCCGTGTTTGTGAGATACTGGACTCGGTAGGACGATAAAAAACAAGCGATCGACTTTTTCGTGGGACACTTATCATGGCAGCTTCGCGTACGAGACTTATGCCGAGAAGCGAGCGAGCGAGCGAGCGAGGGACCGGGGGGTCGCGCAGGGCACCGCTTATTTACTCAGGCCGCAAGTTGATGTATGGCCCGCTGCTGGACGTTGTCGGTGCCTTTCATTTGGCCGCCTCTCTCGCAGAGACAAGAGATAACCTCGCCTCTGATCAACGACTCTCCGCTACTCTCTAAAGGCCCCAGCGCTACATGATCTAAGCGCGGGGTCGGCATGAATCTCGGGCCATTCATGGCGTGACGTCGGACCACATCGCTGAACGCTACAGGCGCGGACGCATACATGGGTTACGATGTGTTATTCGGGACATACTTCGCTCGAATAAAGAGAGTATCTCTTCTCTCAAATGTAAAGAGTCTCTCAAGTCGCGTGCGCTAGACACTAATTATTTTTATTATTCGTATCTGCGATATTCGTGAATTACGTAAGTACAAGCGCGCAACGTGCATCAATAAACATAGTTCAACAAAGAATCACTTTTTCTCTCCGAAGTGCCATAGTACATACCCCGAAGATTTTTTTGCGCTGAACATAATACCGTCGTCAGAATTTGCGTAGCACGTCAAGATTTTGACTAAATTGGAGTGAACCGTGTAATAGAGAATATTTAAAAATCCCGAGTTGCTGGTAGAAAAACTGATAATATACGATACGGAGGAACCGATCTCTGAAAAATTTACCGTCAATAATTCGTGTTCCAGTTCGAACTATTTTACTATTTTGCGAAGCGAGAAACGAATACGCTAGATTTGATTTCAATGGATTTCCGCGTTGCGTAGGAACGGCAAGTCGGTCGGAGTTCGAGCCGGATCGTTTCTGGATCCGCCCCTGGCAACACGCTACGTGGCGTTGATCGTGTAACAAACGCGATGCTGCCCACGAGGATATACGTGAATTAAATGACGCTTACCGAGCGCGCGATGAAACGGGCGCACGGAGTTTATCGTCGGGCTTGTGTGCACGTGCCTGTTAACAGCGTTTGCTCGCGGTAAGATTACACGACGTGACATAACGTAACGTAATGTAACGTAGGGAGCGATTTTTGCGATCGTTCCTCCGCGGCGCGATTGGATGTACAATGGCGATTGGAGTCGGGTGTACACGTGTTCGGCCAGGTCGTTCCCTCCGATGAACGTCTTCTCGGGCTGCGTCGTTAACGCGGTACGGGTGTAGACTAGATTTAACAGCGCCCATTTATGATCATAAATACGAATTGTTCGACGTTTTATCGTCTCGCTTGAAGAAAGAAAATTTACGATACTTCTGAGGAAACTTTGCTCGTGTATTTCTCCGCTATTAAATCTATACCAGGAATGTCCGTTTTTCAACGACTTTTATCGAGCCTGAAAATTAGCGTTTTTCGCCGTAATATCTGTCTGATTAAGATTCAAAGCTTTAAGAGTTACTGAATTCATGGTAACAAACGAGATTTAGTCATATTTCACCTCAGATGAGAAGTAAAATACGAACACACCTTATAAACCGCTATTCGATGCAACGACTGTTTCGCACATGGTATATCACTTAAGCCCCAGTTGCAAGAACGTGAGCCCGCATTGTGTGGTCTAAAACGCAAACGCTCCAAGATCCAATGAACGATACAGGACGTCTTTACTGCAACGATGGTGGTTACCGTCCGCTGTACAAATAATGCGGGCAATGCAAACGGTAGGAATCACGCGGAACGCTGTGGCGCAAATTCAATCTCCGTACACGGATTCGGAATTCTTGAGGGCTGTTCAGCCATCGACAATGGAAATCAACTTCTCGGTTCAGCCCCGTACACACGCGCCGCATTGAACTACACTTTTCAATTTAAATAATTCATAAAGCACAAATCGAACATACAATGCTCCTTGAAGTTTATACGAGGATTGGGACAATTCAGATTAGACTACAGAACGTGTCAAAAATTGTATTGTAAAAATTGTACATCGTTTATGACATCTCCAATAAAAATCTCGTGATTGAATTAATTTTTTTACATCGAAAATGAGGCAGCAATTTTTCTGCCATCTTCCAAATATATACTTCTGCTTCTGTTATGTTAGTAACGTTAACAATGAATTCTAGAGCTCAGAGATGCAACTTTTAGATTGTAAGTCTAAACTTAAGTGTCAGGGAGATACCATCGTTTGTAGCCGATGAATTAGAATTTATCATTTGACCGTGGCCATATTTGGGATATCGGATATAAAGGTCCGTCGATTCGTGCATAATCCCGCTCTAGGATATCTTCGCTACCGATATTATGGATCACCGTATAAATAATGCGAGCGATGCGAGCGGCACGGCGGTTGCCGCTGCGGGACACGAACGAATCGTATCTCCGCACGAAGCTCTGGAATTCTCGCGGCACCGGCTACCGATACAGCCGCCAACAATGGAAATGGACTCCGCGGGCATTGGGTGGCCCCTACAAGTGGCCCTGCATTCCAACATCGAATCCGCCGGGCGGAGCTCGAAATGTGAGCACACATGCAACGCGGAACGAAGACCACGAGTGTAGTTTCGCGCCCCGATCTCTCGGACGCATGCATACCGCATCCCTAACAGATCGGCCAATTTTCGACTTGGATATGTTAAGACCTCCCACAATGTAGCGGCCGCTTTGGTTACTCCGTATCTACGGGATACGATACTCCGGAGAGTCCTTCGTCGCGCGACGTCCGTAGAAAGTCGCATTTTTTCGTCGTTATCAGAGGCGATAAGCGGCGACTGCGTGGCGGCGATATATTTTATGTCATCTGTGATAATTCGACCGATAACTGACTAGAAATTAGCCATATTTAATATACCTTTATTTTTTAATGAATATGATAAGAGAAGTTGAACAGCTAAAAACATCCTTCTCGCTTCGAAAAAATTAAGCTTTCTCTTTATATCATGAATATATTATTTACAATTAACGCTAATTAAGTCTAATAAACGGTCTGAAATCGCAGCTTGAAATATATTTTCTGTTATCACGAGTAGCAAATCATCAAGGATCGATACTATTTTCCTTACAGGTAGATATAGATTGTGTGTATCTCGCGGTATTCCGCGTAAAGCGGAAATATGGATGTCAATTGGATGTAACCGTTTCTCATCAGAGAGAGTCCCAGAGTTGAACGCGTAACCGTAACTGCCAATATCTGCAAATTGTTCGGGTGCTACGCGAGGAACGTATCCAGTTTTCGAAAGTCTCGCGACGCAAAACGGTCGGGCTAGAATCTGACGAGCTATAATCCGCCAGACTCGCGCATCCGATCGAACGAACGGCATTCCTCGAAGACCGAAGAAAGCGATCGGCTGGATCGAGCATGGCAGGAATGAATTTCGGCCAAGCGGGGTAGTGACGGCTTCTCTCTCTCTCTCTCTCTCTCTCTCTCTCTCTTTCTCCCTCTCTCTTTCTCTCTCTCTCTCTCTCGCGGCAGCGGCGAAATGTTACCGATGCGCACACAGAGACACGGGGTTGGAAGCGGCTCCGATGAACAGAGCCGCATTGTTTGTCGCGGGAGGCATTCCCCGCTGTCGGCTGTCACCGGAAACATTCATTACGGCGCGTCGCCCGCTAGGAATCACTAATGTATTCGACGGCGGCGACCGTGCGGATCGGTTTTCGGCGTGGCGAGGCGCTTCGCGGAATCGGAAATTCATATCGGCAAAAAAAAAAAAGAATGCTGCGGCGGTGTCGGCTACTCGTCTTGTTACACAACAAAGAGGACTGAAACCATCGCAGCCTCGGTAGCGCGCCTCCTTTCATCGGATCGCTCGTTAGCGACAGATCGGGGAATAAAGGAATGTGCGACGTAGAATATTTTTCACACCGCCAATATATTAAACAGTAGCGAGCTAGCTGGAAAGGTTCATCGATCACACGTGGTGTTGCTGAATTTTTTAACTCGCGTTTCGCTTCTTTACGAAGCTTACTGAGTTAAATAAAAATGAAATCTCATTCGGTAAGCGTAGCGTGGCTTATACAATTCTTAATTATGTTGTCAAGCATTTTATTTGCTCGCACCTGGTCCCTCCGAGCGTGTTAGGGTGATAGGCGTCGACACGACGTACAGTAGGAGGAGAATATCCAGATAATTTGACAGGGAGCATGGCCCCTTAATAACTCTGTCCAGAGGGAATTGTGATGTAATCTAACGACTCTATTGCGATACGAGAGAGATTTACCGAGCATAATTTTTACCTTAGAACATTTGCGGGTAGTAAATTATCGATCAGGCATGACAAATGATGTTACGATACACAAAATTCCATCGCGCTCGTATATTCTGCCCTTTCTTTCATACTTCTATACTTGAGTAACTTCATTCAGCATTCGCTTCTTTGAGTATCGTGATAGGCAGAGCCGCGTTCTCAGATGTTTTCTCGAAGGTGCGCAACTCTCGCAGAAACGTTTCCGTGCGAGGGGAGAGGAACGGATGAAACACGAGCGGATGGGCCAACTACCAAGTTTATAGGTTCCCGGAACGCCGTTCCGAGAGCGGGTTAAGTCAAATCGGACGCGCGTGTGAACGCCCCTCATAACCGTCACTTTCTTCGGTTGCCGGTCGATCATCAGCGAGTCTACTGCTCCTCGCCAAGTATACCTCTGGTTCAGGCTCGCGGAGTCCCCTCGCCCGCGCTGCCTCGTTCGGCTACGATAGAGAGCGAGCGAGGGCTGTGCGAGAACGTAGTTCTCTCGGTCGTGGCGAATGGTGGCGTCGCTAGCACAGCCGGTTGTTATCCGGCTGTAAGTATACAGAACCGCGCAACGTAGGGGGGGAAGTGCACACATCGGTACACAACTGTGTAATTTGAGGGTAATTCCGCGAGTCGTATAACCTGTAGGTAATGCCAGCAGGCAGGCAACCAGCCAGAGAGGAGAGTGCATCAGTGCGCTGCTCGTTTCGTTTAATTGGTCGTTCCCGGGTTTACGAGGTTTCGAGCGAGGCGCTACGACGACGGGGGCAGAGAGGGAGAGAGAAAGAGAGAGAAGAGACGGGGTTGCGCACCGCAAAGGATGCCAACCCCGCCGAACCGCCAGCCACGACCGACGGAAATCGACGCGAGTCTCTCTATTTTCAAGAACCGCGAATCCCCGATAATTATTCCGTTAATTTTAGGCGCCGTTTCGCTTTAGGAATCATCTCTTGTGCAAAGCTTACAATAATAACACACGCGATAATAAATACTCCGAATCATCTGAATCATCATCTGTTTGCAGTATTATCTGTCTGGCACCGTTTCAAGAACAGCCGCTGTAACATACACTTCTATCATTGTCACCCACGCGTCTAAAGTAATATCTCCAATTTATATTCGTTTTTAACAATGCAAAGGTAGCAACGAAGAATATAAATCGTCTTGAGGATTCGGAGACACGTAAACGGTCTCCCATAAGAAACGAATGCATAATCAGGCTGTCGGGTGAGTTTATTGGATCCTATCCGAGGCGTCGTAATTAGTCTTCATTAAACCCGGCCCACGACGACCGTCCCAATTTCCTGGCGATTGTTTATGCCAACGTCGCTCGCGCCCTCAAATCAATTTCAACGTCGCCGACCGAATCGCGTAGGTATAACGTACGCACGTAGGAAATGCGAGCGGAGGGTTTAATATCACCCGCCGAGATAGAAGCAATAAATGCTTGTCGAGTAAATCAGGATGAAGCGCCATCGAGGAGCGCGTAATGGCCGCATTAAGTGAATAACTCACGGTTGCAGTGTCAGACTCGGGGGCCGAGGGGGGCGGCGGCGCGAGGTGGGCGTCGGACTGTTAGGAACTGTTAGGGGTGATAGCGGTGCCATCAAACAACTTTACGGCGTTAAGTGCTCGCCCGGCACCGGCTGCTGACGCATTACCAACCTAATTTCTGCCAAATACCGACGCGCAGGCGGCGCGGCGCAGTGAAACGTGTGCATTAGCGCGCCGTTGACGGATGGAGGATCCGTTTGATCTTCCGGTGGAGTGTAGCGCACGGCTAATGGCGAACGATTATTTTCGGTCAGGCTACACGTTAGGAACGCATTTCGTCGTGTTTCGCCGCGTGTTCCTTTCTTGAGCTCTTTCTTTTCTCCCCGTTCCTCGACTTTTGCATATATATCGTTTACACGTCGTTAAAAGTGCGTTAACTGTTGTGCAACGAAAATGACTCGTTTATAATAGATATCGGTTTTCTTTTTTTCGTTAATTTTCCAATAACTCGTCCACAACGTCGACCCGTCCACGAGAATTATGTCTCTTTGGCGAGCTATAATATCGCTTGCCCGAAGCGTCGCGTCGGCTCTAAAAGATTTTATATGCGCTCGAAGAAAATAAAGGACGATGGTTTGGACAGGGCGGAAGTGTTTTCTACAGATCCCCGATAATTTGCGCCGCCGCGCGATGACGGCGGTAAATCCTCCCGTTCCAGATACTCGCAACATTGCATTTTCCCCTCGAATTAGTGACACGGAAAACATGGTAGTTCGACAGCCGCGCCGAGAGATCGCGATATAGCTGGAAAACAAGCGTAAGAGCGCGGGAATCGGAGAATATATTTATAGCCGCCTCGAGCTATTAAGATAATTTATCGGGGCCATTACCGAACAAACGAGAGCATTAATCTATTCTAGCTTCATAAAGAGAACTTCGTCGACGATTTTGTAGCCCGCGCGCCAAACGAGCACTTCGGAGTAAATTGATGGATCCCCCTGACCTGGCGGCTGAGGACCCTCTGTAAATTGCTCGTAAATTTTTATTTATTCCGCCGCAAATAAAACCCCCGAGAGAGCGGCCGCTCGCCTCTCTCGGTGCCTCTTCTTTTTCTTCGCCGCCGCGTTGCGCCGCGCCGCGCCGATGTCGTCATTCTCCTAATAGCGCTGCCGATTTTCGAGGATCGTAATTTTTAATCGACGTCGGTTCGTCTATATCTTGACTTCGCGATCTCTCGATATTTATACTTTCTGTTGCTTCAGGCGTGAGCGCTAACTTGTCTGGCAAAGATACGCGTTATACAATACCTATTAATTGTAAATTCATCATTGTTAGATTTACATTTTCAACATTCTTCCGCGATTCTTTAATCGAGATAAAACATATATATAAGTATATGCACTAATGTGAAATATGTGTCATATTGTCTTTCACTTGTCCATGGACGCCCATGAGGATGGGCAAGGAGAGACATATGCCCTCTTCTGGATTTTAATTTTTTCAATTTAGAATGATTTTATGATTAACAAGCAGATAATTTTTCGTTTAAAATTTATACAATTAAAAATAAAAATCTGCAAAATACGTTCGTTTGGCAGAGCTTTACATAAAATGTAGCGAGCGTGTTAGATGGATTTTCAAAAACTTTGAAATTTACTTTTTCTGAATAATTATTTTTTAACGTTTTATTTATACCAAATGAAGTGTTTTATTTCTTAATCCACAGTCTTTCACAACCTGAACGAAACTGGTACCCCTAAGTATATTTACACTCTGCTCCCCCTTGAAAAAAGGGTGTTCTTTTTGTAATTGTAAACATGCACTTGTCATATCGTTTCTCTTTTATCATATTGTCCTAATTTATTATATTATAATTATATCATATTATATTAATTATTCTGGTGGGCCTTGTAACAGCAGATTTGCGGACGCCTTACTCTTTGCGTATATTGCATACTGCATTTAATGTAATTTTGTGGTTATGCAATAAATTAAATTAAATTAAAATTAAATAAACACTTATGAAATGAGTTCGATAGAATATCGTCTCACACGGACGAAAACACGCGCTTCGCTATTAAGCGGCGTTTCAATCTCAACAAATAGAGAAATATAATACAAGTGTACCGTGGCGAAGTGTCGAACGGTCCTCGACATTTCCGATCTCTACTCTCGGCGAACGCGAGCACAAAGCGAACGCCGCGTGAATCGATAACTCGTATCATCCCCTCGCAATAAGCGCGTAAATGCAACGGCTCCTCTGAGGGAGCGGGAACGGTCGGCGACGCCGGAAAGGATCGCGTTGAATCCCGGTGGCGTGACGGGCCGCCTACTCGCGGTCGGGCCCGCATTGATCAAAGCGGCAATTACTGTCATCGTAATATTACTCGGAACGTTACTCACGACCGGGCCAGAACGTAGGGACCACATCACCTCCGCCTTAAACGTTGCGCGCCGTATAAGCCGCGCGGCGGTTGTGGCCCGCGTAATAATTTCCCGGAATTGCGTTTGATGTGGCGGGGCGTTATTAGTTTTCCATGGAAGCGTCGGCAATTTTTCATGTCGCTCGCCCCCTGACCGGCCGGCCGAGCGGCCATGATTTGTCGGTTTTACACCCGAGCGCTGACGGACGGTCGGACGAAGAAGTCGTTACTCGAGAGGTCGGATAGAAAAGAAGTTGGCGCATGCTCTCGCTTACCTTCGCAGTAACATCGCTTGTTTCTACGTAAAAGAATTTTTCTATTTTTCTAAAGAGCGTCTTTAGGACGTATTTAAGGCCTTAACCACCGACGATGTTAAACATTTATACATCGACTTGCTTGTCAACGCCTCTCATGATTTGAGGAGCAAGCGTGAAATCAGATAGGGTAAGACGGTAGCTGGCGGCAAACATGAGAGCCGTTGACACGAGGCGATAAATTCGATGCACTTTCGGACCGAGGGAGCGAGCCGAGTCGAGCGGTCGGTCAATAAATGTCAGAAAACGGAGAAAGGGGACCCTTCGGTCACGGTGCGGTTTTGTGAAATTCTTAGTGGGTTAAGGCTGAAAGTTGCGTCTAATAATGACTCAGTCGCTCTGGGGTCAAACACATAAAAACAGGGCGAAGATTTATGACGCACCACGAGCCTCGCTCAGCATGGATGCTGGATACCCATACTGTGAACTGGACTGGATATAATGGGAACGTCAAGTCCGAGGATCTCGGAGCACTAACGTTGCAGTTAATGCTGCAAAACGAGCGCTGGCAGTGCCAGTCCTGCGTCCAAGACGACCAACAGCTACGAATTGATTTTTCCCGATCATCGCTCGACACATCGTCTATCAAACACGGAACACTGTTCTTCGGAAACGATGCATAACCAACGAGGAAGATTCATTATTTTCTTTGAACTCGAGTCTAAAATGCAGCGTTTAACGGCGACCGCCGACGAAGTTTTAATGCTCCGTCCTTCGCTTTTATACTCGTCTTTGTTTAAAATATCCTTACAAGAAATCGAGGACGAACTTTACGCCCGAGAACGATGCGTTTTACGCATAATTCACTGATCAGAATACGATACTTCCGCTACCAATGGGCGGCGGGTCCTCGCGACCTTCGGCGGAATCTCCTGTTGTTCGGGTCGGATACCTGGGACACGAAGATGTGTGGGAGGTCTTTATTCGCCGTCAAACAGGGGGTGGAGGAGGGGAGGGGGAGGAAAAGGAGTCCCACGCAGAAGAGGCAAGAAGAAGCTAGACCTCTCGTGTGTACCCATGGGTTATCCTCGAGCAGGGTGAGGGTGCGCGGGGTGCTCTTCGCCTATAAAGCCGAGGGAGACGGAGCGAGAAAGAGGGAGAGCTCCATCTATTTTCGCCTCCCTGTTCCAAGCAGAAGCGGGATGATTTATATGGAGCGAGTGCCGCGGCTCCGCGCCGCGGGAGAATTCTCGCTTTCAGCTCCGCACCCAGCCGTGTCGTCGGGGTGGCGGAGTGTGCCGTTGCCTTCGCTCTCCCTCTCCCCCCCCTCTCTCTCTCTCTCTCTCTTTCTCTATTTCTTTCTCCTTTCCAACATCGGCGCGAGGACCGCGATGCGTCTTTCTCGGATGACGTGCAACTACCGGCCGTCGTTTTTTTCTCGTTTCTTTTTTCTTTTTTCCCGGTCCTTTGCCGAACGTTTCCGCGGGAGGGCAGGCTAATCATAGAGCGACCACGAGAGAGCGGGCTGAGTTATGTGCGCCTCGAATGAACGACACGCGGACTCGGGGTAGGCACCTCGCCCGCAATTTGTTAGAAGCGAACCCACGAAATCAAGTTACGATGTACGATTCAAGTTCCACCCCGAAAAATCTGACACGCGAGTTTACTTTCGATGAGACAGAGACAGCTATTGATGTATTATATTTTACACTCTTCAACTATAATATAATATAAAAATATCTTTAGTATAATATAAAAAATATCTTTTTGCATCCAGTCGTAGAGAAATCGTGAATGAGATTTATTTCATTTATACTTCCAGCGTGATAAGAAGCTAGATAATGCGTAGAAGAAAGTCGCATTATCAATTTTGCTGCAACAAAAAACGTAATCATTAAACAAATTATACGTTTGCAAAGATACATTGGCATTCTCGACGTAGCAAAGAGAGAGAATACGCATATCGATGGCCGATCCGATATGCAAAGTGTTTTCCGTAATAACGGATTGGTCGTTACCGGCGGTTAAATCAAGGCGAGATGTGTATGCCGCGACTACTGCACCGTTACGGATATCATCGAGGAGAAGCGCTCCAAATTACCTTCGATGAGCAGATCGGCAACAAAGGCGCGTGTTTTGCTTCTTCACCCTGGCTCCATTTATCTCCGCGCGCACAATACGACCCGGATTTGACACATCTATCAGCGTACAATGCTCAGCCCGGTCCGCCCCATTCTTTACTCTCCTCTCCTCGACGCTGCCGCCGCCGCCGATTGCTCGACGGTACAGGCTTCTAAACGCACCTCTAGACTTCTCCCGGCGAAAAATCTCGGGGAAGAAAAATATGACCGACACCCTCCCTCCGCCCCTCCGGCGCAGCGGCCTCCGACGTAATTGCTCTTTTTGTACCGCACCCTTCTGCCCGGTGACCTGGAATTATCGGATCCGAGATGTGATACATCTGACACGATGGATGGTCAAGACACGTGAGAAGATTCAGCGCGAGCACACGTAACACGCCGTTGCGTGCGCGATGATGGTCGCTCGAGGTACGAAGTCATTATCGAGAGGCTCGCTTTTGAGAGGTTTCTATGGAAAAGAACCACTGACAGAGGCGATTACCACGACAGCCGTCGACTTTATCGGGAGAGTACATGCGAGATACACCGTCGAGGCGGAGGAAAGGCCTGTAAATTAACGATTGTAGAGGCTGCCGTGGGTCAAAGCGAGCCGCTAAGCCGTTGAATCGTCATTATCGCTCTCGCGAGTGGTGACGCTGATAGATGCCGCCTCTAAATGATGATGGATGGCTCGTATAACTGTCGCAATATACGGCTACCCGATGAGCTTCGTATCTTGATTTACTGCCTGCACGTTCGCCATTTTGCAATTCCGCGTACGCATAAGTTTCGCTGCCATTATCGCCGGATCTCTCTTTTAATTCCTTATGAAAAGAGTAATAAATGGGATTGCAGTGACGTCAACGCACTTGCGGAGAATTCTGTGGAAGACGCTCCCTGATCCGGTTCGATACGAGATGTTAGAAGCAGCTCGGCGTTGCAACAAATTTATTCCGCATTATTGTGTATTAGAGAACGTTTTAATGATACGATGACGTAATGTAGCAGACGTTATTTCAGCTAAATAGATTACTACTTTTTTTATAACTCTTTAACCAGGAAAATTTATTAGCGGCAATTATAAGCTGATTTAATTTATAAGCAAACAATTTATCAGGTAAATACAACATAAAATCAGATAAATTGCAACAAAAAAAGAAAATAATGAGGAAGCATTGAAGATAGATATCTTATAGTAGATAATGATTCTCTTCACGCATGTCGATGTATGTTATTTTAGCGATAACGCAGAATAAACGTTTATTTTAGATTCGATAATATAATTTTATCGCTAATATCTTACTGAATATCTTATCGATTCATTTAGTCAAGTGTTAAGCATGAGTGCCATCTTTATTTGCGCTTTATAGTTTCTATTTCTATTTCAATCGTACTTGATAAAATATCGAATCTAATTTTTCCAACTTCTCGTCCGTAAAGAGATCTTTAGATTATTCTTATTTATCAGTAAAAAAGATTAACGGATAACGTCGGTTATTGTATAATCGAACAAACTCTGCTCTAATTCTTCTCTTCTAAAGATAAGATTAACCGATGCGATGATTAAATATAAAACTGAAAATTATATAATAGTATAAATAACTTTCTATAACCATAAAGTTATAAAAAATATAAATAAAAATTGTCTATATAAAAATATAAATAACTATAAAGTTATATAATTTTATAGTATATATACGTAGAGAGAGGATATTACACATTTATCGTTAATAAGATGAAACCGCATTACTTCGTACCGTATCATATAATAGCATAATAAACGAATTTATATTTCGATTGCGATCAGCGAAGATATAACTCTGTAATTGTTATTACTCTATATTTATAGCATCTATTTTAAGCGTTTGATCACATAAAACATTCAGTCGCATTATATGTCGCGACGCGTTTGGAGGAATTTTGAGCGAGAATAACGTGCATGTACCGAAGTCTGAAAATAAACGAGAGCTTTTTAGTCCATGAAGGTTCAGTCTGATCTACGCGTGTAGACGTCGGTCGCTACCAGATCTCTCTGTACCCTTCCCAGCCTCTTTTCATTTACTCGCGGTTCATCCGCACCGCGGTCGCAGGAACATCGTTCATCACCCTGATGCATAGGCCTCCATAATGCTCGACAACGGCCGACTATAGCTGTGCGGCAGATATTTCCTCCTCCTAAATTAACGCCTTGTCATTAGCAGGCCATTTCAGACACCGGTCGTGACCAGCACCGAAAACTCCGTTTCAGTTCTCTCTTGACACGTCGTGTTGGGTTTTAGGTTTGTTTTCAGACAATTCAATCGGCTCAAAAAACGACGCGCGAACAGAATTAGTGGAGCTCAGGATAGGCCTCTGTTAAACGACGTTAAATATAGAACCGAAAGACGGGGTATAACGCGAGTAACGATAAAAAGTAAAACGTTACACGTTGCAGATATTATTACAGATTATTTTCGGTATACTTCTCGCAGACACGCCGCGGAGCTGTTTGAAATGTGGAATCGAAAGCATCGTATCTTTCACCTTAACGTTTTAATCTTCCCTTGTCTACGCGCCACTGTATCGGATCATCAATAGCCAATTCCCAGAGCGAGAAGATCCCGCGAGGGTAGAGCGAGGTTTGGAACGCAAATTAGCGTGGCGAACCGACTGCTGAATCAGTAAGAGAAACTGGCATTAGCTCTGACACCTTGTCGAGAGGGCAACGTGTTGCGAGTTATCTGCGCGAGTCACTCGCGTCTGGACCTGTTACTATCCGCCGGTGGCGTTACTCTCTCTTTACCGATTTATCGGTAGTAATAATTTATCGCGGCGGCGGCGAATCAGACAATGTAATGGCCTGGTGATCGATCGAGCCACCGTGATATGTCACGGCGAGATTAGCTGACACGTCAAAATGGACTCGCGTTTATCTCCTCAGCCGAAGCAGCGGAATTGCGCAATGAGCATTTCCTCGAAACACCACACAAATATTCTTATCTCCAATGATTACCCTTTTGATCATTCTTTCAGGAAAACTTCACGCAAATAAATAAATTCTGACACCACAATTGATTGCACGATAAAATTTTTGCAAGTCGTTAAACAAGCCATCTTTATTACATGTTATACAATTACATTGTTGCTTGTCTCACAAAAATGCGTATTATATACATATTATTCTTATATAGACACTTATTTTTCTAACAAAAATTTTTTCAATACTCACTAATATTCAGTATCATACAATAAGCATAAAATGGAGCAACATTTGCGTGAAAGAAATAATTAATCTTTGTGTGATCAAGTAAAGCGATATTGAAATCATTTTAATATTTCAATAATTAAAGATTAACTAAATCGTATTCAAGTTTAGATTAATTTAGTCAATTTTTTAATTGCTGAAGTATTGAAATGATCCAATCGATCGCTCCTACGATCATCGTAGAAATGTACATAACGATGTTTAACGAATAATGACGTAAAAATACAGTACGGAGGTAAGGGGGGAGCCACTGTAAGAAAGTGTATTAATTATTGTCAAGTCTTGTATGTGTTGCGTTGAAATGGTAAACGTTTAGATGGTAAACTGCCAGGGTAGTCCGAGCGGCAAAGCGATGCTGATCGATAGGTAGCTGACGGGCAGTTGAGGGGTTGTCGAAGCCTTGACCCTGGTCTTGCCGTCGGCGGCTTTAATGCTAGGCGGCTCGCAGAAGCCGATGCTCTTTCCGCCGTCCACATCGGGGCTCAGCTGTCCGTTCAGATAGGAATCTGGCTGGGGCTTAATGACGGCTCGTGACGGACGGGTATCGAAGCCGCCAAGTCGGCAGCGGCCAAGTCGAGGAGAAAAGAAAGGGTTAACGGGTGAGGGGAGGGGGAGAGGGAAGCCGGCAGTCAGACGTGTCACATCTAACGGCGCCGCGAGATCTACGGCCTCGTTTTACCGAGTGCGTCGGATTCTTTTAGGATTCGGCGATGGTGACTCTCTTTCTGTTGCACGGCGCACCGCGGGGCATAGTTAGAATCACGAGGTGGAAAATGGAATCGAGCGAGAAGTGTGTATGTGTTAAAATGTTAGGCGGGCATCGATATCTGAGTTTGATCGACGTCTGTCTAGCGTCGAGTTTTCATTCCGACAATATCAGCACTTGTGCATCGCCAGATCACACAGTGCAGCGCGATACCCTACATTGAGACATATATCTATGTTAGATATTAATTATGTAACGTTTATTTAAATTGATTTATAGCTGTGGAGACATTTCGTTCATTGATCGTTTGCGATGTCTGCAATGATTATTGACATTCGCGCGTGTAGATAATCAATCTTACAGTCGCTCATATCGCGTATAGGTTTTGGAAACTTGCGGAATGGAAAGTAAATATAAAAGAATTATAGTTGATCATAAACCAATGCAAACTTTGAAAAACTACAGATACACAACGTTAAGAAGTGAAAAGTTAAAGTCGAAGAAATCTTTATATAGCACCTCCTAGAATAAAAGGACATTACCCAGTCGATTTCCAAGATTTAAAAAAATCTCGGTATATATCTGGGTATAATGAAACCATTAAGCGACTGCGTCACGTAGGCACGTAGGTCCGCTTGTTTTCCTTCAGCGACAGCAACGAAAGTCCGACGTACCGCGTATGGACGTTGCTTGCACTCTCGTCGGAGTGCAAGGAACGAAAAAAAAAGAAAGAGCTCGACGGGTGGAGGATGAAGAGTTCACTGTTGTACGTACATACGTATATAAATTAACGAGACGAGAAGCGGCAATAAGTAGCGGTCTTGGTAGCGGATAGGAAATTCCAGTAGCAGGACTTGGAGGCAGGAACGGATCAAAAGGCGCCGACCGGCTCGAAACGGCGGTGCAGTCAGAGCTCTCCGCCTCCAGAATAGGCCGTAGGGAGAAGGTAATAGATTGCCCCTTTCTGACTTTTATTGTACCAGAAAAAGCTTGTCAGACGCAACAACATCGGGAGTTCTCCCCGCGCTCTCTATTACGTAGCACCAAAGAATCGGGCACGGCGAGTAGGTGGGGCCACGTCAGAAAGGGCGGAAATGTGTGCGGCAGGATTTATGGACATTTTTCGCGCACGCGAGATGTACCGATAAACGGCGCGGGGCGCCTGAATCTCGAGGAAAAGAGGGACGGAAAACAATAATGCAATAATTCCCCGTTCGTAAAACAGCCGTTCGTTCGCGAGAATCGGCCGGTCGTCGATCGCGAGGATTTGGATTTAGCGCAGCCGAAATTACGAGTCGTTTCGAGTCCCGACGTTTCGAGGATGGAGGATAAGGGCGACTGCGACCAGGAGATCCGTGTGTCTCCGATGGCGAGGCGACGGCGAGGAGGCACGGTAACGGGGTAACTTGTGAATCCTCCGGTACTCGTAACGTTTTCGCGAAGACAGGCGGGAGTTGCGGGAGGTGGCCCTGACGTCTTTACGACGAGAATTCGTCTCTATAAAACTGTCCTGGTCTTCCTATACCGCGCCTGCCCGCCACCCGCCCTTCGCCCTTGCTCCGCGGACTGCAGACTCCGGCGTTGTAACGTTGATACAATGCGCTCGACGGAAACTAAGAATAGCTAGGTAGCCGTCGAGAAATGCACGATAGAACAGCGCGTGTGTGCGAAGCTAGCTCGTAGCTAGCTGTAATACAAAGGATAGGGAAGCATTCGCGCGACGTGAATGTTTGGGACATTTTATCGAGCTGGATGAATTATCATCCGAGTATTAACTTTCACCTGTCTTAAAATTATTAGCCTTTCAAAGATTAATAAAAAAAATATATAAATAAAAACGATAATTTATCCGAAATATGAGATATTAGCGTCTTAAATCTTGGAACGTGATTTATTCAAGAATATAAAGTATTTTGAGTTAAACGGCGGAATTCATTGACGTCGGACGGATTAAAACTTACGGATTTACATCCAGATTTATGTCTGACGACATACAGCCGTCTCCCCTTCGTTAAAGCCCCTCCACAAAAGAACTCAGCGCGCCTGTCTCCTCCACCTTAATTTAAATCGTTTCATTAGGAATCGCGAGAAGAGAGGGATGGGAGGGGGTGGGGACGAATCCGTCGCAACGGAGGAAGCTCGACAAGCATGCGCGACGAAAATTGCATGGGAGGCATCACTGTTAAATGTTAACAACTAGAGAATTCCGAAGGAGGCGCGGTCCTTTGATGGCCCTCGCGGAGAGTTCGTGGGGCACCGGGTGGTCCGGTGGGGCGCGGGAATGGGGGACCGGGCACGGTTTAAGACACCATGCCTGCTTGCTAAGTAGTGGGTTCTACCGGCGCGTCTGCGCGTCCTCGGCTTCCGAGCGCCCTTCGTCTTTTCGTATTGCAGACAACGACGACGACGGCGACGACGACGACGACGACGAAGAGGAGGAGGACTGATGTCGGTTCGCTTTGCCGTGGCCCATGGCTGTTCGTCTACGTCTCGGCAGGATTGATGGCCCCCGCGCTACGTGCCCGACGTATCTACTTCTCTCCTTCGGTCCCCGCGCCACCAACGGCCACCGAGCCGATCGGAGTCATTCGAACATCTTACATTTATGGAATATCTCGAAATCTCCGTTTTTTCCCTCCCCCTCCCCTCGGCGGCCGGCAATCGAGCGATTGTTCCCGTCCGCCATCCTCGATCCGATCCGCCAGGCCTTTTATCTACCGGAACATCTGACTTTCGCGGTCGGGACGTGGCCGTGGGGAACCTGTTTAGGACGCTAGTAATTCGTTCTCGTGTGGCTCGCGTTATCGCAGTTCCAATGAACTTTTCTCTGCGGAGTGTATTACTGTAACCTGTACGACACGAAAATACAGGTATTTTATTTTCGCTCAGCGAGCGTTGTGTGCCACGAGGTCGACGTAATCGTTTGGCAACGATTGGAGGGAGCCAATTGCATGCCCGCGAAAGAATCGCAAAGCGATACGTTCACGTATCACGTGCCTCTTGTACGTGTGCGGACGCGACGATCGTCCCTGAAAGACGCGTTCCACACCACTGAGGAGTCGGCTGTAGCGTTTTTCTGATTGCTGGCCGATAGTCGAACGAGCCGGGAACCCGCATTCCACGTGCGAGACAAGCGTGTCTCGAATCACTCGTCGCGATTCCCCGTCGGTGGAAAGAACGCCGCGTCGATCAAAGCGCCCGTGAGTTGATATGGAGAGAGAAAGAGAGAGAGAGGGAGAGAGAGGCGTCGGAAAAAGGCTCTAACCGCTAATGACGTTAAGAGACGCTCATCTCTGCGGTCGTACGTCTCGTAAATCTTTCCGACGGTGCGTCTAGCCTGTCCGGTCTGTCGGCCGAGAGACGAGATCCAGCTGGGCGTCATTGATTTAAGAGGAAGTCGGTAATTTAATTCAGTTATTAATTAATTAAGATTCAACGACGTGCCGTAAAACAGAAATGGCGGCGGACGTCGTTGACGCGGCAGATATCCTTTTCTCTCTCCCCCTTCCCTTCCCCCTTTCGCGTACATTTTTTTCGTGGGTTTCCATATTCGCAAATGTCAACGAGCGACGTGAAATACGCGAATAAATACGCCCGGAAATATTTATTGGGCCGAGAGTATAATCTCGCCAAGGCGATCCGTGTCCGCGAATGAGAAATAACACTACGGTTCTCATTGGCGTAATAAATTCCGCGGAAATTGCGTTATTTGCCAAAATGCATAACGAGACTCGCGCGCGAATCTTACGCTCCATCTGCATTTGTTTATCGGGGAACCATGCAGATGAATCTCATAAATCCGTCGTGCGAAACTTTTGGGCGATTTGCATCTTTCGGAGAACACTTGGCTCATGACGCCGAATTCTACGGGGGACGAAGGGCGGCGGCAGGAGGAGGAGGAGGAGGAGAGGAGGGTGACGGGGAGTCTACAGCTGTTATCCATAACTCAGACGAACTGCATATTACCGCTAAGTCGCTAAAATCGGCGGTATCTTATAATTTCGATATTTATCTTCGGTTTCTCCCTCGAAAGCGACGCGGCGGTAATGAGATGCGAGCCATTTATGTATGCCAAGCACTTTGCATACGGTCCCCGACGCGTAGCGGCGACGTTCACGACCGGCAACCGGTATAATTATATCCGCGGGCCTTCATTATCGTATCATTGCCAGACCTAATGTTACATCGTAACGTCGGATAGTGCTAATTCGATCAGACCCGTCACAGACGCGCGACGCGGCAGTGGATCTCCGATTAGGGAGGGAACAGACGATGAATCTGTAAATACCTCTTGCGCGGAGGTAGGGAGAGAGAGGTGGCATTACCAAAAACAGAAAATAATATAATTTTTCCGCTTTTTTAACGAAACAATTAATAATTTTATTATACGCTATAACCAAGCTTGGTTAATAAGAAACTTGTGTGCGGAAGTTGATATCAAATCATGTTGTAGTTTACCGAGAATTAAGGTAACAACCGATTCAATCTCGGTGAAACGCATACTCCCTCCATTGTGCCAACCCTCGGTTGGTAGCAGTCAGGAGTAAAAATGTATCATAACGATTGATAACACGACGCTGCTTCACTGCCTGTCGCGCGAGCCACAATCGCGAAATTCGCGAAGGGGTACGGTACGCGTTGTCCGCGCTGCACTACCGTCCCCCTCTCGCCCTCCCAGCCTCCGTAGAGACGCGTCTCTTCCGAAAAGGGGCCGCACGTGCACCGTAAACCGAGCGTCTCTCACAAGCTGTCACTCGTCGAAATTTGTGGCCGGTAAGCGGAAGAGGGACGACGGTTTTCGGGCGGCCGTCAGATCGCGGAGACATGGTCAAGCGTGGCCAGGCGATCGGCGCTGACGCCAGACGGTCGACTGCTTGCGCGCGCGTTGCATTCGGTCTCGGCGCTCGGAGTCTCCTCTGCACACGTCGCATGCTAAATATAAAAGCACCTCGCGGGCACCACACCACCGCGCGGTTTGTATGCCTACGCCATCTTGCATGGAAGAGTCATTTGCGTTAGTCCTGCCCACAGAGGGCAGCCTGGCTCCGCCTCCGGTTGCCGGTTGTACATAAGCAGAACCATCTTTATTACCCTCGGGCACTAACCGTAAAGGAAGCGGAGCCGAAGACCGTCCGGTACGGGAGCGAGAGAGAGAGAGAGAGAGAGAAGTCCGACGTGGATCGGCGTGGACGGGTAGACGAGCTGTGCGGTGAAAGAGGAAGAGAGAGAGAGAGAGAGAGAACGGTAGGGAGAGAGGCCGCGGTACCGTCTCTCCTCTCGTCGGCCGAGATCGAGTGGCCGTTTCGTGGATCGGCTTGAAGAATTATGGTATAAAGTGGTGGGGCATGACGGTGCCGTAGGCATAGTTTGTCTTTATAACGTCTGCTCGGCCAAGGTGGAACTTCAAACGAGCCGCTGATGGCTCCAAGTGGCTGACCGGGGATATAAATTCACGGCCCACCTCGCTCGCCCGCTCGGCTCTCGCTCTCTCCGTCTCTCTTTTATCCGCGGGAGGATGGATCCCTTTCCTCGTTCTCCTGCCTCTATGCCCTGCCTCTTCTACAATCTCTTTCTTTCGGTCCATTTTGCTTCTCGCGCGGCCGGGATCTCCTCTCATCCGGTCCTGGCTTTCGCTCTTCGGCTTTGACTGAACGCACCGAACGTAATCCGCATTTCTCCTCGCGAAGCTTGTTTCGAATCTAATAAACTTTAATATTTATATCGCGGAGAAAGAAAGAGAGAGTAATATTTTTATATTTCCATCGCATGTCGAAGCGTATCTCGTTACATTTATTAACTGAATATTAAAACCAAGACGATGTGTAATAATAACGTAAAAAATATACTCACAATCAGATAGTAAAGAGAATCCAAAAAGAATTTTTTTTAAATTCTTGAATTATGAAATGAATTCTTTTTCCATTCCTGTTTTTCTGTTTTAAAAACACACACTTAAGAGTTAGAAAAAAATTCATTTTTATGTCACCAATTCTGAGTTCTTTTTTTAGATACAAAAGGAATTCTTTTTATACTCTATAAGAATACTGAGAAGGAATTCTTTTTGAGTTCATTTCGAATAGATTACGCTAAATTCATAAAGAATTTAAAACAGTGAATCCTTTTTAAATTCATAATAATCACCTGTGATATTTGTGTATGCTTAAAAAAGTAACCGATAAAAACTTTATATAAACATGCTGTCTAGTTGACTCTTCTAACAAGCTCTTCTGATTTTCTGCTCTCAATAATGGCTAACTTGATCAAGTTCTAAATTGGTTTATTCGATAGCTTGGGTTTGAGAATTATATTACAAAAGTGTCTTTATTTTTTTAAAAGATATTTTATAAGTTCTAGCAGCGCCAGGTTTTTTTGAATTAAATACTTTTGACCCTTAGGTTGAAACAACAAGATATTATTACTTGAATTAAGGCAGAAATACTTTAAATGGAAATACGAAAATACCATAGACTTATATAATAGACTATGCATTCATATGCGAGAGCTACATTGAAGAACAGAAATATACATGGTCAGATGTTCTCTCCGTCATACAATATGCTTCTCTTCTGTTCTTCTCCGCACCAACTGCATAATCAAACAAAGCATCTAGCTACCTATTGTTTTTTCTTACTAATGCTGTCTTTACGTCTTCAATGGAAGCGCTCAGTCTATTATATAAGTTTATGGAAGATATATACCACTTGGATCGGATTAGGCTATATAGTAGTTATAAATTTTATTTGGCGTAATTTTGTGATATTATTACTTTTTTTAAGAAAATGAAAGACACTATCATTTAGGTTAGAATAGGAAGACCCTTGAGAATACGAAGATATGTATCACTTGGATTGAAATTTTTTCGCGTCAATTGGTGCCTTTTTTAACCTTTTTTATGTTTTACCACCGTGCCTTTCGTATAAGCTCGTGTTTTTCCATATATCGACGGTATACACGTCTATCTTCATATATCGACGGTATACATGTCTATTCGGGTTCGGGTAGGACAAAGTAGGTAGCTGAGAAGATATGAGTCAATAGCAATAAATCTATAGGAAGGGAAAACAAAAAAAGGCAGAGACGCTTCTCTCCTAGACGTGCGAAGGATCAAGGCGGGCTATGTAACCGGAATCTTATGGAAGAGCCGGTGTCATCGATACCGCAGGTAGCGTAAAGAATAGAATAAAGACGCGGTGGCGTCAAGTCGATCGACGTAAATGGATTCGGTTCAGAATTCCATTTGCACGCGGCAGAGTGTTGCGGGCTGGGTAACACGACGATGTAGTTTACTTAATATTTTGCAACGTTAGTAGGTACGTCAATACGATTAACGTTAGTACACAAAATATTAAGGCTCCTGGCCACTCATCACTATCTCAGATTGTGACGTCAGAAACGAGAAAACGCTAAAAATTCTTGCAAGATACAAATGAAAACATTTTTCAAAATAAAACAACACTTGCAATCGATAGAACGGATTTATAAAATATTCCGAAAACTCTTTTGTTTTGTTAATCAATGAATAACCATATTTCTGAAACTGAATTGTGCCTAAAACAAAAGCTATGTTCACAACTATGACAACTATCGAATTAATAATATATAGAAATAAATATTGTATAGTAAATAATATCTCCCCGAAATAAAAAGAGAGTTTTCGATATATTTTACAAGTTTATTCTATCGATTGCAAATATTGTTTATTGAAAAATATTTCTATTTTAATATATTTTCCTAGAATTTTTATGTTTTCTCGCTTCTCTCTGACGTCACAATCTGAGATAGTGGTGGTGAATGACCAGGAGAATCACATAACGCTTAGTACCATTTGACACATCGTGTAATCGAGATGATTTTAAAATTTACGATTTGCGGATAATTCCCGCTCCGTTTTTCCACACCGATAAAACGCGACGATTTCGCGAGAATGTGAAATTTCACCCGGCGTACTCTTTCGTATGTGTCTAACGTACTCGGTACTATCGGCAGGCTGTTAGTTGACAAAGCGCCATCATTATTCAAAAGGACGCGGGCCCGGAGGGCATCGGAGCAGTTTTGTAGCGGAAGACATTGGACAAATGGGGTTGTTCCGTGGACAGGCAGGTTATCTCGGTCAGTCGTCGAGTAGCCACCCCACTAAATCACTCAGTTCTCGCCCTCCAACCCGGCGAACCCTACCGTTGGCACGCTCAATCACGATAATGTCTGAATACTCGGACACGGCGTAGACTTTCAGACTTTCTTGAGAGATTGCTTTCCTCCGTCTTCGCGCTCACGTTTGATCACGTGAGGGATAAGAGTTCGATACTCTTTAAAATACGAGAGTTTTCGAGTCCCGATAAGAAACGTCGGGAACAAGTTATTCCTTGCGAAAAATAAATGTCTTTAATCGCGAAATTACGAAAAATATTCTTTTACGATTTTATTTAAATTTATCTCTTTTCTTACACCTAACATCTACTTGGACGTGTGTACTACAACGTTTGCAATCTCTCGTCATTTATTAACTCCAGAATTGCCTTTCCGCTTAAAAGTATTTGTCTTGTTGTTGTACAGTCGCACGATTCATCGCAACGTTCTCAAAACGACGACTATTCTACCGCATGCTGCAAGGCAGCAGCCATCGATAATGAGTCTGCATACATTAAACGTTGAACGAAGAAAAATGACTAGCGTCAGATAGTATAAAACGCGTTAGCATATTTATTACGTGCTAATGAGTGTGCATAATTCTACAAAGACATGTTTTACTTGTGCCTTTATATCATCTTGCTGTGTTTCATGGTGCGCCTCTCGGGCAGCTTGCTTCGATACATACTTAACTAGGCGTGTAAAATTATAAAACATTAAGGTTTTCCGGACGCTCCGTTATTGATGACGGAACGGCTTGCACGAGTGCGAGTGCGACACTTCGTTTATCGTTTTATTAACGTCACCGACAGCCACAGGCGGGAAAGAAGTAAATGGATAACGAGCGATAATATATATAAATGCGATAATATACGCGATACTGGGTCCGCGTAGATTTGTTCGTCTGAAAAAGAGCGCGCGTGTTCGAAACTCCGACGGGTCGAGATAACTTTCCGGCGGGGCGAGCGTGGCGAGCAATAAACCATCCGGGCGAATCGCGTGGTTTCGTCGCGGGGGCAGAAGAAGCCCAAGAAGTAAACTAGACATCTCCGCGAGCGAGAGAAAACGGATGGAGACGCGAGAAGGCGAGTAGGAAAACGGAAATGGCCGTGGAAGAAGTAAGGGGATGACTGGGGTTGCGGTGAAGGTACATAGAGACCGAGGTGGACGGGGGTGAGTGGAAGGGCTTGAATGGGAGTAAGCGGAAGATAGAGTACGATGGTGGAAACACGATGTGAAGGGGCAGAAGAAGAGAAAGAGAAAGAGGGAGAGAGAGAGTGAGCGAGGGGTCGGTGTGGATTAAGAGGAAAGTCTGCGGAGGCCGCGATGTTTCCGCGGCAGAAGCGGCTTGTTTACCACGGCCGCTATTAGCTCTCCGTCCAGCTCTACGAGCCGGCGAGAGCGAGTCCGGAGCAACGGGTTAAAGACAGGGATATTGCTTCCCTTTGTGCGCGAACACCGTTTCCTTCGTTTATTTATCTTTGTCTGCCAGCCGCCGGCAACGCTCGCCTCTCTCCGGCTCTTTTCTCCGGCTGTTCCATTATTCCTCTGTAGGACAGTTTATGTTAGCGCCCGAGACGGACCTGCGCTTTTGAGGTCGCGGTTCTGACTCGTCATCGTCGCTATATCCGAGGAGATACGCTACCTCCTACCTCCGGTTCTCTCCGTGGGTATCGCATACGCACGCGGCTCTTCTAAATTCCCACGTGCAAACAACCGTTGTATATATAAAATCTTGTATATCACCGCTAAGCGTGGCCGCTTTGAACGAGCGCTAAATATTACGACGTTAACGAAAAGAGGTGGAGTTTTTGAGGATTATTTACGAAAACTTGTTCCGAAAAGAGATCGCTCCCGCCGTTCCTATATTCAGGACTTGGATTGTTTACGAAAATCTCTCCGTTGGATTTCACACGCTCGCGCAACGATTATCTCATAGATAGCGAAGTACAGTAGCGCGAAACTAGCGAAACGCTAATAACCATAAATCGCGTCGCGGAAGAAACGGAAATTAATCAGGTGGAGTGGTGAGACCTGGTGTTATCAGCTTTCACATCAACGCCGCGGTTTTGCCCGGCCGAGAGGACCGAGAGGGATTCCCCCCCCGAAGTCCTCCTACTACTGTCTTCCCCGTCTCTCTCTCTCTCCCCTGCACTTCGGATCGGGGGTTGGATCGTGTTGGCGGGGTTAGAATGGATTGTTGGCCTCGGGGGTGTAGGTGGCTACGTACGAATTGAGAAGGGGCGGGTTTCTCCTTCCTGCTCCCTCGTTCCGTCTCCTTCTCTTTTGCGCTATCCGCTCCACTCTTACCCCGTCTACCTCGTAAAGTGATCGGGCGTTTATTCGCCACGCTGTCGGGGACAAAGTGGGCTGCGCTCCCTGTCGACTGCTGCTATTTGTCTTCCGACAAGGAAACCTAAAACTACGATCCTTTTTCGGCGCTACATGAACACTATGAAAGGTTAATGCGGATATGGCACACGATCGGGCATACTATAGCGCCCTGTAGGACCGAATGTTCACTCCCGGGATATTTTCAAGACGACGTCGACCAATTTGTATATGCTTTTCCGGAAACCCGATCGCGTACTTTATGCCACGAGCCATTACCGTCATTACATCAAACTAATTTCGGCTAGCGTCGACGTTCGCGTTAGATCTTACAACATTATAATTGCCGACTATAAAATACATCGAAATAGAATGTAACGCGAGTACATGTGGCTATATGTGTCTGAATTAAAAAATTTTTACGTTTCTCAATTTTTGACATCGTTATTTGCAACGAGCTATTCACGACGCATAGACCTAAATTCGACAGTTTCATTGTTTTGCAATGGACTCGAAGCGTCAAGCCGGAACCACGGGCTCATCAACCTCGAGGGCAGACAAGGAGACAAACGAGGCACCACTAATTGCCGCTATCGCGCGGGTGCGATTCTTCACGAGCATTTATCACCGAAGGAAGTTTTGGGGTGTGCCTCCAGGCGAAAAGTTGAAAGAAGGGATCTGGAAGACGAAGCTCGCTGCCTTCTCGGGACCTCCTCGTCTCTCTCTTTCTCTTTTTCAAGAGCGGCATCGCGAGGGAGAAAGATGAAGAGGATGAAAGAGAGAGGGAGAGAGAGAGAGAGAGAGAGAGGGAGAACCCGGATTGGTATCGAAGCGATATATCTCGGGATTGGCTTCGCAGTGGCGGATAGTCTGCATCGAAGCAACGATAGGGGAAAGGGGTGCCACCTTGATAAACGAGCCCATAAATAACAGTAACGTCTCCACCGAAAACTCGGCCGGGTAAATGTATATCCAGAGCCAGCAGCAGCCAACGGCAGTGGCGGAACAGCAGCCAGCGGTTGAGGGAGTCGCAGACTCTTCGGGTGGTGGGGTAATTTAAGATCCTATTGAGATATTTATGGGATCATAAAGCGGAACTGGCTGCTTCTATCGCCGGCAGCCATGCGTGGAGCCGCGGTCCCGCGAGCCACGGTAGTTTGTATCTTTGTTTATAACCGCCTTAGAGCCGCGCGCCGTGTTTCACTTTATTTCGGTACGCTCGATCAAGTAAGTCGAGATCGTCGGGACGTCGTGCCGGCGCGATTTATTAAGAGACGAGTGGATCGCACACCCGACGTGACGCACCATTTCCACCTTGTTTTCGGTCATTTAAGCCCGGAGTCGCGAATGCGATTTGCCTTCCATCGGATGCTTGCGTCGCTGCGTTAATCCAGATTTCTACATCAATTTGGATGAAGAACAGCGTAGTAGTAATAGATACGCTGATTTAGTGCGAGGAATATTCGAATCTATATATTAGGAGCAGAATATCTTTAGAGGATCGTTAGTCGTGGCATCGACACGCAATTTATACTTTCCACTACACGGCCGTGACAACTGTCGAGTTGTCATTTATTAGAGATATCGTTGATCGCGCTGAAAGAGAAGTTACAGCGTTATTCGCGTTAATCCGCGCGGTATGCGTATCGTGACGAGCGGTAAATCGAGCCGAGGAAAGCGATCTTGGCAACGCTGTGCCCTCACGTCACTTCCATCGAATCGCTCGAGTAACTCAAGACTGCAGAATACGTGCCAGTGGAATTTTTATTACATTTATTACAATGTGGTTGGCCTAGCTGCGTAGGCCGCATCGGTGATACCTTCTCCGCCTCGTTCGCCCGCCTCTGCGTGTGAGTGTGCAAGAGAACGCACACGTGTGTTCGTATGTCGCTGATTTACACGTGACGCTTTGTAGAATTGCCTATTCAGTAACGTATTAAAAGTCATCCGTTCTGCAATCTGTGGCAGTAACGAATGCGATAACATCGAAACGTGAGAAAAGCGCTGCATAATTACTTGAAACTTATACCGCTATTCATTCGCGATAATGTCAGTGTTTCCTACGCGTCCTCACGCGTTACGTGTGAGAACGTATGAGAATGCGCATCGCATTATAAAATAACTGAGACGTCGCGCCATGAAGGTATAAAAACTGCACTCTGCATCAATTATCCAATGCTTTTGTTGCCAAGATCGTTGCGTTTTATATTTATGTTGAAACCAGTCGTGTCAGATTTTCTCAATATTTTAGTACTAATATATGTGAAAAATTTTTTTATATTTTATATATGTCTCTGCAACTAGAAATAAGACTAAAAATGACTTATTTTTGCCGTACATTTGTAGAGAAATACGTTTATAATATCTTTTGTGTACAGTCAAAGGAAAGGAAAGCGCTCCAGGATGGCGAGTGTCGAATCGTGTTTTTGGTCTTTCCCTTCCGTTATCGTCCAAAGGCGCCATGGCTATCGCGCCCGAACTGGAAGAGGAGCCGAAGAGGCGCTTTACGGTGGTAAAGAGTGTTTGTCCGTGTGGGCTTCGTGTTGGTAACGAGCGGATTATACTCCCGCCGTGGTATCAGATGGTCCCGTACCTGGTTCCATGGTTGTTAATTAGGATGGATGCCCACGCCTTGGGCGACTTTTACGAGCGGATACGGCGCGAACCGAAATAGCGCATCCAACGTTAACGCGTCTACCTTCCTTCGGCGAACTGCCGCAAGCATCTCGATAAGAAGAAAAACACTAAAAAGAAACGCTGCGAGGGGTCTATTTAGAATTATTTAGATGAGTTCCGAAAATCAGATAGCGCGCCGTAAAGGCGATTGCGACCTTTTAGTCCGGACCGGACATGTTTACAATTTTGCCGAAATTGATGTCGCGCGGAATTTATCGCGCTATCCGCGGTGGTTATCTGTTCCTATGGTTGCCTCTCGAGATAAAATATTACTCCAGAAAAAAGAGGGGAACACGACATTCCGTAATAAAGATCTCTCCAAATTGCTACTGCAAGGCTAAAAGAGTAATATATATATATATACGATCGATATAAATGAGATCATTCTATAAGCGTTTGATGTATTGCGACAATCGTTGCTTTTTTTCTAAAGATAATATACGATGATCTCTTAATTGATTCGATCCTGAGAGTGTGTTTTCGTGTAATGTTGCCAGAAAAGTTGGTGGAAGCCGCACATTTCGTGACCTGATGAAATACGTCGCGGATAAATAAGATGCATCGCTCTCTGCGAGCCGTTGCATTGGAGTACGCATAAAGGAAGATCAATGCGACGGCATTGTCGGGCGGGGATATATACGAGGGATTTTCGCGAATCGCGAGTCGCGACGTACGAGGTAACGCGGTAGTAAATCAGCATCAATCGTAATTTTTAATCCTACGGCAGATCGACGAGCCGATTCCATTCGACAAGGCCCAAAGAGTAACGAGCGAGACGGTATCCTCCGGTATGAAAGCGCGCTGCCCGCGTCCGTAGTAAATCAACTGCGCTATTCTAATCTCTGTTGACAGCGACGATAACGGTCGGTGGCCACTCTGCCTGCCTAAGGCACTTACTCCGATTATCGATCACGTAAGGATTCTTTCGATTAAAGCAGGATCAATTTTCCTCGCTTCACAGAGTCTCGTCTCTCGTTCAACGCGCTACTTTATCTTATCACGGTTTTAATGTATGTATGCATAATGTTGGTTTTTATAGCTGATAATAGGATCGATCGCAAGCATGGCATCATGTCCGTATACTAGTTTTTCTAATAATATAAATAAACGCACGTGGATTATAGCTTTCTTCCTAAGTAGTGCGATTGAAAAACGATTGTTGGTTTTCTCCTATGGACGAATATTTTTTCGTCGGTTCGTTGGGCGACTTGGCCGGAGTTAAATCGCTCGGAAGATCGACGAGGCTGCGAGAGTAACGAACGAGGCGATACCAGGCGTATCCCTCGAATGAAATCGCGCCGGCTGTCCGTAGTAAATCAACTGTCCTATTCCAATCTTTGTTCGCGGTGCTGGCAACAGCCAACGGCTGCCGCCTGCCCGCAGCCGTCGGCTCTATCTATCGATGTAGGGGGAGAAGTAATCTGGTGAGTCGTAAAACGTGTCAGAATGTCCAACAAACACCTACTCATTAGCCCAGGTAGGCCGGACCGTGGCAGGCGGGATTGCACAAGCACGCATTAACTCCGTGTGGGTAAGTTATGGTCCAGGGAGAGCATAATTCACCCGGAGCCAAGAAAGTGTGGGTTTACCTCTCTCGGACCTGCTCGTGTGAGGGCTTGGCTCCTCGTTATTTTATCGGGTGCCGGCCGCCTCGAGAGTCGCCCGGCTAATTGAAATCCACGTTCTTAAATTCGGGAAAACCGTCGCGTCGCTACGTACCGGCGAGTAACTTATTACTCGCCTCGCGCGAGACGACACCGCACCGCGCCCGGTAGCGAGAAAGTTGAAAGCCGACGTGTGATGGAAAATCAATTTCAATTCGGTATAAAGCAAGCTGTCTGTAACGGAAAAACACGGAGACTCTTGCAGTCTAACACAGAGTTCGTTATTGAAAATTTTTAATGAGCCCCAAACCTCCTCGAGTTGTAGTACCCTGCCATCGTGAATCGATGAGTTTAACGAGCGTCACGCGGGGACGTATCAGCTCGATCTTATTCAGAGAAACGACAGATTTGCGTTCGGGCATGACCGATAGATCGGTTAGGGAAGAGCGGCGATCACCGTTGGATCGGTTTCCAACAGGTACACGCGTGCCCTTCGTGAGGGCCTCTCGCCAGGATACCGTGACGTTTCTGTACGCGGCTTGCGTTTCTACACTCGGAATGCGCCTGTACGGGTAGATGGAGAGGCGGACGCGCGCTGGTGTAGGTGAAATACAGGAAGCTGCAACAGCACGATGGCGCACCCGCCTCGTACGAGACCAGATAGACATCTTCGCCAACTCTCCCGCCGCCGTCTAACTAATTGGCTACTGAATTACTGGGCGACATGACCAGTTATTGCTTCGTACCTCACCTCGACTGGATATATCGGATCCTGGATCTTGTGGTTCGAGGAGTGCAGCCTCGTATTCCCGTACACCTCTACCCCGTACGCTCTCTCCTCTCGTATTAATGACGATTCGTTCATATAGCGTTCATAGCGAAAACTTCATCCGTAATGGAGCCGGTCGACCTATTTTGACGCACCATAGATATTATCTAGGAGATATAGGTAGATTTGCGCGGACTCGCAATTTTCACGATGGCTCCAATAATTTTCTCCGCCTTCCTCCTTTCTCCGTAATCTATTCTGTGATATTTTCAAACAATGGAATTTGATGTTAAGCCATCGATACTATTTTATTTTGTCTTTTGCACTTTAAACAAATAAATCTTTTTGGAATCTTCTATTCTAAATCTTAAAAAATATATATGTTTATATATACTTTCTTTACATCAAAATAAAAATTTTAATAATAATTTTTTTATAAAAAAAATTTTTACCATCTTTAATTAAAATTTCATTTTTTATATATATTAAATTGTATGTACTCTAACAACATTTATATATTGATTAAAATATTTGATTAAAATATTGTCATAACGTGATTATTAAATAGACACCCGCGGACATATTTAATTTCAACTGTGTATGATGTTGATATTTTCCATGAAATCTAAAATGCTATTTATTACACTCTGTAAAAATCTTAAAGCAATCCTTGCAGATATTACACTTTGAGTGAATTTTTAAAGAAACTTACCTTAATTGACATCTCATGTTTTATTCTCCAACGATATCAATAAAATATGTAACATTCTAGTAAACAAGAAATATAATAATTGATGACTAATACAGCTAAAATAAATATTTAAGAATTTTGAGATATATACTATTCGACGAAAAATATAATAATTATTGAAATGTGATAAATGATCCGAAACTAGTGTCTGATCCACATCTCGTTCCCTTACTCTATACGTCAATCGTAATGTTTAAAAAATTAGAAAACATTACATAATTATATAGATTAGTTATATATAACTGTCTACGATCGGTAACTATGGCCTATTTGCAATTGCTGTGCAATAATTAATTCAGAAACGTTTAGTAAGATTGCTCTTTCAACATCCATATGTGAGGGGCTATATATTTTAAATGCACCCGATGAAGAATGAGGGTTGTGAGAGATCTATCAGTGTGCTCGGCGCAGACTCGTTGTCTCCTGTACGCGAGTGTTTCCGTGCAGCGAGTTAAGGTACCGGTGCAAACCGAGGTACCCCCGGGTGATATACGACTTTGTGGGCGCTCGCGCGATACGCCGGCACTAAAAGGCTTAACGAGCATCTTCGTACGCCACGGTAGTCCAGAGTAAACAGGACGTGGCTTATCTTGTCACGAAAAATCTGCGGAGGAAGGCTTCCGCGGGGCTGACTCTTATTTTTCCTCCCCCATTTTTTTCTGCCTCCCCCGCCATCCAGCCCCTTTTTTCCATAATGCCACGGCAAACACGCGCGACGAACGGTCACGCCGGGGATCCAAGCTATTTCAAATTTTCGTTACGGCAGGGCCGATAAAAGCGGCTGCGGCGGCTCCCTCGCGTTAACGCTAATGGTTATGAGATCTTGATGTGTGTGTTTAACGTTCATCATCTCAGTGCGCGAGATTCTTTAATCTGTTTTTACATTCAGGCAAATCCCACCCTTAGTACTCTCGCAACGTGTTTGGAATTTCAATTGCGTTTTCTATTCGATATAACAATTTTCACCAAAGAATAATAAAAACGATTGTATTATTTATCAATATAGAGTTCGATGAGTTTTAATAACTCGCGCGTACGCGATTGTCGTTCATGCCAATCTCGATGCTGCTTCACGACATTAAGAGTTGCCCTTTAGAAGGCCACAGGGTCTTTTTCTTATATCATGAAAATTTCGATCAGGAAAATATACATATCACTCATTTGCTACCACAACGACATAATTCAAAAAATGAGTTTGAATGTTTTGAATCATTAAAATTATTAAAATATCATTTTTAAATGCGATTTTAGTATAATAACTAATTAAGTATCATTAGCTCTTCATTCAGTGTATGAACCCTTAAAAGCAACTCTCTTTTTGATCTATGACACTCTTGATGCAAAATTCTCTTTTCAATTTTAAAAGCTCAGCTATGTCGTTTTACCAGTAATAAAAACTCCAAAGACCCGTTCTTTTTCTGTAAAAAACTGAAAAATGACAATTTTTGAATTGTGTTATTGTAGCAAATGAGCGATATGTTTAAGTTATAATCGGATGCAAAACATGACACTGATTTCTAGACGTTATAACGTCTCGCGGTCCTGTAAAGATTAATAAGACAATACGGAATATGATAGCGACGGCGGCGGCGAAAAGCGCTTATTTATTACCAGCCCCAATTAACATCTGGATCGTTACCTCGCCACCTCCCGCGTTTCACCCACTCTATGGTATTATCGCCGATAATTACGGATCTTTACAGGAAATTATTAACTCGGGGCGCTTCATTATCTCCTAATGAAGCAACATACGTATCGGGCCGAGTGCTGATGGAGACGTCGTTCGGCTAATTGCCGCTTTACCTTGGTGCAAGCGTCAGGCGCAGCAGCCGGTGTTGTCCCGGCGTTTCGAGTTACGGTTACGCCCGGCCAACCCCGACGCCGCGGTATCGTCGAGATCGAGGAACGAATGATTTTGAGTTTATTTATTACAAACGAACGAAAAGGAGCGGGGAAGATGTATATCCGTCCGTAATTGGAAGATGCCGTGGGGAAGATAAAAATTTTAAGCGTAACTCAAAGCACAACGCGAGATCCTTTCTCACGCGAGCCCGCGCGACTCATTAATGCTTCTATAAATTATCACGGTGTAGAGTCGCGAAACGCGAGACACGCGGGTACGTGTGTTGCGCCGGGGTCGAAATAAGTGTTTAAATCGAGTTTCCGCGGATGCGCGTAAATTATTAGCCGAGAAAATATAACGACGTACATATGTTGCCTTTCTTGTAACGTTGCGCTGTAACGCGCGTAGTAAATTGTGCGGTAAATAGTATGTAACGGCGCGCAGTAAATTGCCACGGCCATATAATACTGCATTCGACACTCACACAAATTTCTCTTTCGCCCACTCGTGGAAATGTCGATACCAGTAGGATGCTTACGTCACGGCGCGAAAGTAAATTACATTAAAAATTTTGCACGCCCGCCGGGCTCTCCGTTTCAACAGCCCCGGCAAATAGTTACCGCGGCTTCCATTTTGTCGATGTTGTCGATTTCAATTGCAAATATCAAGTGCCACTTTTTTTATCACCGCGAGCCCGCACTGCAAATTACGCAATATCCCTCTTGAGCGTAGATGTATTTCAGTTTTCAGGCATTTCACCGTGCGATCAATATGGCAGTATTATACCGTTCTCCTCGCGCGTTTGCACATTCCTCTTTTATTTCGCTGAATTTATCGGGTCTAAGATTTTATGGCGTTACTTTCTCGACGTAGAATTTATTTCGCGCTAAATCTACTATCGCTAAGACCTATTACTAGCGAATTGCTATCAGTGCAAACAAGCGATATTATTAAATCCCCGTACTGATATCTCGATTGCATATATAATGATACAAAAATACTTATCCTCATATATATGAAGACATGCGTGCGATACTAATAATATTCTCGAAACAAAATCGCTTATAAAATATCGCTGGACGGGCAATCTTTACGATTTTCGCTTACGGCAGGTGTTTGACAGAAAAGCAGCATCTTTTCTGAAAGGTGACGTTGGACGGTGCTATACATTATCGGGTTATTATTAATTATAAGCCGTTCGCAACATTCCGACAGTAGCGTCGGAATGTTGCGACGCGCGAGGAACGGGAGTTCAGATTCGAAATGACAACCACTGTCGAGCCACCTGTGCGTCAAGCTTGGGTGTATCCATGTTATAAATCCGGCAGATAATGACGACATGTTTATACTCTTCATTTGTATGCTAGGCGAGGAACTGTTCCTGGCCGCACACCGAAGCCAGTCTGACTGCTCGAATGGTTGGCTCTCTTGTCCCGCAGTGGCGTAGCTACGTACTAGCTGCGCTGTGCAACGAAAATTTATGTATCCTCGGCTGCACGATGCATTACAGTTATTCTCACGTAGCTGGTCGTCTGCTGGCGAACCGCCGCGCCGCGACGACGAGATCGGATACCGCTAAGACGTTCAAATGGAGCCGTTTGTATGGGTGATGTCTTAAGTTTCTTCTTTTTTTTCCTCTCCCCGGCGAAGATTCGTTATGCTAATATTATATTCGAGTTACATCTTAGTTATATAATGGCCGCTGTTCTATCATCGCGTTGACGCGGTACGAAGGCGATTAGATCGGATCTATGTCTTTCGACTGTTACCTTCGGTGACTTTCTTGAAACATCGCTTTGGAGACGTCAGAAAATGACTGTCGCATTTGTACTAGTGATAACGTGGGCTTTAACTCTACAAATAATGTGGAGGATAGCTCTTTTGTGGATCGCTAAGCACATCTTCCGTGCGGCAATTGCGAAGATACATTTTATAGAAATCGTATATATAATCGATCGCTTCGAATAAACGTTACAGTCAGCGGGTGAGAAAGAAATTGACTCCTGAGAGCGCAAGAAATTGTTTCCAGCTAATCGCAGTTTATAAATCTCGAAGGCGCGGAGCCGCGGTGGCGAACCGAAAACTGCGGAGCGGCGTTCTCGATTCCACCTCGCCGCAGCCGCAGCCGCAGCCGCAGCCGGCGCGCGGTATAAGAGAGAGGATATTTTTTTCTCCACATACACACGCATATATACACACACACAAACCCATACAAACGCATACCTGTAACACTGGCGACCATAAAGCACGAGATTCGTGCCTCGGCGTAAAATAGCTTTATTATACAAAATACATGCAAATTATCTTATTTATGGTTATGGCCGCTAATTATATTGCGTGCTTATACACAAAATGTCAACGTGGCCGGAGCCGCGGCGCGGACGCGTAATACGTTTGACTTTTTACGAGGCAGCTGGATGCTTCGTATATACGTAGGGAGGGGACCCATATACGTAACGTATACATTTACCCGCTTAACGATCGCAAAATACCGACAGTTACGCTCGCTACGTATCGCAATATGCGAACATTACTGGGAACAATATTGCCGGGGAAAAGAGAGAGGACGCATAGATGAAGGCCAGACGCCGCGAGTAATGGCGTATCGTTCGAAAATTGAATATAAGTGACGAGTAGCTAGTAAATAATAATGATTAATATCTCGAATCTTGTGCTTATCTGCAGCATTAATATTATTGCCTACATAACTTTTATGTTACATGCGGTTTTTACACACATATACACACACACACACACACTCTTTCGCTCTCTCTACTATCATTTCGCCAATATATTATGCCAGTACATAAATAACATTCGTCTATATATCATTTCGTATGTTATATTATTTTCATATATACAGCACATCTCAAATATGAATTATTTTTTATCGTAAATTAAAATTAAAATTATGAAATGTTGATCATTTTAATAGACTTGAGATCGTTCAATATCTTGGAAGAACTTGGCGAAGTAGGTTTACAGAATAAACATATTCACAAGATCTTGTTTCTCGATTAATTTTTCGATTATGTTTTAAATTTTTTAAATATGAATACCAAATTTTTCAAGGATTTACTAACACAGAGAGATAGATAGTAGGGTTGCGTCAAATCATAAATAGATGCAAGATTTAATGGATAACCGTTTTATGAAGTTTTCAATTTTATTGCATAATTTCACGCATAAGACACCACTTATTAATGAGACTACTTACGTTTACATTTTATATCTGCGGAAAAACATTTATCAGACGCGTATCATGGTTATGCAAATGTCGCAACGGTCAAGAGAAAGGAAAAGAAAACTCTTCGCTGTATTATTCGTAACATATTTTCGATATATTAGCGGCTGAACATATTTCTTACTTGCCTATAATTAATTAGTTCTCGAATCGAATGCTATTAAAAAAAAAAACAAAATATTTCTAGTTCCTTACGCGTGTTTTCTCAAGTGTTGACTAGATGCAAATGGGCTTTCGTAACTTGAGGCAAAACACTGTACGCTCGCAAGGTTGCTTACATCTATATTTTATCTTTATCCGCGCGCATTGACATTTATCAAATCTATCATTGATAAGCACCGCAGATAAGTCGAGAAAGAAAAAAACACGACGGGCCGTGCGATTATCTTTGATTCTGAATCCGTCTCTCCTTCTCCCCTCCTGTTCACCTCGGTGCAATTAATAACTCCGTCACGTCGTAATTACGTATTCAGACATGTGGCAGTGTGCTTAAGTTAAGAGGTTTTTCTAATTCGAACGTCGTCGTATAAATGATTACAAATAGACGATCGTCACGCTGCTCGAATCTACGTCAACGGCACTCGAGATTGAGATAAGAGTGGCGTTTTAGCCACGTGTAAACAAATATCTTTTCATCAGATAACTTTTTTAGGATTGTTGATCACCTCCGCGCAGGCTAGCTTCGCAAAGATCTGCCAATCGCAGTGCGCATTTGACCGATAACACTAGTTTACAGCTAAAATTTATTTTCAACCAGACAAGGTGTTTCTTATAGATCTTTTGGATGCTGAAAACGATATTGTAAGCCAAATTTCACCAGCACATCAGGTGCTTCAAGAAAATGTTAACCTTTTTTTTACAAACAAATTTCAAATATTACAAAGAAGTCATTTTTAACACATTAAACCTCAATTATTTCAAGATCCTAACATGCTGGTGACATCGTTTTTTTTTTTCATTCAAAAATAAGAAACCTTGTCTAGTTCAAAATAATAAAAAAATATTTTTTATAAACTTGTGTAATCGTGGAAGCGGGTGCCGGTTTTTCACTGTTCAGCTGTTAATTCAATGGTTCGTTCAATACAATTGTATATCGCATATAATTTCATACAAGCATCCTTATGATTTGTTCTATTTACTTGTCATGGAAATAGCAAGTATAAAAACTTTACAGAGACGCCGTAAGTGATGATTGAGAATTCAGTTTAATAATAAATTACTTACATCTTTTATTGTCTGATATCGACGGATTATAGATGCTTGCTTTACACTTTTAGCTTACTTTGCACTTTTTTTATGAGATACGATTGAAAATGTAAGTTCAGGTCTTGGACGAATCGGCGGCCGTTCGGGCCTAAACACGCGAATAAAGATGAAGCGGATACGACAGTAAACAAGGGGCTGAGAGAACCGAAAGTGCATTCCGGGCTCCGAATACAAAATGTTCGTTCGTATCTAAACGACTCGCCCGCGCGATCCGCGCCCAATGGAAACCAGTATTCGATTTTCGAGTGCGCCCGCACTGAGCGCGGCCGTGCATTCAAAATGCACGAGAAATAATACGTCTACCGACATCGGCTCTTAAAATATACCGGACCGGCAGCCCGCCGGTCGTCGATTTGGATCGCGGCCGAATGTCAATGGGTTAGCGCGACAGCGAAATTTACAACACGCTACTCCGCTCGCGTCCAATGGCGCTGTTATACGAGAAATACAAACGCGAAATATTTTGCGGCGATTTAACTTGCACGATCTATCGATGTTCTTGTCGTTCGCTGGCGTGACATTCATTAGGTTGGTCAATTTGCTTCCGACTAACGACTAACGACTCGTTGTAGAACGGCTCTGAGCGTGTGACATTTCGTAACGTCGTTAGCTTTGCAAAACGAAACCTCGTGTCATATCGAGGTTTTATCGCGATCACGTCGCTATACGACAAATAAATAAGAGACGGCTCTCTTTGATATTTCATAATCTTCGGTCTGAAGGCGATATTACGAGGGATCGTTGCCAAAAATACATTTCCAAAGCTCGAGCGGATTGTAACTTTACCAATGCAAATATCGTCCTTCTTATCTTTTTTATCGATTCTGTTTGCATTTCTGCGGAATTAAATAAACTAATAGAATATAAAAAGAAACGAGTAGACTGGTTTTGGTTTTTTCTTTCTCATCGAATGATATGTGGAAGGACGAAGCGGTCCATCACCGCAATAAGTCACGACCCCGCCGCATTCCTTGGGACGTTATTTAAACGCCACGCCGATGCCCAGGTAGACAGAACAGTCGTCAACTGTCGTTCATACAGTTTCTCAGCATTCTACGCCAAGTATCGAAGCTTCTGACCAAATGAAGCGTCTCGCTGTTCTAATCATCCTTTTCGCGCTGAGCACTGGACAAATATATCGACCATCTTCTTTCGAAAAGGGCGTCAAGTGGGAATTCGGCACCAACGGCCGCACGAATGTCGACCAAACTCGAATGACGACTCCGACAGGATCAACTACCGAGATGGTCAAAGGAACGGATCCCGTCACGGAGCCCGTCACAACTGTCAAGCCCGTCGTTCACTGCAGGCAGCAATCGGTAATACCGGCGGTTTCCAAGACGCACTCGGTAGCGTCAAATATTTACAAGATCGAACCCGTCGTGCAGAACGTTTACAAACAACAGGCTGCGGTGCCAATTGTTCGCAAAACGTATCCGGCCGTTTATCCGTTTAAAAACCACACGGGAAAAAGAATTTGTTCAACGAACTGAACACATTTAGTTGTTTGAAGATTTGGTTAATGCAACAACTTTCCATTCAACCGAACTTAACCGTAGTCTACTTAACTGTTCAATGTCGATTGACGGAAATGATTCAACCATTTCATTTAAT